>CAWUFW010001136.1:1757500-1832500 GCA_963921515.1 Calotriton arnoldi | reverse complement strand
GGCTTCCTTTGTGCTATAATACGGCATGATTTTCATTTGGAATAGTAAAGCGGCAATGTCGCTACGAAGCCCTGGCCCACCTGGAAGGGCGCCTTTTCTCGTCATGATTCATATGGATATATATATATATATATTCAGAAACACAAGGATGCCGCACTCCAGAGATTGGTTTCAGAGTTGCTTTATTTTCACCACGACTGGTGGTAGTGGTGGTGAAAATAAAGCAACTCTGAAACCTGTCTCTGGAGTGCGGCATCCTTTGTGTTTCTGAATTTAAATATTGTGTAAGGATTCTACCCGTTGCTGCCTGCACCAGGTATTGAGCGCGCTGACATTGGGAATTAATTGTTATATATATATAAATATTTATTTACAGAGATATTTCTCAGTGCTGAAATTATGAGACTGTGAAAGAACTATAATGAGTCTCTTTGAAGTTACCTGAAAGGCAGAAAAGTGTGGTACTGCTGCAGAGTACAACATTTCTGCTAGATCGAGATATCTGACTTTTGTGTAGTGGCAGTTTTGACGCCATAAAGGGTATGCTGAAACGAACAGATCGGTATTATGTAGACAGCTAAGTGGATTAGTAAAGCCACGCAGTAGAAACACTTTGTAACAGACTAAATGTATGTGAGAGAGGGGCTATGGAGAGATGAGGGGCACGTTTGCAAGGATGGTAGTGGGCGCATCAAAGGAGGTCATAGTGTGCAATTGTAAAGCACATGTTCACCCGTAGGCATCTTGGCGCTAAAATGATGGTAGCACTGGCTCCCACCAGCGCTAAAAGGCTGCGATTATGGGTATGTGGCAAGGTAAAGTAATACTGTGTCTTTTTTCTCTCTTTCTTAGTCTTTTTGGAGAGCGTACGGATTTCGCAAAGATAAGGTGACTTCATCATTATTGACTTAAACACTTCACTTACGCACACACCCACCTACACTTTAAAACCAACAACCTATCTGCCTTCTACGTAGGATAGTGTTTTAAAAGGATAGTTTAGGCACTAGCAGAGATGGCATATCGTTGGATTAATGCTGCCCAGGCCCTAAATCTGGTTCTGGAGTCCAGCTCTGAGGCAGGATCAGAGACTGAGACAGCAGATACTGAGACAGCATCTGAGGGAGAGGACAATGGAGCTGAATCTGGGAGTGACTTTTCAGTCGGCGCAGTTCCATCCGATGACTCATCGTCCAGCGATTCTGAAGGAGACGTATGTCAGTCGTGCTGTCCCTTTGCCAGCACAGTCTGTGCAGCAGGACACCCGTAACAGGTTAGAGCAACCCAGAGTGCAGGCACGTGCGGCCGCAAGCACAGACGGAGTGCTGTCTTGGCAGCCTCCCAATTTAGTTCAGCCCCAAATTCCGCCTTTCACTGGTGACGCTGGATGTAAAGTAGATACGGCAAATTTTTTGCCAATTGACTACTTCCATCTCTTTTTGGTGTTGACTTCCTAGACGAAATTGTGCAGCAAACAAATTTGCGTGCCGAACAATTTCTGAGGGAGCAAGGAGGCACTCTTGGGCCTCATTCTAGGCGCGCAAGTGGACTCCCACTTCACTAGGGAGTTGAAGATATTTTTGGGCCTCTCACTTAAAATGGGGTAGTGCATAAACCAACCTTGCTATCCTACTGGTCTACTCGCACGGTTTGGTTAACCCCCATCTTTGCACCATACATGAGCAGAGATCGTTTTTGCTATTGCAGCGCATGCTGCATTCAATGACAATTCTGCTGCATTGCCCCGGGACCATCCAGACTATGACAGGTTGTTCACAATTCGGCCTGTCGTGGAACATTTGTCTGCCAGGTTTCCAGAGGTTTATACTCCTGGAAAGAATATAGCCATTGATGAGTCCTTGATCTTGTATAAAGGGCGGCTGCTGTTTAGGCAGTACATTCCGAGCAAACGCGCTCGCTATGGCATCAAGCTGAACATGCTGTGTGAGAGCTCGACAGGCTATGTGTACAGCTTGAGAGTGTATACAGGGAAGGACACAACTCTTAACCCTGTAGGTTGCCCTCCCATGCTAGGGGTCACAGGAAAGATCGTATGGGAGCTTGTCCAGCCACTTCTTCACAAAGGTTATAACCTTTATGTGGACAATTTCTATACAGGAGTAGAGCTGTTCAGTGAGCTCTACAAAGCTGGCACCGTGGCTTGCAGTACAATTCGTTGTCGCCGCAAAGGATTCCCGCAGGAGCTTGTTGCAAGAAGCTCCAGAAATCCCAGAGCACTGCGTTGCGTTCCAACGAACTGCTCGCAGTTAAGTTCTCAGATAGGCGTGATGTGTACATGCTCACTACAATTCATGCTGAGAGCACTTCCCCTGTCACGGTTTGGGGTCAGATGGCCGAAGTCCACAAGCCCACCTGTATACTTGATTACAACTAGTACATGGGCGGAGTGGACAAGAATGACCAGGTTCTTCAGCCATACAATGCGAGTCGTAAAACTCGCACTTGGTATAAGAAACTGTTTACGCACCTGATCCAGATGGCAACATACAATGCGTATGTTGTTTATCGTGAGACCACCATAGGAAGACTCATGTCTTTCCTTGACTTTCAGTTGTCTGTGATTGAAAGTCTTACTGCTACAGAAGCAGAAGCCTCCACTTCATGTGTTCTGGAGGACGTGGCAAGGCTGCAGGAGCGACACTTTGCAGATAAAATTCCTGCAACACCCAAAAGGAGCGACCATGTCGTTGTTGTAAAGTGTGGTCGATGCAGGGAAAGAGGCAGGAGACTCGTGTTTACTGTCCCCAGTGCCCAAGTAAGCCTGCCTTCTGTTTTCCTACTTGCTTTATGTTGTATCACACTAAAGCAAAATACTGGGAAATTGACTGAGGTGGAGCTGCCAATAGGATAACCTTTCAATTGGTGTGAATGGATACCTACTGTCTGTGGGCCACTCCTTCACTACGCAAGCAGCTGCAGGATATTTCTTCCTCTACTTCATGAAATCATGGACTTCTCAACACCTTTATCTGCTTTCAGAATGTGGTAGTTGTTCTGTTCGCCAATTGACAAGTGCATTATAGTCCCCACGCTGCACATACTGGTGGACAGAACATATGCCACGTTGTCATGGAGTACCCGTGTTTCACATTCAACCGTTCTTCGTAGTTTATGATGTTCTCTTTAGGAAGTTTTTGAAAATTTCCAGCATGTTTGCCTTAGTTTCAAAGGTAGATATGCTTGCTCAGCTCGAGAAATGTTGTTTTTGCGGCATACTCGGGCACCCCCCAACTTGCATCCACAAACTGGAAGGAGTTGGATAGAGCATTGTGAGAGCATTGATAGCTCGTGACAGAAATGTTCACTCAAGCTTCAAGTAGCTAGAGATGAAAGGCATTAGTATAAGGTCTCTTAACAATTGGACAGGGTTAGTCAGGACTCTGAGGACAGACACACGAACGGGTTAGAACAGCTTACGGTAGGGACGCTTTCCGAGGAATATTGCAAAGGTAGAAGGCAGATAGTAAAGGTAGTATAGATACACGTCCTGACTTCATCTTCACCCATAGATTCAAATCCATTGCTGCCACACTCACACTGAATTTACTGTGGTACTTATGGGTCAATGCTGCTTGCCATGTTCATCCTCCGTAAGAACTTAGTAGATGGTCAGTTTGCTGTATGATAAGTGCATTACAGTCACTGCACATAACGGTGGATTGGACATATGCTACGTTGTCACGGACTACCCTTGTTTCACATTCATCCGTTCATAGTTTATGATGTTATCTTTTGAAAATTTCCAGCATGTTTGCCTTAGTTTCAAAGGTAGATATGCTTGCTCAGCTCAAGAAATGTTTTTGCGGCATACTCAAGCACCCCCCAACTTGCATCCACAAACTGGAAGGAGTTGGATTTAGCATAGTGAGTGCACTAAAGGTGCATGAAAGACATGTCTTCCTGAGCCTCATGTGTTTGTCATGGAAGTCATTAGTATAGGTTCACTGGGCATGAGTTCGGTAACGTTCTGGAAGAAGGAGGTGGAGACTTGACAGGTGGTAGAATATAGTCAAAGTCATTATGTCTTGTGGCATATGAATGTGATGGGCCCTTGCATGGCGGCAGTATGTTTGTGTGAGTGCAAGTGATATGGTTGTTTGGGCCCGTGGCTGGCGGTACGGAAGTCTTGTGTGTGGTGTGTGAATGGCGTGTGAATGGACAATAAAGTGGTTGGTGCCGTGATGTGGCTTTATGGCTCCCCTTCAGAAGGCTTGGCTTCAATATTTATATACTTTGATAAGTATTTGTGCTTTGAAGCCAGCGTTTCTGGAGGTGCTAAAACCAACCTGTGTAAGTGGTGGATTAGCTTTATCAAATGAGTGTTAGATTTATATTTGTGTCGGTTTAATGGCCTTTTGTAAGATATTTTTTTTTCACAATGGGTAGCAGGGGACTTTCTGCCCTAGCTCAGTCAGTCACCTAGGCAAACCTTTACATTTTTGAGTAGTAGACAAAGGGGGAAGTACAAGGGTGAATGACTTGCGTGGTTCTCACTGTTTTTTTACTCAACATGCCCTGCTAGCCTCATATTTTGTTGAAAGAAATCACTATTTCCACACATTTTTGTGTGGGAAAGTTGTGGCATCGCCGGCAGCCACGCATTTCCTACCACCCAGCGTTCCCCAAGGTCTCCGATAAAAATGGTGCCTCACTGCGTGTGGAGGCCCAAGTACCGCGACAGGCTAGGGCCCAAAGGTATTGAGGCGACATGAGAATTGCCTATCACAAAACAACCTGGCTTTGTGAGGGGTCACCTGTTTTGGCCCTGCTGCTCGGCGGCCAGCTAGGAAACCTACCAAACCCACACATTTCTGTAAACTAGACACCTGGGGGTTCCAGGGAGGTATGGCTTGCGTGGATCCCCAACGTCTTCTACCCAGAATTCCCTGCAAACCTCGAATTTAGCTGAAAATCACTTTTTCCACACATTTTGTGTGGAAAGTTGTAGCATCGCCGGGCAGACATGCATTTCCTACCACCCAGTGTTCCCCAAGGTCTCCCGATAAAATGGTACCTCACTCGTGTGGGAGGCCCAAGTACTCGCGACAGGCTAGGGCCTAAAGGTATTGAGGTGACATTAAAATTGCCTATCACAAAACAACCTGGTTTTGCGAGGGGTCACCTTGGTTTTGGCCTCGTGCTCGGCGGCCAGCTAGGAAACATACCAAACCCACACATTTCTGAAAACTAGACACTCGGGGGTTCCAGGGAGGTATGGCTGCGTGGATCCCCCAACGTTTCCTACCCAGAATCTCTGCAAACCTCGAATTTAGCTGAAAAAAATCACTGTTTCCACACATTTTTGTGTGGAAAGTTGTGACATCGCCGGGCAGACATGCATTTCTACCACCCAATGTTCCTCAAGGTCTCCCGATAAAATGGTACCTCACTCGTGTGGGAGGCCCAACTACTCGCGACAGGCTAGGGCCCAAACGTATTGAGGTGACATTAGAATTGCCTATCACAAAACAACCTGGTTTTGCGAGGTCACCTCGGTTTTGGCCCCGTGCTCGGCGGCCAGCTAGGGAAACCTATCAAACCCACACATTTCTGAAAACTAGACACCCGGGAGTTCCAGGGAGGTATGGCTTGCGTGGATCCCCAACGCTTTCTTACCCAGAATCCCCTGCAAACATCGAATTTAGCTGAAAAATCACTTTTTCCACACATTTTTGTGTGGGAAAGTTGTGGCATCGCCGGGCAGACACGCATTTCCTACCACCCAGCGTTCTCCAGGTCTCCCGATAAATGGTGCCTCACTCGATTGGGAGGCCCAAGTACCCGCGACAGGCTAGGGCCCAAAAGGTATTGAGGCGACATTAAAATTGCCTATCACAAAACAACCTGGTTTTGTGATGGGAGTCACCTGGTTTTGGCCTCGTGCTCGGCGGCCAGCTAGGAAATCCTACCAAACTCCACATATTTCTGAAAACTAGACACCCGGGGGGTTCCAGGGCGGTATGGTTCCAGGGAGGTATGGCTTGAGTGGATCCCCCAACGTTTTCCTACCCAGAATCTCCTGCAAACCTCGAATTTAGCTGAAAAATCACTGTTTCCACACATTTTGTGTGGGAAGTTGTGGCATCGCCGGCAGACACGCATTTCCTACCATCGAGCGTTTCCCAAGGTCTCCCGATAAAAATGGTACCTCACTGCGTGGGGAGGCCCAAGTACTCGCGACAGGCTAGGGCTCAAAACATTTGGTGATAGGCAATTTTGATGTTGCCTCAATACGCTTTTGGCCCTTGCCTGTCGCGGGTACTTGGGCCTCCCACACGAGTGAGGCACCATTTTTATCGGGAGACCTTGGGGAACACTGGGTGGTAGGAAATGCATGTCTGCCCGGCGATGCTACAACTTTCCCACACAAAAATGTGTGGAAAAAGTGATTTTTTCAGCTAAATTTGAGGTTTGCAGGGGATTCTGGGTAAGAAAACGTTGGGGGATCCACGCAAGCCATACCTCCCTGGAACCACCCGGGTGTCTAGTTTTCAGAAATGTGTGGGTTTGATAGGTTTCCTAGCTGGCCGCCGAGCACGGGGCCAAAACCGAGGTGACCCCCTGCAAAACCAGGTTGTTTTGTGATAGGCAATTTTAATGTCACCTCAATACGTTTTGGGCCCTAGCCTGTCGCGGGTACTTGGGCCTCCCACACGAGTGAGGCACCATTTTATCGGGAGACCTTGGGGAACACTGGGTGGTAGGAAATGCGTGTCTGCCCGGCGATGCCACAACTTTCCCACACAAAATGTGTGGAAAAAGTGATTTTTTCAGCTAAATTTGAGGTTTGCAGGGGATTCTGGGTATGAAAACGTTGGGGGATCCACGCAAGCCATACCTCCCTGGAACCACCCGGGTGTCTAGTTTTCAGAAATGTGTGGGTTTGATAGGTTTCTAGCTGGCCGCCGAGCACGGGGCCAAAACCGAGGTGACTCCCTTGCAAAACCAGGTTGTTTTGTGATAGGCAATTTTAATGTCACCTCAATATGTTTTGGGCCCTAGCCTGTCGCGGGTACTTGGGCCTCCCACACGAGTGAGGCACCATTTTTATCGGGAGACCTTGGGGAACACTGGGTGGTAGGAACTGCGTGTCTGCTCGGCGATGCCAGCAACTTTCCCACACAAAAATGTGTGGAAAAAGTGATTTTTTCCAGCTAAATTTGAGGTTTGCAGGGATTCTGGGTAAGAAAACGTTGGGGGATCCACGAAAGCCATACCTCCTGGAACCACCCGGGTGTCTAGTTTTCATAAATGTGTGGGTTTGATAGGTTTCCCAAGCTGGCCGCCGAGCACGGGGCCAAAACCGAGGTGACTCCCTTGCAAAACCAGGTTGTTTTGTGATAGGCAATTTTAATGTCACCTCAATACGTTTTGGGCCCTAGCCTGTCGCGGGTACTTGGGCCTCCCACACGAGTGAGGCACCATTTTATCGGGAGACCTTGGGGAACACTGGGTGGTAGGAAATGCGTGTCTGCCCGGCAATGCCACAACTTTCCCACACAAAAATGTGTGAAAAAGTGATTTTTTCAGCTAAATTTGAGGTTTGCAGGGGATTCTGGGTAAGAAAACGTTGGGGGATCCACGCAAGCCATACCTCCCTGGAACCACCCGGGTGTCTAGTTTTCAGAAATGTGTGGGTTTGATAGGTTTCCCTAGCTGGCCGCCGAGCACGGGCCAAAACCGAGGTGACCCCTTGCAAAACTAGGTTGTTTTGTGATAGGCAATTTTAATGTCACCTCAATACGTTTTGGGCCCTAGCCTGTCGCGGGTACTTAGGCCTCCCACACGAGTGAGGCACCATTTTTATCGGGAGACCTTGGGGAACACTGGGTGGTAGGAAATGCGTGTCTGCCCGGCGATGCTACAACTTTCCCACACAAAAATGTGTGGAAAAGTGATTTTTTTCAGCAAAATTTGAGGTTTGCAGGGGATTCTGGTAAGAAAACGTTGGGGGATCCACGCAAGCCATACCTCCCTGGAACCACCCAGGTGTCTAGTTTTCAGAAATGTGTGGGTTTGATAGGTTTCCCTAGCTGGCCGCCGAGCACGGGGCCAAAAACCGAGGTGACCCCCCTTGCAAAACCAGGTTGTTTTGTGATAGGCAATTTTAATGTCACCTCAATACGTTTTGGGCCCTAGCCTGTCGCGGGTACTTGGGCCTCCCACACGAGTGAGGCACCATTTTTATCGAGAGACCTTGGGGAACACTGGGTGGTAGGAAATGTGTGTCTGCCCGGCGATGCCACAACTTTCCCACACAAAAATGTGTGGAAAAAGTGATTTTTTCAGCTAAATTTGAGGTTTGCAGGGGATTCTGGGTAAGAAAACGTTGGGGGATCCACGCAAGCCATACCTCCCTGGAACCACCCGGGTGTCTAGTTTTCAGAAATGTGTGGGTTTGATAGGTTTCCCTAGCTGGCCGCCGAGCACGGGGCCAAAACCGAGGTGACTCCCTTGCAAAACCAGGTTGTTTTGTGATAGGCAATTTTAATGTCACCTCAATACGTTTTGGGCCCTAGCCTGTCGCGGGTACTTGGGCCTCCCACACGAGTGAGGCACCATTTTTATCGGGAGACCTTGGGGAACACTGGGTGGTAGGAAATGCGTGTCTGCCCGGCGATGCCACAACTTTCCCACACAAAAATGTGTGGAAAAAGTGATTTTTTCAGCTAAATTTGAGGTTTGCAGGGGATTCTGGGTAAGAAAACGTTGGGGGATCCACGCAAGCCATACCTCCCTGGAACCACCCGGGTGTCTAGTTTTCATAAATGTGTGGGTTTGATAGGTTTCCTAGCTGGCCGCCGAGCACGGGGCCAAAACCGAGGTGACCCCCTAGCAAAACCAGGTTGTTTTGTGATAGGCAATTTTAATGTCACCTCAATATGTTTTGGGCCCTAGCCTGTTGCGGGTACTTAGGCCTCCCACACAAGTGAGGTACCATTTTTCTCGTAAGACTTTGGGGAACGCGGGGTGGGTGGAATTTTGTGGATCCACGCAGATTCCAGAACTTTCCACCACAGAAATGTGAGGAAAATGTGTTTTTTTTTACAATATTTTAGGTTTGCAAGGGATTCTGGGTAGCATAACATGGTGAGAGCCAGCCAAGTCACCCCATCCTGGAGTCCCCTGGGTGTCTAGTTTTAAAAAATGTATAGGTTTCCTAGGTTTCCCTAGGTGCCGGCAGAGCTAGGGTTCAAAATCTACAGCTAGGCACTTTGTTGAAAAAGGGTCCGTTTTCACTGCGAAAATGTGGTGTGTCCACGTTGCGTTTTGGGCAGTTTCCTGTCGCGGGTACTTGGGCCTCCCACACAAGTGAGGTACCATTTTTATCGGAAGACTTTGGGAACGCGGGGTGGGTGGAATTTTGTGGATCCACGCAGATTCCAGAACTTTCCACCACAGAATTGTGAGGAAAATTTGTTTTTTGGACAATTTTTAGGTTTGCAAGGGATTCTGGGTAACAGAACCTGGTGAGAGGAAGTCAAGTCACCCCATCCTGGATTCCCCTGGGTGTCTAGTTTTCAAAAATGTATAGGTTTGTAGGTTTCCCTAGGTGCTGGCAGAGCTAGGGTTCAAAAACTACAGCTAGGCACTTTGCCAAATAAGGGTCATTTTTCACAGTGAAATTGAGGTGTGTCCACGTTGCGTTTTGCGCCATTTCCTGACGCGGACACTAGGCCTACCCACACAAGTGAGGTACCATTTTTCTCGGAAGACTTTGGGGAACGCGGGGTGGGTAGAAATTTGTGGATCCACGCAGATTCCAGGACTTTCCACCACAGAAATGTGAGGAAAATTTGTTTTTTGGACAATTTTTTAGGTTTGCAAGGGATTCTGGGTAACAGAACCTGGTGAGAGGCAGTAAAGTCACCCCATCCTGGATTCCCTGGGTGTCTAGTTTTCAAAATATATAGATTTGCTAGGTTTCCCTAGATGCAGGCAGAGCTAGGATTCAAAAACTACAGCTAGGCACTTTGCCAAAAAAGGGTCATTTTTCACTGTGAAATTGGGGTGTGTCCACGTTGCGTTTTGCGCGATTTCCTGTTGCGGGCTCTAGGCATACCCACACAAGTGAGGTACCATTTTTCTCGGAAGACTTTGGGGAACGCGGGGTGGGTAGAAATTTGTGGATCCACGCAGATTCCAGGACTTTCCACCACAGAAATGTGAGGAAAATGTGTTTTTTTGGACAATTTTTAGGTTTGCAAGGGATTCTGGGTAACAGAACCTGGTGAGAGGCAGTAAAGTCACCCCATCCTGGATTCCCTGGGTGTCTAGTTTTCAAAAATGTATAGGTTTGCTAGGTTTCCCTAGATGCAGGCAGAGCTAGGATTCAAAAACTACAGCTAGGCACTTTGCCAAAAAAGGGTCATTTTTCACTGTGAAATTGGGGTGTGTCCACGTTGCGTTTTGCGCCATTTCCTGTCGCAGGCTCTAGGCCTACCCACACAAGTGAGGTACCATTTTTCTCGGAAGACTTTGGGGAACGCAGGGTGCATTGAAATTTGTGTATCCACGCAGATTCCAGAACTTTCCACCACAGAAATGTAGGGAAAATGGGGGTTTTTTGACAATTTTTTAGGTTTGCAAGGGATTCTGGGTAACAGAACCTGGTGAGAAGCAGTCAAGTCACCCCATCCTGGATTCCCCTGGGTGTCTAGTTTTCAAAAATGTATAGGTTTGCTAGGTTTCCCTGGGTGCCGGCAGAGCAAGGGTTCAAAAAATACAGCTAGGCACTTTGCAAAAAAAGGGTAATTTTTCATTGTGAAAATGTGGTGTGTTGACGTTGCGTTTTGAGCCGTTTCCTGTCGTGGGTACTAGGCCTACCCACACAAGTGAGGTACCATTTTTATCGGGACACTTACGGTAATTCAGATTTGTAAAGCAACTGTTATTACCTATTGACTTTCGATGCATTTCTGCCTTCCAAATGAAAGACAATGTGTAAAAAGAAGTTATTTTGAAAAATGACCTATAATTCTCATGCTAGTATGAGTATTACCAATTTCAGAAATGTGCAAATATCTACTGTTTATAAACTCTATATTGTGTTCCCATTTCAGAAATACATAGGAGTCTTTCATACCGAATATTCCATGTATACATTTTCCCAGAATAATTGCTATATACCCGGTACATTATAAAAACCATTGCAAGACGCTGCTCAGTTTTTGGCTCTGGGTTCGTCGGGTTCTTGGTGAACCTACAAGTCCTATATATCCCCACAACCAGTAAGGTCCAGTGGATGTAACGGTATATTGCTTTCAAAGAGCAGTCATAATTAGAAGAAGTTACAGGTGAAAACGTTGACAAAAAAGGCTGTTTTTTTCAACTAATTTTCCATTTTTCCTATATTTAACTGTTAGTTTCTATAAAGAAACCTTTATGGATTTACACAAATGACCCCTTGCTGAATTCAGCATTTTGTCTACTTTTCTAAAATGTATAGATTTCCAGGATCCATTATTGCTTTCATACCCATTTCTACCATTAACTGGAAGGAGGTTGAAAGCACAAAAATAGCAAAATAGGCTATGTCCCAGAAAAATGCCAAAACTGTGTAAAAATTTTTGGTTTTCTGACAAAAGTCTGTCATTCCCTCAAAGCTGGGAAAATGGAGATTTCAGCCCCACAAACCCTTTTTTGATACCATTTGCAGGGAAAAACCCAGACGCTTTCATATGCGGGACTTTTTTCCCATTTGTCCCCAAAAAACCAAAATTTAGCTGTATTTTGGCTAAAATCTGGGACCCCTCCAGGGGAATCCACAAACCCTGGGTACCTTTAGAATCCCCATGATGTTGGAAGAAAAGGACGCAAATTTGGCGTGGATACCTTATGTGGTCAAAAAGTTACAGAGGCCTAATCGCGAACTACTACAAATAGCCAAAAAAGGGCTCAGCAATGTGGGGGAAAAGGCCCAGCAGTTAAGGGGTTAAGTGATAGTGGCAAAAAGTTGTTTTTTATTTTGATTAGTCACCTAGGGACAGATATACATAGCACTGGTCGCAAAATACTGCTTGCAATTTACGACCAGGAATTGTGACCAGTGTGATATTTTGCAAACCAACCTATGCACTAAAAGGTCGATTCGCAAAATACAAATTTCCAGTGAGTCGCAATTTGACCTACCTCATGAATATTAAAGAGGAAGATCTCAAATTGCAACCCACTAGGAATTACAGCCATCACAGGGATGGTGGTCTGCGGATGTCAGCAGACCACCATATCTGTGATTTATTTGATATACAGAATGTTTTTTAATTGCAACCTATTTTCCATAAAGGTAAACTTAATGCTTTTTAAAAAAATGAAAAGTTTGAGTGACATTTTTAAAAGTAGGCAGTGTTGCATAGAACCACTGCCTACTCTTAAACATGGTTTGTGCTAGCATTCACAAAGGGGAAGAGGTCCATTGGGGGACCCCTTCCATTGGCAAATGGGTTACCACTACATGTTTATAGTCGGTAAAGTATTAATGTTTTGTGACCAGATTTCGGGAGCAAAACATTAATGCATACCATTCCGATTCAATGTGGGGGTAGGCTCATCCTCCATCAAGGCAGGGGGAGACTTCTAAATTCTTATTTTATACTGGGTGGGATCTGAAGTAAAGTAAGAAAAAGTTAAAATTACCTTCAACTCAGTGTTGTTTTTTAATGTGTCTGCTAGGTTATGGCAACAAACGGCTCCCTTGACGAAGTGTGTACTCTGTCCTGCAGGGATTTACTCAATTTTTGGCGGTCTTTTGATGCTAATATTTGCTCTGTTTGTAGGGTATGACAATAGCGTCCGCCCTCCTCCACTGAACCCTATGGGGCAGCTCTTCGAATACATTGTGGACTACTCCCTTCCCTAGTCAAAAAGTACTTGGAAATGGAACAAAGCAGGATGCTTTGTGTTCCTCCTTTATACTCATTAACTAGACAGGGAATGTTAATCTAAAGTCCAGGAACTGGTTTGGCGTGGTTCTTTTCCAAATTTCATTTTCTGGCTGTGGTGCAGACACAGCCTTTGTGCAAGGGGATTACTCTCACAGCAGGTAGTGATGATGCTGACCCCAACAGAAGTATCCAAAAAATAGGCACATTGACGTGCGAACACTTGGCACGTCACTTTCATTGGCCTTCCGGTGGTAGCAAATATATAAAGACAAAGGGCCACATGCATCAAGCTTTTTTCCGGTCGCAAATGGGCCGATTCACAGAATCGGCCCATTTGCGACTGGAAAAAGCCCTTTTCTGATGCATGAACATTTCCATTTGCAAATTAGGTAATCGCGATTTTTTGCGATTACCTAAATTGCGAATGCATTTAGGGAATCGCAAAAGAAATTCCGTCTTGAAGATACTGTCGGTCTGAAGGAGAAGGGAAAGGAAGTTGGTTCCTGTCCCTCTTGGATGGAGTGAGGAACGCTTAAAGCCCCTGAACTTTTTTTAGTGCATTCAGAAGCCAGTTAAAACCAGTCATTCAGTCAGGGTTTCAAACTATGGTTGCGAGTCGATATCTTCGGTAGGATACAACTTCTACTAAGAGACTGACTCACAAGGCCATTGGAGTATGTGCGTTCAAGTTACATGTGCAAATGTTTCGATTTACTCTTGTAAATTCAACTTTTGTATTCACACTTGTAAATCTATTCACTCACACATAATGTTACCTCAGTATGGTGTAATATTCCATAGGAGTAAATCAGCTCCCAAGAGAGGCGAGTGGGCGTTCAAATGATCCGTTCCTCATGCACTACTATACTTGTAATGTAAAACAAACCTGCAAGGACTTTTGGGATGTAAACAAAAAAATATCTGGTAATTTTTCTAGGACAAAAAGTAAATACTTTGTACATATTTATAACGGGATTTGATTTTTAAGAGTGGACAGAATATAAATATTGTCTACAAACTTTACAAAACTTTGGAAAGTTCAATAAACTTTTTTAAAAAATTGCGATTACATAAATTGCGAATGCATTTAGGGAATCGCAATTTGCGATTCCCTAAAGGCAATGCATCAAGCCTTTCCTAAATGTAAACTGTGCATTTAGGAAACGCTAATTACCATCAACTTCAAGTTGATGGTAATTTGCGCATTCTTTGAAAAATGCACAAAAGTGCATTTTTCAAAGTGACATGTGGCGCACCACATGTGCACACTTACCTTTTGGGGTGGTGCATCATGGGGGCCTTAGGCATCCTGGGCACCCTTGGAATTGCATTCGCAATTTGCGATTACCAATTTGGTAATTGCAATTTGCGAATGCATTGCCATTCATTCCTATGGGCCATAGGAATGAATTGAGTAACATTACCTAATAGCGATTCGCAAATCGCTAATAAGTAATGTTCAGGAATTGCAATTTATTTTGCGATTCCTACATGCATAAGGATTTGCGATTCCCAAATAGCGATTCCTTAAAAATCGCTATTTAGGAATCGCAAATCCAAATGTTGAGGCATGTAGCAGATAATGGCATGCCTGGCCTAGAAACTCCCTCATCCTTAATCACAGAATCTGCTGACTCACCCTCATTCCACTACCGTCAATCAAATGGCAGTGCTCAAAAAGGACTAATCATCAATTCCCTAATATGGGTCTTCATAGAATTTCTAAGGTTAACTCTGTCTCCATCCTCCCATACTTCATTGTCTGGGACGCCTCCCTTCAGCTCTCAGAATTCACTTCCAATGTCTGAAGTTCTATTCCATCCTATATCTTTCGCCATGTCAGAAGAGGAACTATCCAAAATGGATCCCACCAGTCCCAGTCGTCAGAATATCACCACAACACGAAGCTAAGCTACCATTTATATGTCACAACCACATACTCAACAGGAACATGAAATGTTAATGTTTGGCATGTGTGTCACATTTTAGCTGAACTTTATACAAGAAGGCTGCACTCCTCCTGAACCAGAAAAAAAGTCTCTTCAGTGTTATAAATCCACAAAAATCATCATGCTCGCACTACTGCTTCATAACAGCCCAGGAGCCCTATGTCAATAAACGCGGCACATGTGTTGTGGCTCTCCAGGGCAGAGAACAGGTTCCCGGACTCATCATGGTCAACCCAAGGCCTCAGCAAAAACACTAGATGAGCAGGTCTGCTAGGTCAACAAAAAATCAGGATACCAGTTTCACATGCAGCTAGGTCACTCAGGGCAGGGGTACATGTCCATTTGCCATGCATTGGATATTCCCATCCGAACACTTATGCCTAATTATCTATACATTAATGGTCTAATATTTGTCCTGTTTTAATGTATTTAATTAATTTGAAATAGCAACTTTACTTTTTGTTCCTGTATTTATTAACCTATTCATATTTGTTTCTTCTGTTTTTTCTACAGCGGCCCTCCCTCCATCAGCCGTGGCTGTACTAAATGGGTGTATTAATAAATTAATATTTGTAATAGACTACAAACACAACACAGAGACATGAAACTAACATCCTAACACGATCTTAAGGTGCTGCTAAAAGAAAACAGAACGTGCTCTAATATCTCCTATTTTAATCACAATATAATGCTTTCAGAATGAAAATCTAAAAAATACGTACTTCTGGCATATTGCTTGAGCTTCCTTCATGGTGTTTCCAGCATTGAGTATATCTTGAGGGTCGAAAGTCATCATTGCTTGCATTTCCAACATGGTGGCATATGTCAGTGCATGATACATACTGTCCTTGGCTCTGCAGAGAAGAGAAAGAATATTATTTGTAGGATTGTCAGCACTGTAATAAGATTATTTTTGAACTTGACACCATATTTTGGAGTAAAACACTTGTGATTAATTGAACTTGGAGACACAGACCTTTAGAGAGATGTTTCACTCAAACACAAAAGAAATTCCGTCTTGAAGATACTGTCGGTCTGAAGGAGAAGGAAGTTGGTTCCTGTCACTCTTGGATGGAGTGAGGAACGCTTAAAGCCCCTGAACTTTTTTTAGTGCATTCAGAAGCCAGTTAAAACCAGTCATTCAGTCAGGGTTTCTAACTATGGTTGCGAGTCGATATCTTCGGTAGGATACAACTTCTACTTAGAGACTGACTCACAAGGCCATTGGAGTATGTGCGTTCAAGTTACATGCGCATATGTTTCGATTTACTCTTGTAAATTCAACTTTTGTATTCACACTTGTAAATCTATTCACTCACACAAACAACAGGATGTGGGAGCACACCGCTGACCTCTCAGGCAAGGTTCGCCCCTGGCATTCTGGTAAATGCAGTTTCTTGTAGCTCGCTCCGATATTTTCGAGTGTTTCGCCAAGGTTGGCGCAGATAGTGCTGATCTCTAGACACGTGTTTCTGGTTTATTAACCGTCATCAGTAGAGAATACAGTCTTGTATTTTGGGGTTTGCGGAGTAGGCTGCCAAGCATTATATCAGGTCCGGTACCTCTCACTGGCGCGCAGGTGCTTCATCCACGAGCTCGTCAGCTCAATGACTCACGGGAGTACTTTAAATAGACAACAGGATGTGGGAGCACACCGCTGACCTCTCAGGCAAGGTTCGCCCCTGGCATTCTGGTAAATGCAGTTTCTTGTAGCTCGCTCCGATATTTTCGAGTGTTTCGCCAAGGTTGGCGCAGATAGTGCTGATCTCTAGACACGTGTTTCTGGTTTATTAACCGTCATCAGTAGAGAATACAGTCTTGTATTTTGGGGTTTGCGGAGTAGGCTGCCAAGCATTATATCAGGTCCGGTACCTCTCACTGGCGCGCAGGTGCTTCATCCACGAGCTCGTCAGCTCAATGACTCACGGGAGTACTTTAAATAGACAACAGGATGTGGGAGCACACCGCTGACCTCTCAGGCAAGGTTCGCCCCTGGCATTCTGGTAAATGCAGTTTCTTGTAGCTCGCTCCGATATTTGAGTGTTTCGCCAAGGTTGGCGCAGATAGTGCTGATCTCTAGACACGTGTTTCTGGTTTATTAACCGTCATCAGTAGAGAATACAGTCTTGTATTTTGGGGTTTGCGGAGTAGGCTGCCAAGCATTATATCAGGTCCGGTACCTCTCACTGGGAGGTGAAGCGGTGTGCTCCCACCCCTGTTCCTGTTTAATAGTACTCCTGTGAGTCATTGAGCTGACGAGCTCGTGGATGAAGCACCCGCATGCCTGTGAGAGGTACCTGACCTGAGAAAGATGTTGGCAGCCTACTCAGCAAACCCCAAATTTGAAAGACTGTAATCTCTACTGATGACGGTTAAAGAACCAGAAACACGTGTCTAGAGATCAGCACTATCTGCGCCCACTGTGGCGAAACACTCGAACACTCTTGAAGCAAGCAAGTAACTGAAACTGCATTTACCATAATGCCAGGGGCGAACCTTGCTGGGAGGTGAGCGGTGTGCTCCCACCCCTGTTCTTGTTTAATCGTGCTCCCGTGAGTCGTTGAGCTGACGAGCTCATGGATGAAGCACCCGCATGCCTGTGAGAGGTACCTGACCTGAGAAAGATGTTGGCAGCCTACTCAGCAAACCCCAAATTTGAAAGACTGTAATCTCTACTGATGACGGTTAAAGAACCAGAAACACGTGTCTAGAGATCAGCACTATCTGCGCCCACTGTGGCGAAACACTCGAACACTCTTGAAGCAAGCAAGTAACTGAAACTGCATTTACCATAATGCCAGGGGCGAACCTTGCTGGGAGGTGAGCGGTGTGCTCCCACCCCTGTTCCTGTTTAATAGTACTCCCGTGAGTCATTGAGCTGACGAGCTCGTGGATGAAGCACCCGCATGCCTGTGAGAGGTACCTGACCTGAGAAAGATGTTGGCAGCCTACTCAGCAAACCCCAAATTTGAAAGCCTGTAATCTCTACTGATGACGGTTAAAGAACCAGAAACACGTGTCTAGAGATCAGCACTATCTGCGCCCACTGTGGCGAAACACTCAGAACACTCTTGAAGCAAGCAAGTAACTGAAACTGCATTTACCATAATGCCAGGGGCGAACCTTGCTGGGAGGTGAAGCGGTGTGCTCCCACCCCTGTTCCTGTTTAATAGTACTCCCGTGAGTCATTGAGCTGACGAGCTCGTGGATGAAGCACCCGCATGCCTGTGAGAGGTACCTGACCTGAGAAAGATGTTGGCAGCCTACTCAGCAAACCCCAAATTTGAAAGACTGTAATCTCTACTGATGACGGTTAAAGAACCAGAAACACGTGTCTAGAGATCAGCACTATCTGCGCCCACTGTGGCGAAACACTCGAACACTCTTGAAGCAAGCAAGTAACTGAAACTGCATTTACCATAATGCCAGGGGCGAACCTTGCTGGGAGGTGAAACAAACCTGCAAGGACTTTTGGGATGTAAGCTAAAAAATATCTGGTAATTTTGCTAGGACAAAAAGTAAATACTTTGCACATATTTATAACGTGATTTGATTTTTAAGAGTGGACAGAATATAAATATTGTCTACAAACTTTACAAAACTTTGGAAAGTTCAATAAACTTCTGAAACAATCTCTTGTGGAAGAACTTTCTCACAAATAAATATTTTTGTAGCATAATTTGCCCTTTAAAAGTAAGTTTTGGTTGAGATTATTTTTTTTCAGTGAAACCCATGTTCTCAGATTTTTTTTTTACAGTTTAAACTTGGCAAACTTTGTAAAGGTTTCAGAGTTTCGAAAAAATGCCAGAAACATTTTGCAACCTAGCATGTTTTGTTAGTTAGATTGTAATGACTTTTTGAGTACTGCCAAAATGATTTTCATCAGAAGGCTAGCAGAGTTTATTGATCAATGTGGATAACATAAGAGAAAGAGGATGGTGTCCTTGTGATATCCAACTGAAAGCACTGTGTCACATGTTGGGAGTAACATGAATCTGAATAGCACATTACCAAAACAGTAGAGTCTATAAAATAAATCTCACCAGAATAGACCAAAGATTTAACGTGTGATCATCCAGAAGAGTGTATGATAGAAGCAGTCAACAAGCTCAAACTGTAAATAGTCTACAAGAAGCAAGAATTTTTCAACTGAGCTGCTGTTTCTGACCCAAAAGGAATAAACTGCTAGGGAATAATTTTAAAAAAGAGCAACTAAGAGAATAGCTGACACGATGCGTAGCTTCCCTTAAGATATGAGGAATTATTTGGAGAATTTGCCCGGCTATTCCTCTTTTCATAGACTGTATTTCTCCCGGGGCTTTGACTTCTTTGTGCAAGAACCTGTGGACCTTGTCATTCTGATACGGCCGTAACTCCTGTTATGAGCGGGGCAGATAGCTGAAACTCTCAAGCAGATACAGACATAGCTCAAATAGTTAATGAGCCTTTTGCATAATCCGTAGTTCACAGGTGTGAATCCTAGTAAGAGAGCTAAGTGGGTTCATGCGTTTGTCACTGGATTTTAGGTGTTCGCTCCAAGTCAGGCGTTCTGGTAAATTAGATTATGACATTATGCACCTACTAAAATAGACTGCATGTAATGCCCGTGTAATATTTATAGCATACGTTTGTAGCCTTACATGGCAAGTGTCCCAAGAAACCTGCAATCCCTTTGTAGATAGCCATCTTTTAACAGAGAGTGGGCCTGATTCACAAATGTATTTTCGGACACAAGTTTACATTTACGGCCACACATGCCTCCATTTACGCCTGCCAGACACTCTCAAAAAGATTCCTGGTAGACATCAATGGATTTACAAATTGGAAGTTGGATGTTTCGGGCCGATTCACGAGGGCATATAAGAGTAAAAAAAAAGTGCTTTTGTAGTACACTTCCCTATCCATAAGTGGTTTATGAATTATCTCTGATGTATTGCAGGTGGAAGGGTGTTGGTGTGGGTGATGCAGGGATTGGGTTCAACATTGTTTTAGGTGCAAAGCCCTGGGCTAAAAATCATTTTCTGGAGGCAGATGGGTGCGCAAGGAGCAAAAGGAAGAATGGCCAGAAAGGGAACATTGCTTCATTCCTGAACACACACAGTTAAAAACCCATCAGTTTCTGTGTTTGGTAACAGTTTAAATTATCAGACAAAAATGGTTTTAGTTGGAAATAAAACTAAAACGTGTAGCTCTTATGCAGAAACAAAATTCTGTAAAGTTGGCTATAACACGGGATATGCACGACTGCCCACTGTCCTATGTTTTCTAATCACACTTTTCTAGGTCAAGCTGACTTAATAATGGAGACTTGTGTAGGCAGTTCTGGGGACAGGGAAGAAGCCCTTGGGTGCAAGGGGTATTTTCCCCATTTTGTGCCCCTTGGGCATTTCCATATTACACAAGGGGTAATCATGTACCCTTTCCGTAATATTGATCGTGAAAGTGCATTTTTTAAGTCTGTATAAACTCAAGTTGGCATTACCTCCTTTACAAGGGGCCTGCCTCCTTGTAACCAGGGATTATCTTTGCCCCCGACACCGCACCATATTCTGATGTGGGTGCACGGGGAAAAAAGGCTGTCAAAAGGCACACGGATTGTAAGTCCTACATGAAGTGGAGCTAACACAATGCGCGACCTGCTCTGGTAAGCTGTTTCCGACACCAAAAGACACCCCTGCACCCGTCCATCCTGGGCCCTGGTGAAGAGGACCAAAGGTATCCCTACGTCGCTGAGCATCGCAACTTACCTCTCCGGTTAGTTTCCTCCGACTGGCCTCCTGACCTGAGCCTGCAGCCCTTTTCCGATTTGGCCTTTCTCCGTTGCTTAACATTGGGCACCCGATGCTGTGTTGGCAACCTGCACCCGGCAGCCCCTGTGCCACTGTTGGTGTAGTGTTGGTACTGCCTTGGACCCTGCCCAGTGCTTGCTTCAACCCCCAAAGACTGGCCCCCAAAGCTGCTGTTACTTACCTGTAAGCAGCACCAGTACGATTGATCCATTCTTCATTGAGTTGTATTGGGTGCCCAACACCGTATTTGCACACTGAACCCGGCCGCCCCTGTGCCGCTAGCGGTGTACTGCTGTGCTGAACTGAACCTTGCCCAATACTGACCTTAACTGCAGAAGACTGGTCTTGTAAGTGGATGTTACCTATCTGTATGCTGAATGTTTTTTTTCCTCCCATGGGTTCACATTGCACAGCCTGAAAATTGCACCGTCTACTTTTCATTTTGAAAAGTATTTTTATTGCCAAACGTATTTAACGGAAATGAAGATCTGTGGTTCTACAAAATAAATATAACCAAGTATTATTTTTTTATAAATTGTTCTCGGATTTATTCATTGAGTGTGTGCCTCATTTATTGCCACTGTATGTACAACAAATGCTTAGCACTGTCCTCTGATAAGGCTAACTGCTCGGCCACACTACCACAAAAGAGAGCTTTAGTATTATCCAGACCCTCCAGGATTTCGCGATTTCACGATGCGCGAAATAATCGCAAAATCAACCATCCAGCGCGATGACCGCCAAATTTACCTTTTTGGCCGCTAAAACCGGCCTTCAGCAGACAGACAAAAAAATGGTGCCATCTTATTGGCTGTACGCGCACACGTCACTACTTGTATGTGGCAGTGTACGGCCGTAAGAGCTGCCTGCTTCCTTCATGTTGTTGAAAGAAAGTTGAGAGAAAATGAAAGCAGTGCTTCACTGGCAAACTCTGTGAAGGCTACGAGTGCTCTGAGCGTTCACATTATTGCAAGAATGTGAAAAATGAAGATCCCAGCTTGTGAGCACAGGGAAAGGTCATAGCCAGGACCATCAGGTCTCACCCGTACTGTCAGCATGTTTCTTTAGAGTTGCAACTATTAAGCAAGAAGTGATGCCTGAAAACGATGAGTGGGAATTGCTCCAAGAAGGGAGTCTCACACCCTCTGGCTGATAAAGCTTCTGCCTGTGGAAGAGATCTGCTTCCAGAGGCAGAAGTTCAGTGTGCTAGGAAAGGGGCATGAAAAGAACTAAACTCGTTCCTTCCTGGCCATTGATTCTAGACCTCTGACCTGCTAGGAATAAACCATTTATGCCAGAAAATGTGCAGAAGCCAAATAGTGATAAGTATACCGAAAAATGAATCACACGCTAAAAACAAAGCTGCATATTAGAACCAGATTAGTAGAATAGGTGACATTTCAAGGCAATGTTAATAAATTTCCAGGTCATCATCTGAACTGTGCTGAAGATATTGGGCTTCAGGAGGAGGGTGATGGTTTCACTGCCTCTTTGCCTGAACTGTTGATTCCTTATGCCATTTATCAGCTCACATTCTGGGGATTTTCCTGGTTTCTGTATGGTTTTTTATGTCTTCTAGCAAGTTAGTCCTGTCTCCTTGGATTACTTAACTTCTCCTAGGGAAGCAAATTTTTCAAAGTATGTCCCTGTACGTTCTGCTTAAGGGGAACTGTTTGACTAATTCACCACCTCGAACTTTGCCTAAATTTATGACAGCCACTGTTCCATTTTTCTTTTGTGCTTTATCTTTTCACTGTGTTATGCACACTAAATTCTCTTGGGTACTTCACTGCCACATTATGCACTATTATGCACCTTTCTGTTGCTGAATAATAATTATAAAATATACCATGATAATGATTTGAATATGGAGCTTTGGTCTGTTGTGCTTTGTTATATTGTCTACTACTTGAAATCTATGCATTTTAACAGGAACATTTGGCACAGTTGGTTTATTCCTAAATAGTGATACGTCTGGATCCAATGAACCCCCCACCCCCAAAAAAAACCTTGTGTGTCTTCTTGTACCTATAAGACCCAGGTGGGTTGCCCCGGTTTTGTCTCTATGGAAAAGGGACACAATTGCACAAAAAGCTTCATGGATGGATATATTTACTTCGTCTCCTTCTGGGACAAAGACCAAGAAAGGGCTGGCTCATTCAGTGTCTTTAAGGGACCCTATTGTATCCCCAGAGAGATCCCGTAAAGCTTTTGAGGCCATGAAAAGAGCCCAGACCAGGCGTGGGAGGGGACAGGGAGCCAGTGCACGCGACCCGAGAGGAGGTTGTATGACTGCACCAAGGGAGCGAAGGGGGTCTGTGTGACTGAAACCAGGGAGCGAAGGGGGCTGTGTGACTGAAACCAGGGAGCGAAGGGGGCTGTGTGACTGAAACCAGGGAGCGAAGGGGGCTGTGTGAGTGAAACCAGAGAGCGAAGAGGGCTGTGTGACTAAACGCAGGGAGTGAAGGGGGCTGCATGACTTAAACCAGAGAGTGAAGGGAGTGGTGGAAGTGTTGCCCTCGCAGGGCTGCATACATGGGCGCTAGAACATCCCAGGGAGAAATACGGCACCCTCCCACGAGGTTCGGATTCGAGCTGTGCTTCCGTAGAGTTGGAGAAACTTTAACCATGCCTATTTCAAAGTGGAATACTCTTCTAAAACAGGTTACATTGATTTAAGGCTAAAAAGGAATGATTAAGGGTAAAATAAAGTGGCGCTATATGCCGCACAATTTTCATTTTTGTGCCGCTAAATTTCAATTTTTATGCTGCAAAATTTGCAAATCTATGCCGCAATATCCTGGGGGGTCTGATTATCTACTTTAGCCTCTGTAGAGCCTCTGGAGATCCACTGGACTCTCTGCACACTATACCTCGTTTTGGTATAATATATAGAGAACCAGCTTCCTACACCTTCCCAAAATCAGGCTGGTCTTACTGATGTGAAAGATGGACTGGCGGTTTGAAAACGACCAGTCCATCTTTCACTGTTGATCTATCCAAAGTGCAGGCAAAGTCAGCCACTGCATCGGGGACAGCACATTTATTTTCTTTGTAATTCAGCACAATTTCATATTCTGGCCAGAATGAATGTGACAGTGTGCCAAATGAATGCACTAACCCCTCCCCTGGTGTCTATCTCAAATGTTGCTTTTGAATAGCATTAAATAGCTTTTGATGAGCATTGAATACTCATCCTGCAACCACATGGGTTCCCCTCTTCAGGATATAACAACTGGGAACATGGCTACTGCTGGCAATACGTAGCAACACTGTTGCCTCGCCTCACTCCCCCAAGTAACAATGACACCGTGCACCAATGCCAGGTTCCTGCAATGAATAAACATGTCGGACCAGGGTGGCTATGTGAATGCTGCGTCCACCCGGGGCTGCATGGTGATTGAGCACTCATCAGTCCACCTCCTTCTAAAAGTGGTCTGAGGTGGAGACTGTGGCTGGCATGGATACACAACTACTTAAAGGTAATGAAGATCACATATGGCACTCCAAGGAGGTTGATGCAGCTTCATTTTGTGGGGTATGAGGTGCACCAGACAATTGGATATTCTCAAACACTAGGGTTGGAGGAAGATTTCACATCAAGGTTATGACTTTTAGAAAGGTTGCAGTTCCTTATCATTCCTCAGCGTAGAAAAACCCTTAGGCTGCCACAGGTGTGTGGTAATGTTGAGAGATTCATGCACACCAGCATATGGGTAATCATTGCTGATACTAAGAGAGACAGACCTTGAATTGGCACTCTACCGATTAGTGGGAGTATCCATCCACTCCCTGTTCCTTTACAATGGATTCTGCACACTGTAGTTGGCACCATTAACAACCATTATTCATTCACATCATCTCCTCTGAATGGTGACCAGGTACAACCCAGAATGAACAACAACACCTGAAAGAAACATAAGACACCAAATGGACAGCCAGAGATCTAACAATATAGGAGGGTGATCCGGTACTACTGCGGCAGCACCACTCCATGAGGTGGCTTTCATGATTCCAATTTATCCTCACCCAATATCCTTCACCATGATGAGGGGTGCCACAATGACAGCTACCTGGAGTGACCTCTGAATCACCCCAAAATGTGTCAGCCTTCCAGAGATTCCTGTGAGGACATCCTGGTTTGGTTGCACAAAGGGAATTTATGGTGAAGTTGGATTTACTGGATGCCTATCTCCACTTCCTGATTCATCAAGGCCACCAGAAGTTACTGCGGTTTGCCATTTTCAATCACCACTTTCAATTCTGTGTGCCCCCATTTTGTCTAGAGATAGCACCACGGTGTCCATGAAGGTGCTGGCTCCATTGGTAGCACTGTTGCTCAACCAGGGCATAACAGTGCATCTCTGCTTGGACGATCATTCTCCCTCAATTCAAGAGATTACAGATCATCTTCAGAGGGTGATTACTCTTTTGCTGGATAATACTGGAAAACGTTGAACAAGATTCTTTCTCAGGATGTGGAATTAATTGGAACAAGGGTTTGGACAGATGTAGGGATGGTTCTCCTGCCAGAAACGAGAGCAAGTTGACAATACAAACTCATATTTCCTGGTTGCAAGGTCGAAGGTCAACAAGAGCAAGAAATTGGTTGCAGGGAGATTTAGCTGCAGTAGTATTTATCATCCCTTTGGTGAGATTTTGTATGGGAGTATTTGTCCGCCACTTGTTGAAACACTAGAATCGGAGATCGATGAAACTGAATGCTATTCTTCCAAAATCACAGGAAGTAAAAAACTGAACTAGTGGCTCAATCGTTTACATCAAAGAGCTAGGACATCTTTGACTCCTTCCAAGCCAAAACTCATCAAAACAGATGTGAGCGAGTATGGCTGGGGAGCAACATTTGACACTCAAGGGATCCAGAACAGATGTACCTCTAAGAGATGATCAGACACTCCTCACACTGGAAGCAATTGGAAGCTTTTAGGCAAGCCTTGCTGGCCTTCCCCACAGATTCTTGCCTCTCCAGTGGTGATCACAATGGGCCATATAACAACAAAATCTTATCTTAACTGGCAGGTGGGTACCTATTTCCTGGCATCATCAGAGAGCTGAGCTGATTTTCATACTGGCAAAAAGAAATCTAGTTTCCCCTCACAGCAGTCTACATAAAAGGAAAGAAGAATGTGGTGGCAGACAAACTCAGCAAGGCTTTCCCAAAATCTCACGATCTTCATTTCAATCCAGTGTGGTTTAGGAGAATTTACAGGAAGTGGAGTTCTCCGGTAGTAGATCTGTTAGCGACCAAGGAATGTGTGTTATATCAGATGGTCACAGGGAAAGAGATACCTGGGAAATAGACGTAATTTTTTCTCCATAACCCCCCAGGTCTTCTTTCCCCCACTTTCTTCTCATTCCGGGATGCTGACGAAGATCAAATGGGGAGCACGAGTTGGTGATAAAGGTTGCTCCCTTTCGCCTTTTCTCGTCTTGGTTCCCTCTTCATCAGATGGGAAGGGATGTGTTATCCCATTGTCTCCACCTCCTTGTCCATATACCTTCCAAAATCCAATGTCCCTATCTAAGTTCAGATTGACGGTTTGGAAGTTGAGAGAAAAAGCATTTCAAGAAACTTAGCAGTAGCCATCCGGCGTTCTAGGAGGGGGTCTATTCTTTGAGCCTTTGCTCATCATTGGGAGTCATTTAGAAAGGGGTGTGTCCCCAAGGATTTAGATCATACGTGGTGAGAGGAAGTCAAAGTACTTTCTTTTCTTCAGAATTGTTTTGACTTAGACCTTTCTCCTGCCACCCTGAAGCGTCAAGGGCAGCCGTTAAGGCATTTAGAGAACCTTGGGGAGGTATATGTTTTCTTGAGTCACATTATTATTATTATTAGCATTTGTTAAGCGCATGGCTACCCTTAGGCAACCCCGCGCTAGCAGCAACAAGCAAATGAAGGTTGGATGGTTAAGGCAGATTCTGGAAGAGCCAAGTGTGCAGGCTACTGAGGTGTTATTCTACTTCTATGCCAAAAGTGAGAAAAATGGTTACGGTTTGGGATTTTCATCTGGCGCTAGAGTCATTACAGAGATTTCTCTTTGAACCTCTTGAGTCGGTCACTTTGTAATATTTGAGTTCGAGAGTTTCCTTTTTATTTGTTATCACCACAATCTGTAGGTTAGGGAAGTTAGGATGTCTATCTTGTAGATCTTATTTGAGAATTTTTCCAGACAGACTGGTGTTGTGAATTGGTCCAAACTTTAAACCCAAGGTGGATCCTCATTTTCATAAGGGTCAAGAGATGACATTACCAGAGTTGTTCACAGACTCCTCTTCTGATCAACCATAAACTCATCCCTTGAATGTCAGGAGAGCAGCTCTCATTTGTATCAAAAGAGTTTCTTCTTTTAGGAGGGTGGAAAATGTGTTAATTTTGGCCTTTTCAGGAAAGGATTCAAACCTTCGATTCAGTCCCTGAGTAGATGGGTAAGAGGTACTATTGCTTGGACTCGGAGTTCATGATGAGCCTCTTCTGTCTGCAGTTCGGCAGAAAAAAAGGCTCTAATTAACGTGAAAGTGTGGGTGGTTGGCTGGTAGAGTGTGTGAAAGGACTGATGGATAGGTGTGTGAGCGAATGGGTGGAAAGGTGAATGGATGGATGAATGAAAGAGTGAAAAGATGGATGTAGGGATGGATAAGTGAAAGAATGAATGGAGGAGTGAAAGAGGGTTGGTGGATGGATAAAAGTGTGGTTGAATGGATAAGTGAAAGAGTGGATGCATGGTGGAAGGGTGAATGGATGGATGAGTGAAAAGGTGGTTGGATGATGAGAAAGGATGGGTGGATTAGTGAAAGGATGGATGGAAGCTGGGACGTCGTGAACCCCCAACTTTAGAAACTACAGCGGGGTGGAGTACTTGATGGGCCTCTTTTATCTGCAACTTGGCAGACAAAGGAAAGTGAGTGACTGAAGGATGCATGCATGTGTGAGTGAAAGGGTGGATGGATGCGTGAAAGGATGGTTGATGGGTAGATGGATGGATGAATGACTTAAAAGATGGATGGGTGAAAGAATGAATGTATTTGTGAAAGGGTAGACGGATCGATGGATGAGGGAAAGAATGGATGGATGAGAGAAAGGGAGGCTGGATGAGTGAAAGGGAGGGTGGATGGATGAATGGATGGCTCGGCGAAAGAGGGTGGATGGATGATGTGTGAGCGAAAGGATGGTTGAGGGTAGATGGATGGATGAATGACTTAAAGGATGGATGAGTGCAAGAATAGATGCATTAGTGAAAGGGTGAATGGATGGATGAGTGAAAGGATGGATGGATTAGGGAAAATGGATGGATGAGCGAAAGGGGGGGTGGATGAATGGATGGCTGAGTGAAAGAGGGTGCATGGATTGATGGATGGGATGACAAAGGGAGGATGGACAGATGGATGGAGTGAAATAGTGGATGGATGAGCAAAAGGATGGATGAGTGATAGGATGGATGAATGAATGGGTGGACTGAGGAGTGAAAGGGAGGGCGGATGGGAGGGCGGATGGGAAGATGAATGGGAGGATGAATGGGTGGATGGATGAGTGAGTAAAAGAATGGATGAGTGAAAGGCAGGGTGGATGGATAAAAGGTAGGGTGGATGGATGAAAGGGAGAGTGTATGGATCGACAGATGAGTTAAAGCAGGGATGGATGAGTGAAATGATGAATGGATGAGTGGTTGGGTGGAAGGATGAGTGAAATTATGGATGACTGGATGGCTGAGTGAAAGGGTAAATGGGTGAATGGATAGATGAGTGAAAGGGAGGATGGATGTAGTGAAAAGGGCAATGGATGGATGACAAATGGATGGATGAGTGAAGGGGTGGATGAGAGATGGATGAGGGAAAGAATGGATGGATAGGCTTGGAGATGAATGCATATTTTTGGATATGGATGGGTGGACGGAGAGAATGGTGAAAGACAATGATAGATGAAAATTTGAATGGATGACAGAATGTAAAGGTGAAATTGTAGATATCAGCAGGTGGACGGAAGGATGAATGGATATATGCTTGGATGGAAGAGACAAGAGAGCTCTTTTGGGGAGGGTCGTGATGACTTGTTTTGTTTGCTAGGTGCCATAAGAGCTTTGGTTCGAAGTGGGAGGTAGTTTAATTTTCTGGCTACTCCCTTGCTTGGACTCACAGTGAAAAGGGTGTAGAAAGGGTGCCATGGACTCCAGGGCAAAAAGAAAAAAGAGCTCCCGATAAATGCTGGTTGGGGAGCAAAAGGCAGCAGTAATCGGGATTTGGTAGGCCCCTCAGACATCTGCGCCCAGGTGAACATTCGCCTGCTGCCCCATGGATAGCTACACCCCTGCTCTCTCTAGCCTTCTCTTGGCGAGATCTATTGTTGTCGATTTCTTTGCCGAAGGGGGACAGGACATGTGCACGCGTATGGAAGACAGGAGATGTGCACGAGGACGGCTGGCGGCGTTAGCACAAGGAACAGCAGATGTGCGCGTACGGAGGACAGGAGATGTGCACGCGTACGGCTCGCGGCGTTAGCACAACTCGCGGCGTTAGCACAACTCCTGCTCGCTCGCTCCCTCCCTCCCTCCCTCCCTGTCTCTATCAGGCCCCTTCTGCTTCCATTAAATGCCGCTGGTATTCGCTTTCCCTCTTGCTCGCTCGCTCCCTCCTTTTTTCCCTCCATCAGGCCCCTTCTGCTTTCATTATACACCGCCCTTCTGCATCAATACATGCCCACACACTTGCCCTTTAACACTTTTTGGATCACTGCCATGGACGGAAAGAACAATTTAATGGGGACGAGACACTCCGACTCCACAAAGAGCGCTCTCCACCGGAACAATGTTGTCCCAAAACAGTACAAATGACAATGAGGCGGCCGTACCCACAGGCATCAGCAGGGACTACCCATGCACAAATCTGCAGTGCTGTGAAATTTACCACGCAGTAAACGCGGCTTCCATAGCCACTGGCATTTGCACCCCGCGGATGCTTGTCTCACCTGACTGTCCTCGTGTATGATCTTGGCCGGAATCTCCTTGCGGATAATTTTGCTGAAGATTGTATCGACACAGAAAGAGGACACAAAAGCAAAGGAGGCGCCATTTTGAAATAGGGTAATTTATTTTGAAGTTAAAAATCCTTTTGCGGCGCCTTATGCGTGTGTTGTTATACATGTCTTTTGGAGCGAGACTTCAACGGAAAACAAAGAGAAATGCAAGCAGTCTTGATTATCTCATTGACAAGTCTCCCTGGCCAAATGATTTTTTTAGCGGTCACTGCTGGGGCCATATTAGGCATCATTAAACCTATGCTAAGCCCTACTGCAATTGACACGTCTGACCCCGTACCACTTTTATTACTCCGAGATGGGCTTCTCGTTACCTAAGAGGGCTCTATTAGTAGGTGCCGTATTTTCAACTCTCGGGCTAGTGTTTAGAGATTCTGTCTATGACTACACAGAGGGGGAGAGGGCGTGGCCTTGGACAAGACCCGAAGACATTTGGAGCAGATGGACGGTAGGATGAAGGTGAGCGACAAAGGAGACGCGTGAGCGGAGTTAGTGTGTCAATGGTGGTAAAGACAGAAAAAGAGTCCTGCTTTGCTCGGCCCAGACCCAGAACACACTTTACCATCCCTGATTTAATTACCGCAGGTTTTGCGATAAAAAGAGGGACAGAATTGTTTGCCCATTGACTATTAAAATTATGATGTTTTTTGTCACAAAATGCATTTTAAAAAGTACAGAAATCGCTTCACTGCCTGTGTACTTACTATCAGAGACCAACCTCTGCAAACATTTTGTGTTTTGTACGTCTGACAGTTATGACGAATGTGATTGGTTAGCCCATCTTGAACATGTCTACAGTTAATGAGAGCTGCTTGCTTGAGGCGTTACACTTTCACTTATGAACTTTACTTTTCTGCCCCTAAGCGTTCCGGGTCTGGGCTGTGCCTGTGTTCGCAGTAGGCAATTATCCCAAAGTCTTCTAAAAGTCATTAAACAAGAGGTGATCCCTCCTCTGACATGAGAAAGAACAGGAAGTTCAAAAAGAAAGCTTCACTTACCTCTGGCCATATAAGGCTAGCATCCCCAGTTGCATTTACAGTGTCTATTTATTTATATTAATTTAGCAGTTTTAGAAATTCAGACCTTTTATATTTAACATTTGGTTCCAAAACTAGTGGCACCCGGCTTCTAATGTTTGTATCAGCACGTGGATTTGTGATACCATTGTGGAAGTTTTCCACACTTGAACTAGAAATGTACATACATTTTAGTTGTTGCTCAATTGAATTCATATATGTCTATTGACATGGAGGTATTGCTTTTGAAACAAAATCATTATAATGTACAAAATCATTATGATGTAGTTTAGTAAGTTTTGTGCCTTATTCTAAACTAGGCCTCCGGCCTCAACATCATCTTTGTAACAAGCATTTGCAATGCAACAGGTCTCGCATTTACACGAGTTTCAGCTATTGGCATTGTAAATGACAATGCCTTTTATTTATCTTTTGGTTTTTGAAACATAAATAAAACGCATTGTTATTTACAATGCCAATAGCTTAAAGTCGCGCAAATGCGAGACCTATTGCATTGCAAATGCTTGTTTTCTTATCCCTTGTCTTTCAACAGAGGGAGGGACAGAGAAGGACAGGGACAGAGGCACAGAGAGCGCGGGAAAGAAATACAGAAACTGAAGGATGATTAGGGATAGATAGATAGATAAATGTGTACAAACAGAGACTGATATAAAGAAACGGATAGGTGTAGAGAGCTAAGCATTGATAGGTATGTATTGATAAATAGGTACATATAGATAGATTTAGAAAAATAGGTACATATATATGGTATATTGATAGGAATGGACAGATAGACAGGTGTAGGTAAATGGGTACAGAGAGAGAAGCAAAAGTGATTTGGAGACTGAAAGAAAGTTAGGCATAGATAGACAGACGGACAGACAGATAGATATAAATAGGTATATATAGATATGTAATTATACATAGGTAGAGATAGATAAATGGATACGAATAGATTGATATCTAGGTATGTATTGATAAATAGGTACATATATTTACAGTAAATAGATAGGAATGGACAGATAGATAAAGAGGTGTAGGTAAACAGGTATGGTGTAGGCAATTATAGAGAGACGGGAATAAACAGAAGCACAGGTGTAGACAGATAGGTATAGTCTAGATTAATAGACACCCGAGTGATTGAAACAGATTGAAAGGTGGAAGTGTACATGTGAAATGAAATGCTTCATTGCGTCCCTGTGTTTCCATGCCTGTCAGGGGCCTGTCTTGCTCTGACTGTGCCCTCACCAGAGGCGCAACTAGAGCCACATTTCGGGGGGAGGGGGGGCGACTACTAAAAATATCAGGGGGGAGGGGCGGGCTAATTCTTCCAGCGATAGCCAGAGTGGAGATACAGGGGCTCTAAGAAGGGGTGAAAAAACAACAAAGCCTCGTTAGCAAGTAAATGGTCTTTTAACCCCTTGTGTGCTCATGACGAGCTGGACTCGTCATGGCACACAGTCGCTGTGTGCTCATGACGAGTCCAGCTCGTCATGACACCCACCCACGGGGGAAGCGCTGGCGCTCCCCCCGTGGGCGGTCGATCCCAGTGTTTGTACCGGGGAAGGAAGGGGAAGACCTTCCCCTGCCTCCCCCGCATCCCCTCTCCGCGTCATCAATGACGTCAGCGCGCGAGGCGCGCTGACGTCATTGGAGGTTCCCTTTGTTCCCCGACGCGCAGGAAGCCATTTGCTTCCAGCGCGTCGGGGAACAAACAGGTACGTTTTGGGGCTGGGGAGGGGGATTTAAACGAAAGAGGCATCGGGGGAAAGGAAAGGGTTTTCCTTTCCCTCAATGCCTCTTTTGTGCATTCCTGCTGCACGATCGTGCGATTGTGCAGCAGGAATGCCCACTAGCGCCAGGGATTTTTCTTTTTTTTACATTTGCCAGTGTTTTGTTGGTTGGGGAGCGGCCCCTTAGGCAAGGGTCACTCCCCTTTGGGGGGGGACAGAATATTATTTTATATAACAAAATCGGCCCACTGGGCCAATGTAATAAATGCACTGGGGAGTGGCCCCTTGGGCAAGGGTCACTCCCCTTTGGGGGCCTTTTAGTATGCCCATGATGTTAGGTTTTGTTTGGGGGAGCGGCCCCTTAGGCAAGGGTCGCTCCCCTGTTGGGGGCATACATTTTGGCCTTGTCTGGGGCAGAATTACATTTTTTTAAATGTATTCGGCCCACTGGGCCAATAGAGTAAATGTAGTGGGGAGTGGCCCCTTGGGCAAGGGTCACTCCCCTTTTGGGGGCATAAATTTTGGCTTTGTCTGCCCCCTGGGGGGGGCAGATTTAATTTTTTTAAATAAAATCGGCCCACTGGGCCAATGGAATAAATGTAGTGGGAGTGGCCCCTTGGGTAAGGGTCACTCACCTTTGGGGGCCATTTTAGTATGCCCATGATGTTAGGTTTTGTTTGGGGAGCGGCCCCTTAGGCAAGGGTCGCTCCCCTTTTGGGGGCATACATTTTGGCTTTGTCTGCCCCCTGGGGGGGGCAGATTTAAATTTTTAAAAATGTATTCGGCCCACTGGGCCAATAGAGTAAATGTAGTGGGGAGTGGCCCCTTGGGCAAGGGTCACTCCCCTTTTGGGGGCATACATTTTGGCTTTGTCTGCCCCCTGGGGGGGGGGCAGAATTAATTTTTTTTAAATAAAATCGGCCCACTGGGCCAATGGAATAAATGTAGTGGGGAGTGGCCCCTTGGGTAAGGGTCACTCCCCTTTGGGAGCCATTTTAGTATGCCCATGATGTTAGGTTTTGTTTGGGGGAGCGGCCCCTTAGGCAAGGGTCGCTCCCCTTTTGAGGGCATACATTTTGGCTTTGTCTGCCCCCTGGGGGGGGGGCAGATTTAAATGTTCTTAAATAAAATCGGCCCACTGGGACAATAGAATAAATGTACACTCACCCCAGTCAACTGATCTGGGTTTAATCCATCATCATGCTTTAGCTCACTCCACCAGCCCAGTTCAGACATGGCCATTTGCAAATCAGTCTGACCCTGTGCCTCATGGGAACAGTCCAGCCCGAACTGCCAAGCCATGTCTTCCCTGGCCCGGAAACAACCATCCTGGGACCGGTTTCTGGCTAATCAACCGTCATCAGCCAGGCTAGCTTGAGTCCAGTGGCAAAGTGAGCAAGGGACCCACGTCTGGGCATACCCTGCCAACTTAGGGCGATCAAAGCGCACAGGGTCAGACTGATTTGCATATGGCCATGTCTGAACTGGGCTGGTGGAGTGAGCTAAAGAATGATGATGGATTAAACCCAGATCAGTTGACTGGGAGTGAGTGTTAGATTTGCTCAAGCGCTCCGTCCATCATACCCTTTGGTATCACCCTGAGGGGCAGATCGCATGATTTTTTTTTTTTGTAGGGCCACTAGGCCACCAGGGTTTTTTTTTATGTTGGGGAGCGGCCCCTTGGACATGGGTCGCTCCCTTTATGGGAGGATGATTGTGGCCATTTCTGCCCTCTTTGGGTGGCAGAGTAGCAGTATGTTTTTAGGCCCATCTGCCCTCAAGGGGGCAGAAGCCACTAGACACCAGAGGTTTTTTAATTTTTGTTTTGGGGGGTGGCCTCAAGGTCAAGGGTTGCTCCCCTTTTACGGGGGTGAATATTTAATTTATACTCTTAGGCCCACCTACCCCTTAGCTTGGCTGGTGGACTGTTGCATTATTTGCATATGTGATTGTAATGTTTTTTTCTCCTTTTTAATCTAGTGTAAAGCTTTTGATTCCTGTTTGCGGTTTCGACAGTGGTTGTTCTGCAGTTTTGCGTAGTTGCATTTTTTTGGTAAGAAAAACATTTTTGTTGTATTTACTCCAAATGAGTAATATTGTAATGTATGAATGAATTTTTTGTAAGTGGTGTCATAATGGCAGCATATTCAGTTAGTGTTTTGAGCATGAAAATCTTTGCGATGTGTTTTGCATTGTCTTATGTGTAATTTTCTTTTCTCTTTCTTTTTAGTGGGATATTGTTGATCCATACTGTGTCTGTGCAGAGTAGGTGGTGGTGAGTTTAGCTGCTTCTGGCAAGTGAGTGGTATCGTTTTGGAGTGTATAGGTATTTCTGATAAAGGTGCATTTTGTTTATTACTTATTTTACAAAGTGTTTGTTGTTGTTGACTTGTTTGACAAGTTACCTTTATTAGTAATCATTATGGCTAGCCGTAGAATGACTGCTCAGCAGGTGGTTGGTATGCTTCTTGAATCTTCCTCTGAGCCGGATTATGAGACTGACAGTGCGTCTGAGGGAGAGGAGGGAGGGGAAGATTCTGGCAGTGAGTTTCTCTCCACATGGAATCATCGGATGATGAAGGTACTCTCAGTGCGGATGAAGCTACTCTCGGTGTGGATGAAGCTACTCTCAGTGCGGATGAAGTGCCTGTTTTAGAGGAGGATACTGCTGTGCCGATGGTGCAAGAGGCATCTGGATTGCAGCCTGAGGCTGCTAGGCTTCCTACTGGAAGTGCTGGACTCTGGGTTGATCCAAACATGGTGCAGCCGGTGTTGCCTGCCTTTAGCGGTGATGCAGGGTGTAGAGTGGATTGTGAACATTATTTGCCTATACAGATTTTTCAGTTGTTTATGGATGATGTATTTTTGGGTGAGATTGTTGAGCAGACTAATTTGTATGCTGAACAGTTTTTGAGGGACAACAGTGACAAACTTAGGCCCTACTCTAGAGCTACCCGGTGGACTCCCACAAATCTGGAAGAGATTAAGAAGTTTTTGGGTTTGACTTTATTGATGGGTTTGATAAGGAAGCCGAACCTGGCTTCATATTGGTCGACCAGCCCCTTGAATGCAACAGCCATATTTCCTGTAGTTATGACTCGTGATCGGTATTTACTTTTGCTACGTATGCTGCATTTTGTTGATAATTCTTTGGCGTTGCCATGTATTCACCCTGACTGTGACCGTCTTTTTAAGATTCGGCCTGTTCTTGATCACTTTGTAGATCGATTTTCAGAGATCTATACTCCAGGGAAAGAAATATCTATTGATGAGTCTTTGGTCTTGTTCAAGGGTCGTTTGGTTTTTAGGCAGTACATCCCTAGCAAGAGGGCACGCTATGGAATTAAGCTGTATATGTTGGCTGAGAGTAGGACAGGATATGTTTTTAATTTTCGTGTGTACACTGGTAGAGATTCCACTATTGACCCCCAGGTTGTCCGTCCACTTTTGGAGTTTCAGAGAAAATTGTGTGGGATCTTGCTAGAAGACTGTTTAACAGAGGCCACCATTTGTACCTTGATAACTTCTACACTGCTGTGCAATTATTTAAGGAATTGTTTAAAGTGGACACTTTTGCATGTGGCACAATCCGCTCTAACCGCAAAGGTTATCCGAAAGAGCTTGTTTGCAAAAACCTTCAGAGTGGTCAGTGCAGTTCCTTGCGTAGTGAGGAACTACTAGCTGTGAAATTTGTGGACAGGAGGGATGTGTACATGCTGACTACCATCCATGATGAGAGTACTTCACCTGTGCCTGTTTGGGGTCAGGTTGCTGAAGTGCGCAAACCTGTGTGCATTCTAGACTACAATAAGCACATGGGTGGTGTTGACAGAGTAGATCAGAGGTTGGAACCTTACACTGCTATTCGGAAGGCTTATGTTTGGTATAAGAAGTTGGCCATCCATTTCTTCAACTTAGCAACTTTCAATGCTTTTATTGTGTTCAAGGAGTGTTCTCCTGCGTCAAAGTTGACATTTCTTCAGTTTCAGCACTCTGTGATAGCTAGCCTTGTTCTTGTGGAACAGGCAAGTGTTCCTAGATTTGGAGTGGTGGAGGATGTGGCTCGATTGAAAGATAGCCACTTTCCTGATTACATTCCTCCCACATCTTCAAAAGACTTTCCCACTAGGAGATGTAGAGTCTGTTGGCGAAGAGGTTTGCGGAAGGAGACTCGTCTTTTCTGCCCCGGGTGTCCTTCTAACCCTGGGCTGTGTGTGCCTGCTTGTTTTAGAGCATACCACACGCAAAATAATTTTTGGGAGCATCCATGAGTGGTAAAGTGAACTGCCTGGTCTGTATTGTTTAAAAATTTGTATTCTGTTTCAAGGTTGGCATTAGTGCAATGTATTTAGTTTCAGATTTTGTGTTTGTAGATTTGTATCTATTTGCAATTTGTTTGTGTTTTTTTGTATAAAAAATCCTAAATGTGATGGCGGTGTGCGTGGACTGGTGCTTGGCTGGCTGTGTGCGTGGGCTGGCGCTTGGCTGGCGGTGTGCGTGGACTGGCGCTTGGCTGGTGGTGTGCGTTGACTGGTGCTTGGCTGGCGATGTGCGTGGATTGGCGCTTGGCTGGTGTGCGTGCACTGGAGCTTGGCTGGCGGTGTGCGTGGACTGGCGCTTGGCTGGCGGTGTGCGTGGACTTGCGCTTGGCTGGTGGTGTGCGTGGATTGGCGCTTGGCTGGTGGTGTGCATTGACTGGTGCTTGGCTGGCAGTGTGCGTTGACTGGTGCTTGGCTGGCGGTGTGCGTGGATTGGCGCTTGGCTGGCGGTGTGCGTGGATTGGCGCTTGGCTGGTGTTGTGCGTGGACTGGTGTTTGGCTGGCGGTGTGCGTGGACTGGTGCTTGGCTGGCGGTGTGCGTGGACTGGCGCTCCGCTGGCGGTGTGAGTACTGACTTGCTGCTGGTCACTACTCACACACACACACGCGACAGGCAAGGGCCCAAAACGTAGTGAGGCGACATCAAAATTGCCTATCTCAAAACCACCTGGTTTTGCAAGAGGTCACCTGGGTTTTGGCCCCATGCTCGGCGGCCATCTGGGAAACCTACCAAACCCACACATTTCTGAAAACTAGACACCCGGGGGCTTCCAAGGAGGTATGGCTTGCGTGGATCTCCCAACGTTTCCTTACCAGAATCCCTTGCAAACTTCAATTTTAGCTGAAAAATCACTTTTTCAGACATTTTTGTGTGGGAAAGTGTGGCATCACCGGGCTCACACAAATTTCCTACCATCCACCGTTCCCCCAGGTCTCCCGATAAAAATGGTGCCTCACTTGTGTGGGAGGCCCAAGTACCCGCGACATGCAAGGACACAACACGTTTTGAGGCAACATCAACATTGCCTATCAAAAAATGTTTTGGGCCCTTGCCTGTTGCGGTTACTTGGGCCTCCCACACAAGTGAGGCACCATTTTATCGGACGACCTGGGGAACGCTGGGTGGTAGGAAATTTGTGTGAGCCCGGTGATGCCACACTTTCCCACAAAAAATGTCTGAAAAAGTGATTTTTTCAGCTAAAATTGAGGTTTGCAAGGGATTCTGGGTAAGAAACGTTGAGGGATCCACGCAAGCCATACCTCCTTGGAAGCCCCGGGTGTCTAGTTTTCAGAAAGTGTGGGTTTGGTAGGTTTCCTAGATGGCCGCCGAGCACGGGCCAAAACCCAGGTGACCCCTTGCAAAACCAGGTGGTTTTGAGATAGGCAATTTTGATGTCGCCTCACTACGTTTTGGGCCCTTGCCTGTCGCGGGTACTTGGGCCTCCCACACAAGTAAGGCACCATTTTTATCGGGAGACCTGGGGGAAAGCTGGGTGGTAGGAAATTTGTGTGAGCCCGGTGATGCCACACTTTCCCACACAAAAATGTCTGAAAAAAGTGACTTTTTCAGCTAAAATTGAGGTTTGCAAGGGATTCTGGGTAAGGAAACGTTGGGGGATCCACGCACGCCATACCTCCTTGGAAGCCCCCGGGTGTCTAGTTTTCAGAAATGTGTGGGTTTGGTAGGTTTCCCTAGATGGCCGCCGAGCACGGGGCCAAAAACCCAGGTGACACCCCTTGCAAAACCAGGTGGTTTTGAGATAGGCAATTTTGATGTCGCCTCACTACGTTTTGGGCCCTTGCCTGTCACAGGTACTTGGGCCTCCCACACAAGTGAGGCACCATTTTTATCGGGAGACCTGGGAGAACGCTGGGTGGTAGGAAATTTGTGTGAGCCCGGTGATGCCACACTTTCCCACACAAAAATGTCTGAAAAAAGTGATTTTGTCAGCTAAAATTGAGGTTTGCAAGGGATTCTGGGTAAGGAAACATTGGGGGATCCACGCAAGCCATACCTCCTTGGAAGCCCCCGGGTGTCTAGTTTTCATAAATGTGTGGGTTTGGTAGGTTTCCCTAGGTGCCGGCAGAGCTAGGGTTCGCAAAATACAGCTAGGCACTTTGCCAAAAAAGGGTCATTTTTCACTGCGAAATTGAGGTGTGACCACGTTGCGTTTTGAGCCGTTTCCTGTCGCAGGCACTAGGCCGACCCACACAAGTGAGGTACCATTTTTCTCGTAAGACTTTGGGGAACGCGGGGTGGGTGGAAATTTGTGGATCCACGCAGATTCCAGAACTTTCCACCACAGAAATGTGGGGAAAATGTGGTTTTTTTGACAATTTTTTAGGTTTGCAAGGGATTCTGGGTAACAGAACCTGATGGGAGGCAGTCAAGTCACCCCATCCTGGATTCCCCTGGGTGTCTAGTTTTCAAAAATGTATAGGTTTGCTAGGTTTCCCTGGGTGCCGGCAGAGGTAGGGTTCAAAAACTACAGCTAGGCACTTTGCCAAAAAAGGGTCATTTTTCACTGCGAAATTGAGGTGTGACCACGTTGCGTTTTGCGCCGTTTCCTGTCGCGGGCACTAGGCCGACCCACACAAGTGAGGTACCATTTTTCTCGTAAGACTTTGGGGAACGCGGGTTGAGTGGGAATTTGTGGATCCACGCAGATTTCAGAACTTTCCACCACAGAAATGTGGGGAAAATGTGGTTTTTTGGACAATTTTTTAGGTTTGCAAGGGATTCTGGGTAACAGAACCTGGTGGGAGGCAGCCAAGTCACCCCATCCTGGATTCCCCTGGGTGTCTAGTTTTCAAAAATGTATAGGTTTGCTAGGTTTTCCTAGGTGCCAGCAGACCTATGGTTCAAAAACGACAGCTAGGCACTTTGCAAAAAAAGGGTCATTTTTCACTGCGAAATTGAGGTGTGTCCACGTTGCGTTTTGCGCCGTTTCCTGTCGCGGGCACTAGGCCGACCCACACAAGTGAGGTACCATTTTTCTCGGAAGACTTTGGGAAACGCGGGGTGGGTGGAAATTTGTGGATCCACGCAGATTCCAGAACTTTCCACCACAGAAATGTGGGGAAAATGTGCTTTTTTTGAAAAATGTTTAGGTTTGCAAGGGATTCTGGGTAACAGAACCTGGTGGGAGGCAGTCAAGTCACCCCATTCTGGATTCCCCTGGGTGTCTAGTTTTCAAAAATGTATAGGTTTGCTAGGTTTCCCTTGGTGCCGGCAGAGCTAGGGTTCAAAAACTACACCTAGGCACTTTGCCAAAAAAGGGTTATTTTTCACTGCGAAATTGAGGTGTGACCACATTGCGTTTTGCGCCGTTTCCTGTCGCGGGCACTAGGCCGACCCACACAAGTGAGGTACCATTTTTCTCGTAAGACTTTGGGGAACGCGGGGTGGGTGGAAATTTGTGGATCCACGCAGATTCCAGAACTTTCCACCACAGAAATGTGGGGAAAATTTGTTTTTTTTTACAATTTTTTAGGTTTGCGAGGGATTCTGGGTAACAGAACCTGGTGGGAGGCAGTCAAGTCACCCCATCCTGGATTCCCCTGGGTGTCTAGTTTTCAAAAATGTATAGGTTTGCTAGGTTTCCCTAGGTGCTGGCAGAGCTAGTGTTCAAAAACTACAGCTAGACACTTCGCAAAAAAAGGGTAAATTTTCATTGTGAAAATGTGGTGTGTTCACGTTGGGTTTTGAGCCATTTCCTGTCGTGGGCACTATGCCTACCCACACAAGTGAGGTACCATATGTATCGGGAGACTTAGGGTAATTCAGATTTGTAAAGCAACTGTTATTACCTAATGATTTTTGATGCATTTCTGCCTTCCAAATGAAAGACATTGTGTAAAAGAAGTCATTTTGAAAAATGACCAATAATTCTCATGCTAGTATGAGTATTCCCAATTTCGAAAATGTGCAAATATGTACTGTTTCTAAACTCTATAATTTGTTCCCATTTCAGAAATACATAGGTGTCTTTCATACCAATTTTTCCATGTATACATTTTCCCACAATAATTGCTATATACCCGGTACATAATAAAAAGCCATTGCAAATTGCTACTCAGTTTTTGACTCTGGGTTCGTCTGATTCTTGGTGAACCTACAAGTCCTATATATCCCCACAACCAGGAAGGTCCAGCGGATGTAACGGTATATTGCTTTCAAAGAGCTGTCATAATTACAAGAAGTTACAGGTGAAAACGTTGACACAAAAGGCTGTTTTTTTCAACTATTTTTCAATTTTTCCTATATTTAACTGTTAGTTTTTATAAAGAAACCTTGATGGATCTACACAAATGACCCCTTGCTGAATTCAGAATTTTGTCTACTTTTCTAAAATGTATAGCTTTCCAGGATCCATTATTGCTTTCACACCCATTTCTACCATTAACTGGAAGGAGGTTGAAAGCACAAAAAATAGCAAAAATAGGCTATGTCCCAGAAAAATGCCAAAACTGTGTAAAAAATGTTGGTTTTCTGACAAAAGTCTGTCATTCCCTAAAAGCTGGGAAAATGGTGATTTCAGCCCCACAAACCCTTTTTTGATATCATTTGCAGGATAAAACCCAGACGCTTTCATTTGCAGCCCGTTTTTCCAAAACAAAACAAAATTTAGCTGTATTTTGGCTAATTTCTGGGACCCCTCCAGGGGAATCCACAAACCCTGGGTACCTTTAGAATCCCCATGATGTTGGAAGAAAAGTACGCAAATTTGGCGTGGATACCTTATGTGGTCAAAAAGTTACAGGGGCCTAAGCGCGCACTACCCCAAATAGCCAAAAAAAGGCTTAGCACAGGGGGGGGAAATGCCTAGCAGCGAAGGGGTTAAAGACCTGTGAAGTACTCGGGTGCGGCTGTGTGTGTGCCCGGGAAGCTGCCTCAGCCGGGCTGACACTCACGACGGGGGAGGAGGGCTAAAGCCCTTGCAGCCCAATGGGCGGTGCGCGCCTGGCCCTCACCCCTCTACCTCCCACAGTACCCTCTGCCTCTCCAAGAATAAACACTGATCACAGGCAAACACCGTAGGTGGTCATTTCTGTCCCAACTCCGGCCGAGAGTTGGCCAAGATAACCATCAGAACTTTGGCATACCTCATGTGGTATAGGACTGCAATGACGAGGTAATAGTGCTATAATACTTACCGAGAATCCCACTACCCCGAGTTATTTCTTCATCGTTACAGTCAGTTACTTCCGCCCTCACCCACACTTTTCTGGGGAGGGTAGTCTATGGGCACGTTTGTTGTTGAATAGCATGGGACTGGGAGGGTTAGCAGGTGGCCTCTTCATTTGGTCTAGGACTTTAAGGAGGAAGAAGTAACTGAGTAACTACAGCAGTATTCAAAACTACTGACGGCTCATGTGAGCTGCAGATGACATCTGGATCACAAGATTGCCACACCTGCCATTATTTTCGTTTTGTTTTTCTTTCCTTACACCTAGACAAGACTGCGACCAGAGGCGTGAAGGAGCCCTCGGCCTCTCATTGGGTAACCGCCGCATGTGCACACTTCTGCCGTGCTTACGCTGACGTACCTGCCCACGCACCGCACGCATACCCTAGCGATGAACCTTCAAAGGGCATTTGGCAGAAAAAGTAGCATTTCTTGTTTGAACCACGCCCTGGCTTAGCGGCTTCTCCTTTCCCCTTTGCTTCTCATTGTTCAGGGCCTGCAGGAAGGAGACGCCAGTAATTTCATAGGTAATGTGATCTGAACAGACACAGCCTGTTGTGGTGCATTAAGGAGTGGACAAGAGAAGTTACTCAAGTTGCAACATATCAAAAACGCACAAAGAAATAGCATAAAAGGACTATTTTGTCCGAATATCAATGCATCTCCTCAAACCCAAGGCCAGCATGCTTCTGGGCACTGCTCTGGGTGCTCATTTGTTTCAGAGAACACAGGTCCTTTCCAGACACATTTAACATTTATTAAAGGTCAGGGACAGGTGGTTCGACAAGATGAAAATGCTTTCAAATTAGTGGGCTCATTTCTCTTCCTCAAAACCATTCTGGTCAGTAATTTTACAATATTACACATGTCAAAGACAAGCGCTGGCAAAGCCAACATGTTTGGCTTTGATGTGCTAACACCTGCATTTGTGCAAGCCTTTGTTTGCATGCATGGGGCACAAGTAAATGGTTGGTTAAATCAGAAAGATGTGCAGCTGTGTTTCAATTTCTTTGAAACAGGGGAATATCAAGGAATGTACTGTGCACTGCGTTGTGTTAGAATTATTTGCATGACACCAGTGCTTTAAATGGGGAAAAATAAGTGCAGGTACTCATTAAAATAAGCTAGAGGTGTGGAAAGTGGGCGGAGCTAGGGGCGGGGCTAAAGGCAATATATGATGGTACATAATGGCTTCTGTACCAGTTGCAGCACATATCAAAACACATGCAATGCGTTTAAGTAAACGAAACATGTTAACTCATTACACAAAATGAAAGCCAAACAGGAGATGTTAACATATCATTGTTTTGTAATATTTGCTGTTTCTTAATGGCCTACTGTTATTTATTGTTGTTTGACATAATACTATATATTCTCAAGCTCGCACACACAGAAAGAAACAAGCAGACATGTACACAAAAGCATTCCACACATTCCCTTTAATATATCTCCTGAGAGTGTCCTGATACTCTCTCCCTCTTTCTTACTCAAAAACAGGCACACACAAGCAGGCAAGCACAGAGACATAAGGAAACACTCACACGTAAGTCCATTAATGATTTCAGAACTCAGCAAATAAGTTTGCGCTATATAAAACTCTCCCCAAAAAATATCTGGCATTTTTATCTGAAAAAGCGGTAAATCCTAACTTCACCTGTCACCTCACTTTACATTCCTCCCTCCCTTGTCCTTCTATGTTCGTCTCGTCTTTCCCCCAAACAAATGCATCAACAGTTGTCATGGGAGCTAATTCCCAGAGTGTTCCAACAGTCCCTGCTGTTCATTGCCCTATGGGCAGGGCTAAATTCACACCCATTGTCCCAGTCAGTCCCTGTTATCTTGTAAATGCAGCAATTAGTGTTTGCGGGGCACACAACGGGAAGCAGCTCCTGTGCTAAACATAAAGAGGAAAAGAAAAACGTCTTTGATGAAGGTCGAGTATTGTATTGCGCTGCCACATGCTTTAGTAGGGCCAGTGCAATACACTAAATGGGACTGGATGACTGTCTGGCAGTCCCAGCCCACTTCACTGACCTAATGGAGGGTTGGGGGGGGGGGCGAAATCACTTTCAGCCGAATTGTCTTTGCGCATCTGATCAACAGTGCAGGGTCTGTCTAGACCCTGCACTGTTAATCACAGCGTGACGTAAGCCCTCTCAACACCCTGCAGTCTTTGGACATTCAAGTCGGCGCTGCTGGAATCTTCAGCAGCGACTGCCCTGAGCTGGAGGAGATGCCTAACCTGCGCCTGCCGTGCCGCTGATCAGGGTACCGGTACTCTCTCTGGCTAAAGAGAAGTGCCGGTACTGACGGCAAGAAAATTCGGAAGTGCCGGTACTCCGTACCGGAGAGTACCGGCCCATTTAAAGCACTGCATGACACATTTCACAAGGGAACGTCACTGGAAAGGAATTTTAACTTGAGAAAAGATGCCAACCTGACAATTAGTTCTACGTTAAAAAGATAACTTGCAGCCAGTCCTGCTTTTCTAGTCAACAGCATTATGCAGTGCAGAGGTATATTAAACCCTAGTGAAACGCTGTATAGAGTCCACCCAGCAGAAACAGGGATTCATACCCCTCAGGCACTGTGAAGCCACTAGTAGGATACTATATGGAGACCAGCCAGAAGCAAAAGGGACTCAACCCCTCTGGCACTGTTAAGCCACCAGTAGGACACTATGCAGAGTAAACCCAGAAAGGACAGGGACTCAACCCCTGTAGGGAACTCTTAAGCCACCAGTAAAACACTATGTGGAGTACACCTAGAGGCGATAGGGATTCAACCTGTGAGGCACTGTTAAGCCACCAGTAGAACACTATATGTAGTCAACCCAGAAGCAAAAGGGACTCAACCCCTCTGGCACTGTTAAGCCATCAGTAGGACACTATGCAGAGTAAACCCAGAAAGGATCGGGACTCAGCCCCTGTAGGGAACTCTTAAGCCACCAGTAAAACACTATATGGAGTCCACCCAGAAGCAAAAGGGGAAAACCCTGATTTTACTAGATCTGAGCGTGGCCTTCGACACACTGTCCCATGATATTCTTATTGAAAGACTGACTCAACTGGGTCTCCATGGCACAGCGCTTGCGTGGTTCTCCTCCTTCTTAACAGACCCCACATTTCAGGTCTTACTCTTTTCGTCAAATGTGGCATCTGGACCATACTCTCTTAAATCTAGAGTTCCACAGGGATCCATCCTCAGCCTTTTTAACATCTGGCAGACGTGGTGGAAAGATGTGGACTTACTTTGTTTTCATACGCAGACGACACCCAGATCATTTTCTCCCTGTCGTCAGGTCGGGAAGTAAACTCGGAGGATCTCAACTCCTGCCTTTGCCTCCACTTGGATGATCACCAACTCCCTGAAATTAAATGGTGACAATACCGAGGTGATGGTCTTGGGTAAGAATCCACAGCTTTGGGGGCCTCAACACTGGCCTGCCATGCTAGGTACGCCACCTACTCCCACCTACAAAGTGAAGAACCTGGGCTTCTGGCTCGACTCCACCTTGTTTATGAAACCACAGGCAGCTGAAATAACCTCTACATGCTTTGCTACCATGAAATGGCTTAAGAAGATCCTGTGGATTCCTCCTTTTTCTGCTCAAAGAACAGTCATTCAAGCCATGATATTGTCAAGACTTGATTATGGTAACATCCTGTACTTGGGGGCAGACAACACAGTGATAAGGCGCCCGCAAGTGGTGCAGAACTCTGCCACCAGGCGCCTATTCCACCTCCCCAAACATTCTTCTGCATCCGGCCTTCTTCGCACACTTCACGGGCTCCCAGTGGCGAAGCGAATACATTTTAAAGCACTTTGCTTTATGTACAAAATCCGCTCCTGCTTGGTACCTCGGTATTTGCAAAACTTAATGATTCCTTATCGTCCCTCTCGTACCCTACGCTCTAGTAGCGGTCTTCTTTTTTCAGTCCCTAGAGTTAAACGCACCTGAATGGGTGGCCATTCCTTTTCTTTCCTTGGCCCCAGGATATGGAACTCCCTCCCCGAGTCCCTAAGAGGCTCTGCTTCTCTATATGTCTTCAGCAAAGACCTGGCTCTTTTAGCTTTCATAACTGTGCTACCTATTCTCAAAGTGCTGGGAACCCCTGGGGGTAGCTGTGCGCTATACAAGAACTTAATAAGAATAATAACAACCCCTCAGACACTGTTAAGTCACTTTTAAAGCACTGTATTGGGTCCACCCAAGAGCAATTGCAGCCCAAACCCTGAGGCACTATTAAACCACCAATAGAACACTCTTTGAAGTGCACCCAACAGTTAAAGGGACCCAACACCTGGAGGAAGTGTTAAGCCATCTGTAGAACACTATACTGCGTCCACCCAGGAGCAATAGGAGCCTAACCCCTGAGGCACTCTTAAGGACCGGCAGAACACTGTGTGGATTTCAACCAGGAGCGATAGGATCCCAGACCCTTTGCACTGTTAAGACACCAGTGGAACACTCAGTGGAGTTCAGCCAGGAGTGGTACAGGACCATTCCCTGCAGGCACAGCTAAGCCACAAGCAAAATACAATATGGAGTCCACCGAGGATCATTAAGGACCCAACCATTAAACCCTATTGACTTAAATATTTAGTCCACCTGGAAAAATAACTACTATTGTGATGCTTCCAAGGCTAAAGTCTGATATGGGCTTGTTTGTTAATCACACAAATAACCAGACAGTAAGAAAATGCTTGACATCAATCCTTCTCTGGCTCCAAATGCCCACAATGTACATCACAGCTTAGCTCAACTAAAATTAATTATTTTGGCTCTAGCATCTAGGTTGCCTTTAACACTCCAAAGGAATCTTAACAACCCCATTTGGAAATAACACCTGCTTTGTGTTACAAAACACATATGTGAATTGTAAGAAAATAAAAGGAGAGATCATTTTAATTTTATTTTTACAGCCTTGGTTAACTACAATGTTGTGAAATAGTACCTCTGATTTTACATAAGACACTAAAGCAAAGTAAACTCGTTCTGGTGATGCGGAATGCCTCCTCTGTCTGTGGCTTCTATGATGCTCTGGATATGTAATATGTGTGTGAATATTGTGAGGGTGCTCTCCCTGATCCCATTGTCTGATGGGTGCTTACCTAGAATGCTTTGGGGCTGTTAGAGTGAGACCAACGGCCGGATCACAAAACCTTATTGACTGGCACTATTTCATGTCCTTGGTGGTAAGCTAGGCAGTGCTTGCTCAAAACACCTTTCACCAGCTCTAGGAAATCGGGTTACTGGTTGAGGGTGTCCAGCAGCAACCACAATCCTTGTCAGGCATGAACACAAGAAAACCCCAAATTAACTAGTGCTCAACTCTCTGTTAGCTTGGCAAAAAACAGTCAGACTTAACGTAGACAATGTGTAAAGTATTTATGCAGCACACAAAAAGTGATAACGTGAAAACACAAAAACAAGAAAAATCACCAATTCAGAAAAATAGAGTAAAATAGAATAAATTATTTGACAACAAAATGGCAAAAATCCACTTAGTAGAACCGGAGCTATGCAAATTTAAAGATGTATGTAAAAACAGAGCTTAAAAGCACAAAGTGCCAACTGTGTTTATCTGGTCGCGTAGATCACAGGTCACAAGGTTAGGCCGACAGCGATGGGACGTGGGTCGATACAGGGAACAAGTTAGGCCCGCTGAACAAAGTACCTTAAATCCTGGTTGCAGAGCGTTGTGAGATGCCACGTCGAGGATGCATTGTGTAGTGACGGGTGCAAGGTCCTGCGTCGAGGATGCATCATACAGCTGTGTCCTGAAGAGCTGCGGGGCTGCGATGTTAGGCCCTTCATCATGGATACATCATGCAGCGGTGGTTTTAAGAAGCTGCAGTGCAGCAATGCGAGGTCCTGCATCGAGGATGCGTTATGCAGCGACGGTTCCACAGAATTGCGAGATCCTGCATCGGGGACGTGTCGCCCAGCAACGGTTCCGATGTGGAGCTGCGAGGCGATGTGTCACGCTGCATCGGTTCTGCTTGGACCACAGCTGGGTTGTCAGACCACCTTCAAGCCCACTTCCAAGCGTCCAGGACTGGGTGGCACCACTTGGGGGGCAGAACTCACAGCAGGTAGAATCCTGGTGCAGAGTCTAAGGTGGTTGGGGTCTTTTCTGTCCCTAAGGTTCTGATCAGGAGGCCAGCCAACTAGCCCATGGGGGTCCTGGGTATAAGATGCAGGGCCAGTCCTTCTTACTCAGGCAGTATGGCAACAGAATGTAGCTGTAGATGTGGATAAACTCCAGTACTGCACAGAGTGAGAAGAACTGTAGCAGCCCGAGAGGCCCGTCGGCTACGATTGCGGCAAACTCGCGATCCTCTGACGGGCGGTCGGGAGTGAGTACAGCAGCGGCGGCGGGTACAGCAGCAGCAGAGGTGGAGCAGCAACTTTTAAATACACTACACCATGCACTATGGGCAGTTTAGGGCCTACCCTAGGGGTGACCAATGTATTAAAAAGGAAGGTTTAGACCTGGCAAAAGGTTTGTTTGGGCAGGTCAAAACGGCAGTTAAATCTGCACACACAGGCTGCAATGGCATGCCTGGGACATGTTTAAAGGGCTACTGAAGTGGGTGGCAAAACAAATGCTGCCGGCCCACTAGTAGCATTTAATTTACAGGCCCTGTATACGTGTACTTAAATGTGCCAATTGGGTGTAAGTCAAATCTACCATATTTAAGGGAGAGAGGCACAAGCACTTTAGCACTGGTTAGCAGTGGTAAAGTGCACAGCGCCCTAAAGGCCAACAAAAACGGGGTCAGAATACAGGTGGGTGAAGGCAAAAAGTTTGGAGATGAACCTGCCGAGAGGGCCAAGTTCAACATCATCGTACTGTGAACACAGGATTCTGGAGGTGGTAATGTGTGAAAAGAACATTTGTGAATATTTGCTGATGGCATTAATTTGCAGTGCTGTGTTTTGTTGTTTTTTGTGCTGCTGTGTATTAGCTCCTTACACCTTTTGCCACTGCACTGTGAAAACAGGATTCTGGAGGTGGTACTGTGTGACAAGAACATTTGTGCATATTTGTTGAGTGGCATTTTTTTTCAGTGGTGATGTGTTGTGTTGTTTTTTGTACTGCTGTTTATTTGTGCTACATTACTACAATGTGCAATTAACTACTGACGCAGTTGAAAAGGTCCCATCTCAAACAACTTGATTCAACAATTAAACTAATTTTTCATCCAGATTATACATTTTTCAGAAAGGTAACATACGACATGGGTAACCTGCAGCGGAGGCTCCTCCGCTATGGCGGAGAAGCGTCGCCCCCCAAAAAACGTCAGGGAAGGAAAAATAAAACGACACTCATTTTATTTCTCCTCTCCTGCCGAGTCTTGGGGGCAGGGCCTGGGGGGTGATGGCACTGAGGGGAGTGGTAGTACACTCCCTTCACTGCGCATGATGGTTTGGTCAGCCGGCCAAACCATCATGCACAGTGAACCTCTCTCCAACCTCAGCTGCATTTCTGGGGTTGGTGAGAGCAGGCACAGACTCCCAGTCTGCCCTGGAGCGCTAATCGAGGGCGCTCAGGCCAATCCTGAAGCTGCTCTCACGCGAGAGCAGCTTCAGGATTGCACGCAGGGCAGGCTGGGAGCCTGTGCCTGACGAAGAGAAGCCCCCCTCGCTTCGCTACCCCTATGTGCTCCCCCAGCCCTCCCCACCACCCGCTCGGCCACTCGTAGCAAACACCGGCCGCTACTGGTAATCTGATTATACTCTTCAGAGCTCTCCCTGAAGACTGATAAAGGAGCAACAAGAGCAACTACTGAGCTGGGACAGAGTAACAGCTCCCCAAATGGGGAGGCAGCACAAATGTTGGAAGCGAACTCCCTCCAAAATAAGCGACCCCTGCAACCTCCCTTGACAGAGCAACGTAATGCGCCAAAAGTAAGTACATCAGTTTTAAGTGGAGCAAAGGGCGTGGAAGGTCAGTTTAACCTAAACAACCTCCAGTTAGCAGTAGAAAGTAACACTGATAACAAAGGTGTAAGAGTGCAAAAGGAAGGGTGAAGCAGGTGAAGACAGGCCATGGCTTTCTAGCGCCTTAAATCAGCACTCCCGAGGGGGGACCTAAGCAACAATGCTACTCCTTAACAACCTGCTCCTGGAACATGGGAGGCTTTTAGGCATTCACCTTTAATCCGGGAACCCGAAAACACATAGAAACATATCTTATAATCTGGAGGGTTGCCACCTGGTCAGCATGACTGGCATTTTAATGGCCCAGACTGTATAACAAACATAAAATTAAATGAAAGCTGGTTTTTCTCTCCATTATCAGTACACACTTCAAACCGCTATGTAAGACGAAAGCACTTTAAAACATCAGCCTCTCTCTCTCTCTCTCTCCCTCTCTCTCTCTCAATTCGCTTGTCTGATCTCTGCAGCATGTGCATTAAACTACTAGGCCGCCCTCCCAAGTAGTTACACTGATAACCAGAGGCATGTCTTTTCTTTATATTTCAGATACACAATTCCACACAGAGAATAAATGTGTGGTACACACAGTTGAGTTGTCAGGCTTGCAACTAGAAAGCTTCTGTTTTCTTTTATGTACAAAAAATAATTTTAGAAATGCATTATTAAAAACAGAAAGATGATTAAAGGGCCACTTCTCTCCCCCTTGAATTAACATCCTACTTGTACCTTAGAGTTCATATTTAATGTTTGTAAAGGGTGTGTCCTTCTACGCGCGAGCAAATGCCACTCTTAAGTGTCGCACATTTGGTCACTTAATGCCACTCAAAAGTGCCCTGAAATCATGGAAATGTCACAAAGAAGCTATCTTAAAACTTGGCAGCTATGAGTGCCCTTCCATTTCTTGTGCTTTGAAACAATTTTAAGATCTTCTTAGAGTTTCTTGTTGCTCAAATAGGTGTAATTTCTGATATTTATATGTGTCCCTCGTCTTTATTGCTTGATTTTGCTCACGAGAAAGTGTCACTCAGTCATTGAATGTCACTCATAATTACACTGAAATTATGAAAATGTCACACATAAGCAATCTGAAACCTTGGCAACCTTGTGCAAAGATACATGAGTCAGGAACGCATTCTCGCTAATTAATTATAGAAAATGTTTTAGACCCACAGTGAAAACTTTCCAACCAGGATGTGCCACCAGAGGACTTGCAATCTATGTGCGTAATTACGTCTCTCAAAGTGCAGTACAAATTGAGATGATTGTAGGTAAATTGTTTCCAAAATTAAATGCTGCTCATAGGAGTAAACGTCTGATAATATCTGATCTATACATTAAACTAATGTATAACTTAAAAAAAGAAACTGCGGAATCTTTACCTACCATCATAAGGAATCTGCTAGCCGTAGAACGCTGTAGTATGTGGATTCTAATTGTGATTTCAATTTTAATTTATTTGCGGACATACAGGAGGGAGACCTCTACCCGGAGGATCGATGCATTTCACCAGAACACATTCTGAACAATCCATCCCACATACCCCTATATGTCCTCCTACACTATAAAATTCTCATTCAGTGCATGACCTGCATGGTGGATTCCCAGAGATCCCATCAACACTACATGTGCTTGATGCACCGATTACTAATCCATCATTACAACCTAATCTCTCGCCTATAGGAAACAATGCAGGAGACGACCCTGGTGACTACCTTGAGGGCTCGAGCCACCTGGGAGAGGGAATTAGACTCCCCTTTATTGAAGGAACATTGGCACTATCGTTGCGCACATACAAGTGCCCTCTCGCCAAACTATAGACTCTGGCTGTTACATACCAAATTTATACATAGAGTGTGCCGTACGCCAGCCCAACTGTTTAAAATAGGGCTAACGGAGGACAAGTAGTGTCAGAGATGCACAACATTAACAGCCACTTTCCTGCACCCAGCCTGGGAGTGCCACACAGTTGCCCAATTTTGGTCTGACATATATAACATCATTGAGTCAATCACAGACCATTGCCCCCAGCGCAACCCCTTGGTGGCTCTCTTTGGCTATGTGAAGGACATTCCAGCTGGGGTGAGATGGCGGACTACCATGCTGCTGCTCCTGGCCAAGCGCAGAGTTGCTGTGCACTGGGGAAGGCGGCCCTCTCCTCTGCTATGGTACTGGCTGCAGGATGCGGCCTACTGTCAGGAACATCTTGAGAGATACTGGGAGCTAATGCCTGTGGGCTCACGACCCAAAGACATTTGGTCTACTTTGGTTATGTATCTTGCCTCCCAGACGGAGGCTGAGGGGAATGAGGCTCCTACCTCCCAATGAACATGACCAACCCCTTGACGATCCGCCTGAAATGGACCCAAATGTAATAACTTTTTGTATATTAATGTGCATTAATTTGCTAAATGTATAAGGACCCTTCACGATGTGTTGAAACACGTTATACGATTGTGCTGTGTAAGCTTACTCTCTAATTCCAGTGTTGTTCACATATTAAGGCCTTGTTATGAAAAAACAAATAAATAAAATAAAATAAAAATATATTTGGGGAGCATGAGAATCAAGAATGCAAATTGTTGGAGGACTACAGCTGGAACATTTGCTGTCCTGGCTCAGAGAAAAGACAACACATGAATCACTTTAATTAAAGGCCTGCTGAGTCTTGGATTTTGATTATTAAATGGCAGGTTTGAAACTCACCTTCCTCCTGCCTATCTATACCTACATATCCAGCCAGAGGCAAGCAACGTTGGACTATACTTTGGCTTTAGTAGAGTTCTTTAAGTTAATAAACAGCTATAAAATCGTTCCGGATCTTGGTAACGTACATTTCCAACAACATCTGACTGTCAACCTCAAACACACGAGGAATGAAATCTCACTGCACTGTGGATCCTTTGCCAATATAGAACCTATGAAACAAACAAACTGGGAAGCGGGAAGAATGAATGCTTTAGTTGATCGACAGATATCTTTAACAGAAGAGCTTGCAATCTTCCCCTTTTCGGCCTCTGTAGAATCCTGGTCGACTCTCGTCTCAGCTCTCATGGGGTGCCTAAAAGGTCAAGAAGGCAGCCTCATCAAGCGAGTGCCTGCAGGCAGGCCTGTCTGTTCAAAAGAAATAAGGATCTTAAAAAATAAGTTAAATAGTCTTATGAGGTAATCCTGAAAAAGGTGTCATAACCTCGACCTCAAAAAGGAGGTTTCAGCAGTTAGTACAGAATACAAGAAAACATTATGGGAAGAAGGATGTAGGAAAGAGGAAAATAATTGGATCAACTTGTATGAGGTTTCCAAACCAAGACAATCCAGAATATGTTTGCTATTAGTGAATGAGTTAATATCTAATGGGAAGGAAGTTAGAATAAGTAGTGTCGCCCCCCTTGAATGGTCAACCTGTAATAAACAGTTATATGTGTCTAGTGACACCCAAGAAGTTTTGCAGAGAAAGGAGCCCTGTATTCTAACTGATGATGGAATAATCAAGTCAATTTTCAAGGTAAACACAACATTAAAGGTACCACAGTCACAGTGCTCCAAGAGTCCCTGCAGCAGTATTTAAGGTTAAAACTCAGCTATGTTTTCAGATTCTATTTCCAATATACAGGTCCTGCTTAGCCACAAGCAGAGCCCCAGATATTTGGAAAGGCTTCCTGTTGATTCCAGCTCACAAAATGGGACAACTGTCCAAACCCAGCAAATTATCGCCTGATCGACCTGCTCGATATAGAGGGCATATGCAACTCAAACCTCTTGCTTAAAGAACTGGAAATCCCTACTCCTAACAAGGCATTGATATCCCTATTCCAAACAGGCTTTCGAAAAGCATGTAGTATAGAGGATAATTTGCTTGCTCTATCGTTTCTAATACACTCTGCGGTTGACAACATGGATAAGCAATTATATGCTGCTTTTATTGGCTTTGTAACAGCATTCTACTGTGTTGACAGGGGTAAACTATGGAAAAATCTGAAAGACTGGGGCAATCCTGCATCCTTGTTAAAAGAAAGTATGAGATTGTATTCAGATACATAGATAAACATAAGGCTATCCTCCTCTCTAATGACATCAAAGAAAATATATACGAACAAAGGCTTGAAGCAGGGATGTGTCCCAGCTCCTCTACTTTTTAACCTGTACCTTTCTGATTAAAACTTTTCTCCTAAACTGAGGGGTCACAAATTGAACTTCGTGCAATATGACAATGATACTCTATAATCATGGACAAGATGTCTGCAGGTTCTGACCCGGAACTGCCGAGAAAATAATCTTAGGATAAACAAATGCAAGGCAAATATTGTAAATTTTGGCCGAAAGAGAAACAAAAAAGTCACCAGGAAACTGGATAATATAACTTTGGATCGGGTTATGAGTTACAAATACCTACCGTTAAGGCTTGAAGCACAGGGGAGTCTTGTGACCCACCTGGAGACAATAAAGTTGACTTGCCCACGCTCACCTATGGTCTGATAGCCTTATTTGGGAAGCTTCATAATTGTCAATGCAATACACAGTATACAGACCTCTATTCCACCTCCCAGGCAGCACAGCTCTGGTGCAAGTGAAACTGTAATTCAATCTAACAAAACAAACTTTAGCACTACAAGCTGCATTTGTGTCCTACCGCGCAAAGAAGTGAACAGCTTCTCCAAACTCTCTGAAAGCGATATTATGGCAAGCCATAGCCAACAAGGCTTTTCTGCAAGTTGCTTTGAAATGCCTACAGTTGGAGTAGATCTGAAATGAAGGACTGCCAGCCCACGGAACTGGAATTCTGGTAAAAGAGCAGGCAAAGCTGAAATGTTTCCAGGATGATAGAGTTGAAGCAAGGAGACCCATCTGGATGGTCGGAGGATCGTATGAAAAGCAACTAAAACAAAAACACCTGATTCTACCTCTAGCATTCAAGCCAAAGGGGGATTTAATAAGATTCATATTTGGCTTTATGCCGCTACGGGATCATCGTTACAGCAGGCTCAAAGAGGAGGCCGATTGTACTTTCCGTTTTTGTGGAATAACAAATGAAACTTTAATACACAAGTAAGCTCTTGTGACCCCTGACTACTCTGAGAAGATTTTGGCTCAGGCTGATCTTTATCCCCTGAATTTAAGAAGATGCCAAGATACACTTTACCGCTGTCTAAGATGGCACCATAGCTCTGCTTCAGTCAGCCCAAAACTGCGGAGGAGACTTTATATGATAAGGCCTCTGACGAGTAAGCTTAGTCTGCACTTGTGAGGGGGGAGATGCAACATGATCACTGAATGCGGACTCTTGGACCGTATATCGACATCTCTGGTTCCCTGTCCGTTGGGCTCCGGTGCTGGTTTTCATGATGACCTGAGAACAGCTTGAGCGTTCCATTAAGTACATTTTTTCCAATACATGATTATAAAGTTCACAGAGGCCAGATTTCCAGAGTTAGAGGACCCTTTTTGAAGGTTTAACACGTGCTTTATGCCAACGTTTGAGAAATGAAACGCCCACGGGAGAGGTTTACCTAGGCATAGGAAGGCATGTTTGCAATTTGTGTTTGTCTTTCCTGTTCTGTAGGTGCTCGTGATTTTTGCATACATAAATTTAAGTACAGGACTGTTGACATATTTCTGAGACTTCACCCTTGACAGGATGGCTCCAGGGTCTGAGCAAGTAAAACATGTGAAAAATAAATTTCCTGACACATACGCGCTCTTTCGAACCAGAAGATCTGGCGTTTGGTGCACTGGGTCTTTTGCACTTAGGATCTTTGTAATGTGTACTGTTTGTGTACTGCTCGCACTTAGGATCTTTGTAATGTGTACTGTTTGTGTACTGCTCGCACTTAGCATCTTTGTAATGTGTACTGTTTGTGTACTGCTCTGCACTTAGGATCTTTGTAATGTGTACTGTTTGTGTACTGCTCGCACTTAGGATCTTTGTAATGTGTACTGTTTGTGTACTGCTCGCACTTAGGATCTTTGTAATGTGTACTGTTTGTGTACTGCTCGCACTTAGGATCTTTGTAATGTGTACTGTTTGTGTACTGCTCGCACTTAGGATCCTTGTAATGTGTACTGTTTGTGTACTGCTCGCACTTAGGATCCTTGTAATGTGTACTGTTTGTGTACTGCTCGCACTTAGGATCTTTGTAATGTGTACTGTTTGCACTGTTTGTGTACTACTCGCACTTATATTTGTAATGAGTACTGTTTGTGTACTGTTCGCACTTATGATTTCTGTAATGTGTACTGTTATTGTTTGAAATATAGTGTACTGGTGAAGACTGGTCAACATATAAAAGAGAATCATGCAAAAGTGCAGAAATAAAGGTTTAAAATGATTGCGTGGGCTCTTTGTTGAAGTAAGTGGTAGTCCTGTTGAATGTCGCATTTTTAACGAAGACCAGAACTTGGCGATATAGTGGCTTCTCTACATACACCTGAACCCACCAAAACTGATGGACAAGCAAAGCAAACAAAATACTGGCTTCTGCTGTAAGAGAAACCGTGGGCTCAGAGCATTCCTCTTCTGCAACTGCCTCTACGTCATGCATTGTAGCAAGAGGTCAGATTAAATACACAGCTACATTTAAAAAAAAACACTTCCTGTTTGTCACTCCAAAAAGCTTTTAACACGTTAAGTGTCCAATCCTGCTGATCTGAAGATAGATCTGTGGACTGTTACATCCATGGAAGCATCGAATCTCTCTGCTCTTATTTTTAATTATTTATTTTGTAGTTTTCATATAGTACAGACCAGGCCGCATAGGTGCTCAAAGTGCTATATTATACTTTTTCCAGGATATTGTCCATAGAGGGACAAGTGAAGCCAATGGGAACAGAGAGTAAGAAAGAGAACATAGTTATCAAGCAAGTTGCTTGTAAAGTATGTAAGACTTGTGATGTGAGAGAAGCTCATGATAGTTGAGGGTGAGGGAGATGGGAAACCGTGGGACTGAGAGACAGAGAAGGGTAGAGACGGATAGTGGAAGAGTGGGTCATAAGGGATTGGAGGAGAAAAATCAGCTTATGCTGATGAAGGATGGAGCATGTCAGAGTTTATGCATTAAGGTATGGGGCATTGTTAGGGATACACAACCACTACAATTGTTGAATTTTGATCTTGTGTGGTGCAGCGGCCATGGCAGCTGACTTCGGTGCACAGGGCTCACGGTTCGATCCCCGGCTCCGGCGGCAGCTCAGCTCAGCACCATGTGACTCTGGGCAATAGCTCACTTAATTTCCACGACGGCCCCCAGCGCCTTGAGACCCGTAAGGGTGAGTAGTTCACGCTTTACAAATACTGATTTACATTTTTTAATTTTTTTTTACCCCGCATTGATATCTTAACTTATATTCAATTTAAGTATTGTCATGTTTTATGTATTTTGATCCGAGCACAGTATTCTACGTGTGCTAGAGGCGTCACTTTTTCATTAAGGTAAATTTCTGGGGATGTTTAAAACTTAAAGTGAATTGAGGGGATTGGTTTCTACCATCCACCACATCATCCACCGTAATGAAATTATAGTACAGTAATGCTCATCCTATTGCCTACGGACGCTGCTAAAAGTAAAAAAAAAAAAACAATTAAATCTGAAGAGAGAATACCATGGCTCAAATGGTCCTGGGTTCCACTGAAGAGTAGCATATTGCATTTTCTCAATGGCCTTCTGTCGTAGTATAAAGAAGTACAGATGTAACAAGATATAGGTTCCAAGATGGTGGTTTATTAAGTTCCAGTTACAATTCAAGTAGATGGTAGATAAGATAGTAAGTAGATGTATTGTAGCTGTAATGTAGCCCCACCAGGAGCAGCCTCCCTGCTGCTCAGCCTGCATTCATCAACTGACACTCTCACAGTCTCCAAGCATTCATGAGATCACCACGCATTCCACACTCATCCTGGCTGAGCAGTAGGGAAGAGGTGCACAAAAGAAAGGAGAGGCAACAACCAAGTCACCACACCTTCCATTTTCTCCTGTATAAGGCAATATTTTTAAAATTTCCACTGATTAAAAAATCTCTTGTGTTTCTATGTGGTTCTCTAGGCTGCCTTCAAGATCGAACTATGTTTTGTCTCTTTCTGGACCTTTTACTGCTAGAGTTCAGGGTACAGGTAAAGCCCTGTTCATATGTCACTTTAGTCAATAATGAGTAAACAGATTTTCCAGTCATTTATTTGCACTGCATGTTTAAGCCAGGGCCAAACCTCTCAGCAAATATAGACCTAATCTTTCTGACTTTTAAAACCTAGTGCTGCAAGGCATGGAGATTAGTCCGGCAAAGGCTTTAAGAAATTAAATGGATAGATTTGGATGGTTACAAATGTGAGAGTTATTTTAAGAAATGTGGCACCTACGGGTTTCCCATGTTCCAGGCAATTTTCCACATATATAGTCCAGTAGGTTTTACCTGGCAAAATGGGTCTGCAAAAGTCCCATACAGTGCAGCATTCCAATATTTTCTGGGAAAACAGTTTATGAAAGAAACCCCCAACCTTTTCTGCCCAAATCGGTTTTACAACAAAACAAGTAATGAGGGCTGTAGGATACCTCAAATATTGGTGTCATGAGGGACTGCGTCTAATTTAGGATTTCATGCAGTTCTTATAGGTTATTTCATTGGGCACATTTTTAATAATGCTTGAGATGTTATGAAAATTAATAAATTTCATGTCCATGAGATGCGTGAATGTCAGTAGTTAATTTGCCGGTTATTATATCGAGAGTCATTATAGCGCAGTTAAAATATCGGGAATAACTTTGCATCACATATTACATTAGGAGTGCCTTTATTTTGCAGGTATGTTTTCAAGTATTACATTGAACCATATACATATATACACACACACATATATATATATATATATATATATATACACACACACACACATATACATATATGAATTTCATTTTGATTCAAAAAACGAATCTAATTTAATTTAAATGTAAATAAATCTTTGAATGATTATATTTGCTCTACACTAAAAATTTCTTTTAGTTCAATTTAATTTTAACTTAATACTTTAAAATTGCATTCCTCTAGCCTTAAAAGCCCTTTACTACTCTTATACAGTACCCATCTCTAAGCCCTAAAACTCCTTACTACTTCTGTAGGCTACCAATCCCTGAGCCCTAAAAACTCTTTGATACCTCTATATATCACCCATAAAAGAACCCCCAAAACCTGTTACTACACCATGCACCAACTAACTCTGATCCCTAAACCCCCATTGCTAACCCTAGACTCTACTGTGAAAAAATGATTTACTGGTTGACTGGGGAGTGAGCTCTGGTCAAGCAGCAACCACAATCCTTGTCAGGGTAAGGCACAAGCAAACCCCAAATTAACCTGTGCTCAACTCCCTGGTAGCTTGGCACAGAGCAGTCAGGCTTAACTTAGAGGCAAAGTGTAAAGTATCTGTTCACCACACAAGAAGGATTCTTCACCAAGTTAGAAAAATAGAACTTTCTTTAATAAATAAAACAAGACAAAAACAACAAAAATCCAGGAAGTAGAATCGGAATTATGAATTTGTAAAGATTTTAGTGAAAATTGTGCATAAAAGCACAAAGCGCCAACTGTGCTTATCTCGTCTCGCCAGAACGGGACAAAGTCACAAGTTCAGGCCGACCGCCATAAAGCGCGGGCCAGCTACAGGGACCCATTTAGGTCCACTCAACACAGTACCTTAAATCCTGGTGCGCGGTCTGCAGAGTGTTGCTGTGTAAGACTTCCCATAGCCTGGGTCAGTTTCGAGGAGCTGTGCGGGGAGGCTTAGCAGGACTTGTTGTCGCTTTGCATCCATCCGGGGAGTTGTGCGGCGAGGCTTTGCAGGGCTTGGCATTACATTGCATAGTTTTTGATGAGCTGGCGGCTGTGCGGTGAGGCTTTGCGGGGCTTCATGGTTCTCAGCGCTGATTCCGATGAGGCTGGCAGCTGCTGTGCGGCGAGGCTTTGTGGTGCTTTGCGTCTGTTCCGATGAGGACCCCAGCTGGGCTTGGCATAAACACGTTCAGACCGACTTCTAAGGGTCCAGTACTGGGATGGTACCACTTGGGAGGGCAGGACTCACAGATGGCAGAGTCCAGGTGCTGGCTTCAAGGCTGTTGGAAACCTGTTATGTTCCTGAGGCTTCTGATCAGGAGGCCAGCCAACTAGCTCTTTGAGTCACTCTGGGTTCAAGATATGCAGGTCCAGTCCTTCTCACCCAGGCAAGAGGGCAGCAGGCCAGCACAACAGGGCAGCAGTTCCTTCAGAGTAGCAGTCAAGCAGAGTGGCAGTCCTTGTGGTCGCACAGCAGTCTTTCTTCCTGGCATAGTATCCAAAGTTCCAGAAGTGTACTGAAGAGTTGGTGTCTGAGGTCCAGTATCTATACCCAGTTGTGCCTTTAAAGTGGGGAATAAGCTCCTAGAGGTGTCCCTTTGAAGTCCCCAGTCATCCTGCCTCTCCTGTCCCAGCTCCAGACTACCTACTGGGGGTTTAAAGCCCTTTGTATTGAGGCAGGGCACAGCCTATTCAAGTGTAATTGGGGCCTTGCCCAGCTCTTCCCTCCCATCCTGCCAGTGACGGTCCATCCAGGCACACCTAAGCTCCCTATTGTATGTGGTTGTCTAGGACAAATACAAAAAAGCTCAACTGTCAGCTACACCCAGTCATGTGACCCAGGTCATATGGCTAAGAGAGGAAAATGGCAACTTTGTAAAAGTCTCTTTTTCAGGATTGTAATTTAAAATCCAACCTCACCATTAGCTAGGATTTTAAATTCGAATTCCATAGACAACAAAAATAAAACAGGTTATGTTATTCCCATATGGAAATTACACTTATTAAATGTAATAGGCAACTCCAGTGTTGTCTTATTGGAGAGACAGGCCTTGCAGCAGTGAAAAATGAATTTAAGAGTTTTTCACTACCAGGACATGTGAAACTATAATGTACATGTCCTACTTTTTAAATACATTGCACCCTGCCCTCTGGGCTGTCCAGAGCCTACCCTAGGGTTAACGTATATGCATTAAAAAGGAAAGTTTGGGCCTGGCAAAAGGTTTAATTTGCCAGGTCGAAAAGCCTGTTTAAAACTACACACACACACTTTGCAATGGCAGGCCTGTGACATGTTTAAAGTGCTACTTAAGTGGGTGGCACAATCAGTGCCACAGGCCCATTAGTAGCATTCAATTTAGAGGCCCTGGGTACGTGTAGTGCCATTTTTCTCAGGAACTTATAACTAAATTAATATGCCAATTGGCTATAAGCCAATTCCATCATGTTTTAAGGGGAGAGCACAAGCACTTTAGCACCGTTTAGCAATGGTAAAGTTCACAGAGTTCTAAGGCCAGCAAAACAAATTCAGCAAAAGTGAAGGGTAAGGTAAAATGTTTGGGGATGACCCTGCAGAAAGGGCAAAGTCCAACACGACGCCCCTCCATCCAAAATCCAGGGTACGCTAATCAATACCTTGATGGGCTTTCCTGCTTAGGTGATAGAAGATGGACGAAGCCCCTGTTTTGCATGGGCACTTGTCAGTTCTACACCTCAATGAACTCGGTTGGATCCTTCTGCCTACACTCTCCTGAGCCACGGAATGGACCCATGAGAAACCCTTATCCTCACTTGAGGACCCATCTGTGAAACACCTAACCTTAACTTCCTCACAGATGCACCCTAGTAGGCAGACAGTACCACCATGGCCAACAAGGTGATGTGGCCCATTCCAACCCTTGGAACAGACTTCTGTCCCCAACCCAAGGAAAATTCTGCCAATAAGTACAGCAACCAGCAGAGGCCACTGACAGCTGTCAGTGTCAGCAGCCAGGCCCCAGGCCATCCACTGCCAGGCAGAAGCTTTAACCAGGGACGTTGAGTAGGCTTCTTTTCCAGCCTTGGGGCTGGTAAAGAGTTCCCTCTGGGCTACTGAAGGTTCTCTGACCTCTAAGGTTTCTCAGAGGGGGGGCAGCAGCCCCGGGTGTTAGGCACCCTTCTTAAACTCTACCTCCCACCAGTTCAGGTGTGGGAGTCTGAGGCTGGTCACCAAGCCAGGGTCTGCACTCCGAGGCTGGACAGGGGTGAGTTCTGCCTCACCCTGCCCGTCCATCTGGGCTCCCGAACCATCCGCTTGGGAATGGTATCCCCAAAAAACATAACTGTCAAGGCACCCAGGGTGGCCACCTCTCTTAGATCTCCTGACACGAGGGGGAACTCATTTTCCAGAATGCAGTCTATGCGCATCTGGGCACTAACTATGACCCTTCTCTGGCTTACCTCCCCATCCCACTTCAGGGATACCAAGGCCATAGGGTGGAAACAGTCCCACTCATGGGCAAGTGTCACGCTACACACCTGGCCGGTGTACTGCTCTGGGGAAACTAGCCTTTCCAATACCATGATCTGGCTAGCCCAGTGTCCCTTAGAGCAATGACAGGGATCCCATTCACTTTCACCTGGTAGAAGTGACACCTCCCACCCTCAGGGATCACAAGCTCACTCTCCGAGTCTATGCCCCAGCTATGTCCTGCCCCTGGGGACTAATTACCCCCAACACAACATTGGCTACCCGTGTAGCAGTCCACTAGTGGGTGGTTTCTTTGGACAGATAGAGTCCCACTGCTTGGGTCCTAACTGGAACACCTCAAAGCAGCAGAGGCTGGAAACCACCAGAACCACCCGCTGTTTCCCAGAAGGGTCTTGGGAACCCTTTCCCGCGGTCTTGTTCTGGGACTTGTCTGGGTCATCTTTAATCTCCCCCTCACTCGGCTTGGGGGAATCTGAACCACCCTTCTTGGGGTCACTCCCAGGTACCTTCTTGGACACTCTGGTGCTGACCCAGTGCACAGGGAGCACTGTTGTTCTGTCGTCTATTTCTCGCTTCTTGTTCTTTCCACCTAGGCATACTATCATTTCTGATTTAAATTTCATGGAAGCTCATTATGCCTTTGGATATGACTTCTGCTGAAGTTGTGTTATTCCACTACGTGGATTGAAGTGACATAATTTTTACTGGTATCCGCCCACAATTTATGGGATGTTTTGTGACGATGGTGCAATATCTGAGTCACATAAGTCATTAATTTGTTATCTTTTCATGTGTGGGGTTTTTTCATTGTACTGAGACTGACATGCCTTATGTATACATTCAAACGATCGTTGCTTTTGTTTAATTTTATAAATTCCCTGACGAAGGGCTCACTGGAAGCCCGAAATGCATTGGGAAGCACATTAAAAATTGTGATCATCTGTGAACTCTGTGTTATGCATCAAGAATGCGGTCTTTGGCATTAAATTGATGGGATTCATATTTCTTTGTAGTACTGAGATTGTGTATACATTTGAATTATTGTTTTGGAGAACTATGCTGAAGACATTTTGTTGTGACAATAAGTGTTTATGATATGCATACATACGTGTAATTTTGACTCATTGATTGACCCCGGCTTGGGCCATAGTAGTGCACTCTGTCAGCAGAGCATCTGCTCGGGTTACATGTTTTGACCCAGAGGGTCGCCACATCAGCAAGCTTCCTGGGGTCAGTCAGCTTGCTGTCAACTAGGTGCTGGCTCAGCTCTGGAAAACATGTACTGAGCATGCGTCTCTTAGTATCAGATTCAACACCACAGTAAAATCATCGACTTTGCTGCCCCGCACCCAGCTATTCAGTGTCTTGCTGGCTTAATCCAAGAAGTCCTCCCAAAACTGACTCTGTATCTTCAGGCTGTCCCTAAACCTGATGCGGTATTTCTCTGGGGTGAGTCCAAACTTGCCAACAAGGATGGCTTTCACAGGGGCATATCTGGTTTGGTCCTCCACTTCTGGTGTAAGCAGTGTGTCCCTCCCCACTGGAGAAATATGTTTCCACAAGCCACCCCCTCAGTGCTCCTCTGGAATCCTGTGTACCTTTAGAGCTACCTCATATGTGGCAATTCACTTGTCCATGTCATCCCCTACCACATAGTTGGGCACCAGATCTTTGGTTATGTGGACCTTCTTGTCTCCTTCAGACACTGCAGGTAATCTGTCACCATTGCTGCTGGACTCTGCCTGTCTGGCCTTGATGTCCAGCTCCTTGAGACGCAGTTCATGAGCCAGTATCAACCTTTTCTCCTCTAAGGCTCTTTCTGCCTCAGCTTTCATCTCCTCCATGGCCAGTTTCCGTTCCTCCATTCTAAAATGGGCCACTTGCAGCTTGAATTCCCTCTCGTCCTTCCTCTCCTCCAGCTCCTCTAGGGACAGGCTGTGGGAAGAGACACTACTCCCTGCCCTGACAGGGGGCTCAATTCCAGGGGTCAAGACATTCCCCTGCACTGCAGGCGGTACCAAAGAAAGATCTACTTCAGGCCCTTCTATTCTGTTATCCTCTCCTGTGGCTTCAACCAGTGACTGATGGGCTTCTGCCCAGGCCCTCAGCGCCCTCTGGAGCTCCACCTTCCATGTGGTACTCTTAGCTGCAGTCCCCTCTCTTTGGAGAACTTCTTAAGCTGGGTAACAGTATAAGAATTCATGTTGGCCAGCTCAAACTCCATTCTTTTATGAGTGATCTCAAGCACAACAGTCAAAGAGAGAATTTTTAAAAAGCAAAAAGGGCAATCAGGGAGAACTTAAACTCAAATTGGTCTTAGATATGGGATGGTAGTTTACACCAAATCACAGTATGGCACTGCACAACACAAGTCCTGATCCTCACCGCTGATCACCAATGTGAGAAATAGGGTTACTGGTTGATTGGGGTGTGAGCCCTGGTCGAGAGGCAAGGGTAAGGTGCAAGCAAACCCCAAATTAACCTGTGCGCAACCCCCTGGTAGCTTAGTACAGAGCAGTCAGGCTTAAATTAGAGACCATGTGTAAAGTATTTGTTCAACACATCAAGCGATAATACAATGAAAACACCAAACAAAAAGGATACCACACCAAGTAGAAAAATAGAACTTTTCTTAAATAAAGAAAACAAGACAATCCAATCAGTAGAACCAGATTTATGAATTTTTAAAGATTTTTGTAGAAATTAGCACATAAAAGCACAAAGCACCAACTGTGGTTATTTGGTCACGCGGACCGGGACAAAGTCACAAGCTCAGGCTGATTGCGATGGAGTGCGGGCCGGCTACACGGATCCACCTATGTCCGCTGAACACAGTACTTTAAATCCTGATGAACAGCTTTGCAAGACTTCGCGCCGTCCGGCGTCGGTTCCAAGGAGCTGTGCGGCAAGGCTTTGCAGGGCTAAAGGCTTAATTTGCCAGGTCGAAATGTCAGTTTAAAACTGCACACACAGGCTCTGCAATGGCAGGCCAGATACATGTTTAAAGTGCTACTTAAGTGGGTGGCACAATCAGTGCTGTAGGCCCACTGGTAACATTTAACTTACAGGCCCTGGGCATATGTATTGCCACTTTTACCTAAGACTCATAAGTAAATTAAATATGCCAATTGGGTATGAGCCAATTCCATCATGTTTTAAGGGGAGAGCATAGGCACTGGTTAGCAGTGGTAAAGTGCACAGAGTCCTAAGGCCAGCAAAACAAATTCAGTGAAAGTGTAAGGTAAAGGCAGAACGTTTGGGGATGACCCTGCAGAAAGGGCCAAGTCCAAAACCTATCCATCCCTGAGCCATAAAAGCTCTTTACTACTGCTATATACTACCCATCCCTGAGCCCTACAAACACATTACTACCCGTATGGAATACCCACCCCAGAAGCCTAAAACCTCCTTACTATCCCTGAACACTACCCATCCCTGAATACACTACCCATCCATGAACCCTAAAACACCTTAATATCCATACACACTCCCGATCCTAGAGCCCTAAAAACTCTTTAGCACCTTTATACATTACCCATCCAAGAACTCTAAAAAAATACATACTATCCCATGCACTACCCATCCCTGAACCACGACAACCCATTTCTACCCCTATACACTACCTATCCATGAGCCCTAAAATCCATTACTCTACCTCTATATACATGCATGATACCATAAACTCATATTTTAATTACTTTTAAAAATACGTTTTAACTAATTTACATTTTATTACTTACAATGAAATTATTACCCAACTTAATTATTTAAATATAATTAAATGTAAATTATATTACTACATTGTTATGACATAACCATAACAATATATGTATGTTAGAAAATGCATGATATATATATATTGCAAAATGCAGCCACTTATTCACACAGGGATACAACGGCACTGCTCTGTGAGTTTCTTAATCCTTTATTGGACGCGTGTGAGAGACCTTTATGCAGTTTGGGTAATAAGGAAACGTGCTGGGCGTACACTGTAACTACCCGCTCCCGTCCCTGGTAATGCTTTATTTAGTATTATAGCTCATTTGTGTGTGAACACTTGTAGGGCATTGAAACTCCATAGAATTACGACCTGCTGTTTGATATTAGGCAGCTCCACTGCCCTAGTCATCCATCTCAATTGACCTTCACTTTGGGCTTTCAGGTGACTGCGATCTCAAGGATTAACATTTTAGCAATTAACTGTTGATACTGTACTTGCACCAGGCACTTTTTGTATTTAGATCAACATATCATGATCGTTCTGTTTTAGCTAATGGAATTATTTGTACAGTTTTAACCTAAATGTTTATAAAGTAACATGTACTTATTGTTGTTTATGATCATGCACGTTTCATGGGTTCATTATAACCCGAAACATTTTCCTCCTGTTTAAGAGAAAACCTGCACTCAAGTCCATAGGACATATTCATTTATTTGCTGACAGCAACTGCCAATGATGTAGGGAAGCGTTTCGGCTGAACACTCGGCCTTTGTCAACCTAACAGAAGGCGCCATTTCACTTCACATTTAAACCTTCACAACAGGTGAGGCCACTTGCATGAACATAAACAAATCACATTCATTACAGTCTATTTTCTAAGGTTCACCATGTTTTCATAATGCCATTAAATGTTGTGATAAAATGAATAGAACTAATAAACTTGAATTTTATTCATTTTATTCAGTATTCTCAAAATATAGAAGCAAGATGAATTAACTTGATTAATTTGGTCTGAGAAGGTCAACATATCATCAAACATTACTCCAAGATTCTTTACCTTTCTGGAGGGAGATGGAATTATTCCTAAATCCTGAGGCCACCAACTGGGGGACCAAAAAGATGTATCATTGCTGAACAGAAGGACATCATTTTTACCAGAATTAAGTTTGAAGCAGTTTTTTGTCATCCATTTCCCAAGTTCCAACATAGAGTCATGGAACCTACTTGCTACCTCGAGATAATCACTTGAGATGGAGACCACAATCTGGGTGTCATCTGCATACAATACTAGTGACAACCCAAAGGAGTGAATCAATCTGGCCAGAGGTGTCCCATTCAGATTAAAAAGGGTCGGCTTAATGACGACCCCTGTGGGACACTTAATAGCATCCCCATGAACGTGGGGTATGTCCCCAGGGCTCTGGTCAAAGGTCCTCCAATTGAGGCTCCAATTCTTTAATGAAAACAACGTTTCACCATGAGTTTAAATGCAATTGTTGTTTATATGGTTTCTTCATATAGTTTCTTCAAAATGCAGGATTTCATGGAAAATTCAAACACTTCATTTCCCACAATGCATCAATGATACTTCTCAAATTGACAATTTTACAAATCCCAATGCATTTCGGCCTCAAAAGGCCTTCATCCGGGGATAATCTGTAATGTTAAAACAACGTGTCTAAATATACAAGATCACGGGGTCTAGATGGTAATATGCACTCTAGCCGAAAAACGATAAATTTGTGTCTTTAAATGTATCAATAAACGTGTTTGTATAGAAGCATACATGCAAGGTAAATTAGGTAAGTATAAAATTAAAGAGTGATGTGAGTTTTAGGTGATCTGCGAATATAAACTTCCTGGTGATGAAAGCTAAAATAAGGTGTGTGATAAAAATACGTGCTCCTTGATGGTGTTAGGTGATTAAAAGTTCAGTGCCTTATAGCAAGCAGCCCGTAATGCCGAAAATATCGAGTTGTAACAAACTTACTCGCAAAGCTGTAAAAGCGTGCTCCAATTCTCTCGTCAGCTGTGTAAGTCGAAAGAGTTCTACGCTCTGGTAAATAAACCGCGTGCATGAAATCATTAACATGAAGATAGGACTACCGTGATGTGCTCGCAATGTTTGCGGACTACTGGTGATGGAATACCGTGTAAAAACGGCAGCCATTTTGGTTAAGTGTTGTCATGCAACTTGTGACTGAATATTCATGCAATTTAACCAAGATAATAAATCTAGCAAGCTAGCTGACTACATAGCTAATACATTGACAATATGAAAACATACGTGCAATTTTTTAAAACACTAAGCGAAAAAGCTTCATAAACCTCTAGATGTTTATCGATGATGCCGGCTATGTTAAATAAAGAATATATGCATAATAAATTAAATTAAATTGCATAAAGAAGGTCCTCTCTAAGAATACAGTTCTTTGCTAGATATCATAGATGTTACGTTTACAATTTACAGGCTATTTCTGGAAAGGTGATATCATAGGTAGCATAAAAATTCCATGCGTTCATTCAATCCATGGGGTTTCATTGAATTAAGGAGTCTGATCCAATGGTTCTCACGATGTAGTAAATAGTTATGATTATCTCTTCCTTCACATCTGATGATGGTTTCCAACACGCAAAATTTTAATTGGCTGATGTTATGTCCAGCTTCTAAAAAATGGCTAGCTACTGTTGACTTTAGGTATTTAGTTCTGATATTACTCTTATGTTCATTAATACGAATCTTTATTTTTCTTTCAGTTTGTCCCACATAGGTTTTTCCGCAAGGACATTTCAATAAATAAACCAAATTAGATGTATCGCATGTGGCTGTCACTTTTAATTTGATTTTGTGGCCCTTCATTGGATCTGTTATATAGACACCTGTTATGATGTTATGACAATTATTGCAATTCCAGCATGCTACTGTTCCTTTATGAGTGATTTCATTTGGTAGATTAATAGGAGTTTTTATGATCTCTCCTAGGTTTTTATCTCTGGTGTAGGCAAATATGGGTTCCTGTGCGAAGATGTTGTTAAAATCTGGTTCTAACTTCAGAATCGGCCAATGTCTTTTGATGATTCTTTTAAACGGACCACTCATAGTTGAAATCTTAGATACCACTGTTATGCGATTCTGTATCGGTTTCTCTTTATGTGTCAATAATTCCCTTCTAGTTGTTTGTGCACAACGGGTTTGAGCTTGGGTTAACAATTGTTCTGGATATCCACGTTCTTTAAATCGTTGTAACATATTTTTGACACATTCAGTGCTCGTTGTTGGATTGGATACGATTCTTTTCACTCTGAGCAGCTGAGAGTAAGGCATGTGATGTTTCATGGATTGTTGATGAAAGCTGCTGTATAAAAGAAGATTGTTTCTATCCGTATCTCTTCGATAGAGATCTGTCTCAAAACCCGTGGAGGTTTTGGTAATTCGCACATCCAAAAAATGGATGGATTTTTCTTGAATTTCATATGTAAATTGAATTCTTTCATCAATCTGATTGAGTTTCACTAATTGTGCAATGAGTTCTGTCGGTTGGCCATTCCATAAGATGAAAATGTCATCTATGAACCTTACGAATGTCTTAAGGTGATTCTTCCATTCTGGTGTTGATAAGATATGTTTTTCTTCGAAGCAACTCCTAAAAATATTTGCATACGATGGAGCTGCGCAATTGCCCATTGAAGTTCCGGTCTTTTGCAAAAACCAATCATTTTTCCATTTAAAATAACTGTGTAACAAAGTAAACTCTAGCAATTCCATCAGGAAAATTTTTAATCCATTGTTGTATTCGGTGTGTAACAAAGCCTGTTCCGTCGCTTCTATGCCCATTTGATGTGGACTTGAAGTGTATAATGATTTTACATCAACTGTGCACAGTATTATAGATTCATCCTCATTGATGGAGATCTGACTTAGTTTATTCAAAAAATCTGTGGTATCTTTTATGAACGTTTTCATTCTAGTCACACTTGGTTGCAAAAATCGATCCAAATACTTTCCCACCGGTTCATGAATACTTCCTTTTGTCGACACTATGGGACGAAATGATGGGTTTGACTGATCTTTATGAACCTTAGGCAACATGTATATTGTTGGGCTCCTGGGGTTAGGTTGAGTCAAAAATCTTTTAACTTTGTCATTAATTATTCCTAAGTCAACAGCTTTTTGTACTATGATGTTTAAGACGTTTTTAAATTGATCTGTCGGATTCATATCCAATTTCATGTATGTGTTCTCATCAGATAAATGAGTTTCAACTTGAGTATCATAGTAGTTAGTGTTTAAGAGAACAAGTGCTCCTCCCTTGTCAACTCTTTGACAAGTAATAGTTGATCTTTGTGCTATCGATTTCAAAATTCCAGTCTCTTTTTGAGTAAGATTATTTTGTCTGTGTCTTTTTTGATAGTTGAGCTTAACTAGATCTTGTTTTATGAGGGATTCAAATGTGTCCAAGGTTTTATGGCTCATAGGTGCCATGAATGTACTTTTCAGTTTCAAGCCCATCAGGGGATCCTCTTCAGTGACTTTAGGATGTTCTGTGACCACATTTTCAAAAAAATGTTGCAGACGTAGTTTTCTCATTAATTTAAAGAAACTGATATCCAATTCTAAACTGTTCGTATGGGTGGTTGGTACAAATGACATTCCTTTTTGTAGTGTGCGTAATTCTATATCAGTAAATTGGTAGTCTGAAATGTTGATGACCAAATTATTCATCGTTCTCATTTCTTGGTCTTGTCTTTCTTCGAGGTAACTGTTCTCGTCTGAGGTTGTTCTCTTTCTTTTTGTTTTTCTAGTTCTTTTGCTCCGCCTGGGTCGTCCATGTCGGCGGGGCCTGACTCTAAAAAAGACACCACAGGGCAGAGAGAAAGGCTTGGACATGTAATCACTGAGTGGCAGACTGTTCCCTATGAAAAAGGAAAGAACCGTGTAGACCCAAAGCAGAATTCCAAATCCATATACTATCAAGACAGGCTATGAGCAATGAATGATTGAGCGCGTCGAAGGCAGCCGACAGATCTAACAGGATGAGTGCGGCCTTAACACCACTATCCATTATTGCTCTTTCTTCTTCCATTGCTATAAATAGAGCAGAATCAGTGCTGTGACTGGAAAAGGGGCACCAGCGCATTGTTTTTCTCATCTCAGAGTCTCTTCAGACAGGTCCTGCTCCTGCTCACACTGTTCTGGTAAAAACCGTCTTTTTTACCATGCCAGGTTTCCAAAGAGTGTTACTCTTAGCCCATTAGCAGTGAGATGATCGCATTTAGATTAGAAAGGTTATCTCTGCTCTCACATCCACTGGGCTGTGAGAGCAGAGATATGTGTGATTGCCTACAAGAAACAAAAAACACTGAAAAGAAGGAACTACATTTTTATTTTTCATTTCACAAGTCTGCCAAGGGCCACTATGACATACCATACCATCAGTCAATTCAAGCTTTTCAGTCAACAGCATCTTGCACTATGGGGCTTGTGGTTGTGTTTTTAAAATTTTCTTTATGGGCTGAAACCCCCTGCATGCAAGTGCGGGTGGCTAAAACGATAGAATTAGCCAAAGGCGTTATAAATGACATCAAGCCACTTGTCCGCCAGGTTTTAATATTGTAAAAAGCCTTTAGTCCAATTTTAAAAAAAAAAAAAAACTTTTTTCACACATAAAACCAAAAGTAACCTCTATTCTCATATGTTGTGAGGGTTCAACTCTCGTTCACATCATAGATTAAAACAAGCATTACCATTGCAAAGCATTATGTCTTCTCTGTAGTGGAAAGTAGCAGGAGGAACATCACACGATTCTCTCACACATACGGGTGCCTAATATACTAAAGAGGGAGTGAGAGGAGTGTTAAATGCTTCCATAAACAGCCATAATCATATGATATGTTTACGACTTCTGGAAGAAACAGCGTTACTTCTTATGGAATTACCATGCATACAGATATAGAATAATGAACTCTCAAGTACCTAGTGTGATGCGCATTATCAGTGGGTTTCGCATCTAGCACTGGGAAATCAACCAAGACTATTACTGTTTACTGGCTATACAATCTCCCAGTTATGGGTATCCTAGTTTCGGGGAGTCTATGTCCCTTACATCAGCATTTACGTTTTGCTTTTGTTAAACTGTCAGACCTTTATTAAAATTGTGTGTGGGCGAGCTAAAATTGTTTTTACTGCTGTCGCCCTACCACAGGGCAACAGCAATGAAAATATCGCTTCTTCATAGAAGAGGTACATCTTGGGCAGAAATAGTGCAAGATGCCTTCTTCAAAGGACAGAAACAACAAGGGCATTGTCAGTGAAAACTTCCCCTTCACCGGACAAGTACACATCAGGCAGCAGCAGTGCAAGCTTTGTTTCCTCACAGAACAGGTACTGCATGGCAATAGCAAAGCCCGCATCCCTCTCATAGAAGGCACCACATGCAGTCTTTCATTCCCTGCAGAATAGATCTATCAGTGAAACCTAGTTCAAGCTTTCATTGTTCACAGAACATGTAAAGGTAAGGCATGAGTAACATGTAGGTTACAGACAAATCGTGGAAGCGGGTGCTTAAATTACTGAGAAGAATGTATAGGTGGATGCGTGAGTGAATATGTAAGTTCTGACACCATTGGCACTTTGGTGATATTCTATGTCAGCAACCTGAAAATCCTGCTGCTGGTACTCCGAGAGATGCTCTTTACATTGATTCTTTGGTTTTCCATGTTTTGAGAAGTACCCTTTGCCTAGTACGTCACGCCTTGGCAATCTCACAATTCTGGATTAAAAATGAATAGTAATGGAGAAGACAATAAAGTAAGCACCAAGCTATCCCTGATATCCGAGAACACAAAAGATCCAAGCAAGAAATCCAAAAGAAAATCCAAAGAGAAATCCATCTCAAAGGAGCACAAATCGTGGGCAAAAATAGGAGGAAGCAATAAAAAAATAAGGGAATGAATGTGTTGCAACACATCCTTCACTTGTTAATGCCTCCTTTATATATGATTTAAAAAAGATTGACATCACAGGAAAAGACTCAACTTCTTGTTGGATTGGGTGCCTTAGACAGAATCCTGTAATCAGACCATCACTTTGGAAAAGGCAATTCATAAACCTTTACCATACTGTTTTCCACTAAGTCATGGTGTCAGCTTAGCACGTGAACAAGAAACACAGATTTGGCATATTTTGCCAAATGCAGATCTCTGTTGTCCGACCAATGCCCTGCCCAATCGACACTCCCTGTCAGACATAGAGCACCTCTTTGGGTGATTGCGGTGGCAGAAGAGCCAACCTGGTCCAGGCCTTATGGGTGCACAGCAACATGCTGAATGTGGCATTCTTTTACATGCTGCCTCACTGGTCAGTGGTAAGGGCATTGCCGTTCCCTGAGCCCGCACCACCTCTGGTAAGTCCTCTGCATGGATGTGACAAAATTATAGATGGGGCTTTATTTTGATGAAGGTTGGGTTTGATTGTAAGTTTAAAAAAGGGCAATATTTTATTTCAGAAACAGATAATAATACAATGTTTATACATCATAGGTACTGATGGCAGATTCAGAAGTATTATAGCGCATTATGGACAAAGAATTCACCTAAAAAGACTGGATAGGTTACTGTAATAATGTAGGCTTAAACTCAAATGCCAGTGGACCTGGAGATCGAAATCACTGAGCAGGTGATCAGGGCTGTAAGTAACTGTATGTGCTGGGCATGAAAAGCATCAGTAAAGAGTTCAATAAAACCTAAGCAGATACAGTGGTCCTGCATCAGGTGTCATTGTCAAAGAGGCATTTAAACTTTTCTTTCTCTAACATCTATCACATGAAAATATAGATACCAGATGTAGAAGACAGTCCACATAAAGGTTTTGTTGACAATCTTGAGTCTTGACATCTGCAAATCACCAGAAGAACAGAGTCTGTACCTGCCTCAGTGCCCATGATGCTGAGTGGGATATTGGAACAGTGCTCACTAGGTCAATGGCCGTAAGCCTTGGTTGCCCCAACCAGAATTGAAGTTGGCTTTCCAGTCAAAAGCAATCAGCACAAGACATGCACCTCCCCTTTTTCTACATGGTTCATCCATCAACTGCCATCATGGAATTAAGGAGCTAGAGGTATAAAGTCTCACCGTCAATACACCTGATTCACTAATTCAGTGATGTTAGACCTGACATCCTTGGCGTGAAATTCCCCCAGACTTTTTGCCTTCATGCCCCTGTTTTTGCTGAACTAATTTTTGTTGGCACTAGGACTCCATGCACTTTACCCCAGTTACCAGTGGCAAGGGGCTTGTGCTTGCTACAGTAAACATGGTAATATTGGCATACACCTAATTGACACATTTAATCTATTTAAACATCCCTAGTAAATGGTACTACATGTACCCAGGGCCTGTAAATTAAATGCTACTAGTGGGCAGCAAACACCCATTGTGCCACATACTAAAGAAGCACTGAAAAACGTCTCAGGCTGACCACTTCAGCCTGTAGAGTAGGGGTGGGCAGAAAACTACGCTCCGCCAGCGTAGCGGATAAAGCCAGCCACCCCTGCTCCCCGGCCCGGTCCCTGCTTCTGAAAGCAGCCAGGCCGGGCAGAGCCTCCCCGGGCCCCGGTGGACCCCCGTCCCCAGCGCCCAGACCCTCGGCTGGCTTGCAGGACGGGGGGCTCCCGCACCCCGGGGCCCGCCGGACGGAGCACGAGCCCCGGTCCCAGCTTCCGAACCCTAGCCAGGCCGGGGAGAGCCTCCCCGGGCCCCGGTGGACACCCTTCCCCAGTGCCCGGACCCTCGGCTGGCTTGCAGGACGGGGGGCTCCCGCAGCCCCGGGGCCCGCCGGACGGAGCACGAGCCCCGGGCCCGGTCCAAGCTTCCGAACCCTAGCCAGGCCGGGGAGAGCCTCCCCGGGCCCCGGTGGACCCCCGTCCCCAGCGCCCGGACCCTCGGCAGGCTTGCAGGATTGGGGGCTCCCGCACACTGGGACCCTGGGACGGAGCACGAGCCCCGGGCCCGGTCCCAGCTTCCGAACCCTAGCCAGGCCGGGAGAGCCTCCCGGGCCCCGGTGGACCCCCGTCCCCAGCGCCCGGACCCTCGGCTGGCTTG
>CAWUFW010001136.1:1415000-1752500 GCA_963921515.1 Calotriton arnoldi | reverse complement strand
GCTCCCGGAGCGACGGGAGCAGGCAGCCCCGAGGCCACCGGTCCCTCCCGGAGTAACCGGGAGGAACCACGCGAGTCTTCAAACCCCTCAGCCCGGCCGCACGGGCACCCTCGCGGCAGGACCGAGGACGGAGCCCGGGGTGGGGAGGCCACCCTCCCCGGGGCCCTCAGGGGCCCCGGCTGGAACTCCTGAACCCAGCCAAGCAAGGGGAGGCTCCCCGGGCACAACGGAACCACGTCCCAGGTCTTTGGCAGAGTGGCAGGCCGGGGGACGGGGCCCAGGGCCGGAGCACCCGACCTGGGGCCTGGCGGGGCCCCTGGACCCAGCCGGGGCTCCCAGGCCCAGAGGCGCTGGGGCAGCCTCCCCAGGCCCGCCGGACACCATCCCAGGCACCCTGCCACGCGGCGGGACTGAGGACGGAGCCCGGGGTGGGGAGGCCACCCTCCCCGGGGCCGCAGGGAGCCCCTGAACCCAGCCGAGCAAGGGGAGGCTCCCCGGGCATGATGGAACCCCGTCCCGGGCCTTTGGCAGGGCAGCAGGCTGGGGGACGGGGCCCAGGGCTGGAACACCCGAGCCGGGGTCCGGCGGGGCTCCCGGGCCCAGATGCGAAGGGGAAGCCTCCCCGGGCCTGCGGGACCTCGTTCGGGCACCCTGCCACGCAGCAGGACCGAGGACGGAGCCTGGGGTGGGGAGGCCGCCCTCCCCGGGGCCCCTGGACCCAGCCCAGCAGGGAGAGGCTCCCCGGGCCCGCCGGACCCCATCCAGGGCAGCCTGCCACGTGGCAGGCCCAGGGACGGACCCTGGGCTGGGGCGGCATCCTGGCCCGTCCAACTGCCGGCTGAGGACCGCTAGGCCGAGAGGGGTCCCAGAGTACCTTGTCCCTAGTAATCCGGAGGAAGGCTACCCCCCTTTCTGGTAACCTGTGTGCACCGCAAGACTGAGGGGACCCTATGCACGGACGCGCCTGACTTCCTGGAGCCCTCGCTGGGATCGGGGCGGCAAATGAGCCCTCATCGGGACTTCCAGGGCGGCCCGGCCATCTGGTCGCCCCATTGGAAAGCATTGCGTGCGACCAGATGGCCGAGAGGAAAGGTGCGCCCAGATGGCCGGGACCGAAAGGACTCCCATCTGCCTGCCCCGAGCCTTCGCAGTAGGGCTCCCGCCTGCCCACGCAGGGCTCGGGGGCTCCGCTTCCCAGGGGCTCGGAGACCATGGCTGGGCCTTAGGCACGGGGAGGACCACCGGAGCTCTCGGGCCCGGGCGCCCACGGGAGGACTGCCCGGGACCCATGGAGCCCGTCCCGGGCACTTTGCCACGCCGCGGGCCGCCGGAGGAGGGAGCCCCGGACGCCTGGGAGGTGTTGCCCGGGCATAGCCCATCTGGTCCCCGGCAGAGAACTGCCAGCCCGGGAGGGGTGTTCCGGCATACCCTGCCCTTAGTAATCCGGAGGAGAGCCACTCCTCTTTCTGGGCACCCGTGCGCACCGAGTGACGGAGGGGATCCAGGGCGTGGAGGCGCCCGACCTCCTGGAGCCCTGGCTGGGATCGGGGAGGCGAATGGGCCCCCATCGGGACTTCCAGGGCAGCCCGGCCATCTGGTCGCCCCATTGGAAAGCATTGCGTGCGACCAGATGGCCGAGGGGAAAGGTGCGACCAGACGGCCGGGACCGAAAGGACTCCCATCTGCCTGCCCCGAGCTGAGCCTTCCTGGTAGGGCTCCCGCCTGCCCTAGCAGGGCTCGGGGGCTCGGAGACCCCGCCTGGGCCTCAGGCACAAGGAGGCCCGCAGGAGCTCTCGGGGCCCGCACGCCGGGGGGAGGAGTGCCTGGGACCCATGGAGCCCGTCCCGGGCACTTTGCCACGCCGCGGGCTGCCAGAGGAGGGAGTCCCGGATGTCTGGGAGGTGTTTCCCAGGCATAGCCCATCTGGTCCCCGGCAAAGAACCTCCAGCCCGGGAGGGGTGTCCCGGCATACCCTGCCCCTACTAATCCGGAGGAAAGCTACCCCTCTTTCTGGGAACCCGTGCGCACCGCGAGACTCAGGGGACCCTGGGCGCGAAAGTGCCCGACCTCCTGGAGCCCTGGCTGGGATCGGGGAGGCAAATGAGCCCTCATCGGGACTTCCAGGGCAGCCCGGCCATCTGGTCGCCCCATTGGAAAGCATTGCGTGCGACCAGATGGCCGAGGGGAAAGGTGCGACCAGATGGCCGGGACCGAAAGGACTCCCATCTGCCCGCCCCGAGCCTTCGCAGTAGGGCTCCCGCCTGCCCACGCAGGGCTCGGGGGCTCCGCTTCCCAGGGGCTCGGAGACCATGGCTGGGCCTTAGGCACGGAAAGGACCACCGGAGCTCTCGGGCCCGGGCGCCCGCGGGAGGACTGCCCGGGACCCATGGAGCCCGTCCCGGGCACTTTGCCACGCCACGGGCCGCCGGAGGAGGGAGCCCCGGACGCCTGGGAGGTGTTGCCCGGGCATAGCCCATCTGGTCCCCGGCAGAGAACTGCCAGCCCGGGAGGGGTGTTCCGGCATACCCTGCCCTTAGTAATCCGGAGGAGAGCCACTCCTCTTTCTGGGCACCCGTGCGCACCGAGTGACGGAGGGGATCCAGGGCGTGGAGGCGCCCGACCTCCTGGAGCCCTGGCTGGGATCGGGGAGGCGAATGGGCCCCCATCGGGACTTCCAGGGCAGCCCGGCCATCTGGTCGCCCCATTGGAAAGCATTGCGTGCGACCAGATGGCCGAGGGGAAAGGTGCGACCAGATGGCCGGGACCGAAAGGACTCCCATCTGCCTGCCCCGAGCTGAGCCTTCCTGGTAGGGCTCCCGCCTGCCCTAGCAGGGCTCGGGGGCTCGGAGACCCCGTCTGGGCCTCAGGCACGGGGAGGCCCACAGGAGCTCTCGGGGCCCGCAAGCCGGGGGGAGGACTGCCTGGGACCCATGGAGCCCGTCCCGGGCACTTTGCCACGCCGCGGGCCGCCAGAGGAGGGAGCCCCGGATGCCTGGGAGGTGTTGCCCAGGCATAGCCCATCTGGTCCCCGGCAAAGAACCGCCAGCCTGGGAGGGGTGTCCCGGCATACCCTGCCCCTACTAATCCGGAGGGAAGCTACCCCTCTTTCTGGGAACCCGTGCGCACCGCGAGACTCCGGGGACCCTGGGCGCGAAAGTGCCCGACCTCCTGGAGCCCTGGCTGGGATCGGGGAGGCAAATGAGCCCTCATCGGGACTTCCAGGGCAGCCCGGCCATCTGGTCGCCCCATTGGAAAGCATTGCGTGCGACCAGATGGCCGAGGGGAAAGGTGCGACCAGATGACCGGGACCGAAAGGACTCCCATCTGCCCACACCGAGCCTTCGCGGTGGGGCTCCCGCCTGCCCATGCAGGGCTCGGGGGCTCCGCTTCCCGGGGGGCTCGGGGACCCCGGCTCGGCCTCAGGCAAGGGGAGGACCACCGGAGCTCTCGGGCCCGGACACCCTGGGGAGGACTGCCCGGGCTCTTTGCCACGCCGCGGGCCGGAGGAGGGAGGCCCCCCGGACGGAGGGGACGTGTTGTCCGGGCATACGGGACCGAAAGGACTCCCATCTGCCCGCCCCGAGCCTTCGCGGTATGGCTCCCGCCTGCCCACGCAGGGCTCGGGGGCTCCGCGTCCAGGGGGGCTCGGAGACACCCGGCTGGGCCTCAGGCATGGGGAGGACCACCGGAGCTCTCGGGCCCGGTCGCCCGGGGTAGGACTGCCCTGGACCCATGGAGCCCGTCCCGGGCACTTTGCCACGCCGTGGGCCGGAGGAGGGAGCCCTCCGGAAAGAGGGGAGGTGTTGTCCGGGCATAGCCCATCTGGTCCCCGGCAAAGAACCGCCAGCCCAGGAGGGGTGTTCCGGCATACCCTGCCCCTAGTAATCCGGAGGAAGGCTACCCCTCTTTCTGGGAACCTGTGCGCACCGCCAGACTCAGGGGACCCTAGGCGCGGAGGCCCCCGACCTCCTGGAGCCCTGGCTGGGATCGGGGAGGCGAATGAGCCCTCATCGGGACTTCCAGGCCGGCCCGGCCATCTGGTCGCCCCATTGGAAAGCATTGCGTGCAACCAGATGGCCGAGGGGATTGGTGCGATCAGATGGCCGGGACAGAAATAACGCCAATCTGCCTGCCCCGAGCCTTCGTGGGAGGGCTCCCGCCTGCCCTTGCAGGGCTCGGGGACTGCAGGGCTCCGGGGCTGCAGGACTCCGGGGGGGCTCGGAGACCCCACGCTGGGCCTCAGGCATGGGGAGGCCCGCAGGCGCTCCTGGGGCCCAGACGCCCGGGGGAGGACTGCCCGGGACCCATGGAGCCTGTACCGGGCACTTTGCCATGCCGTGGGCCGGAGGAGGGAGCCCCCGGAAGGAGGGGAGGTGTCGTCCGGGCCCAGCCCATCTTTTCCCCGGCTGAGAACCACCAGCCCGGGAGGGGTGTCCCGGCATACCCTGCCCCTAGTAATCCGGAGGAAGGCTACTCCTCTTTCTGGGAACCCGTGCGCACCGAGAGACTTGGGGGACCCCAGGCCTGGACATGCCCGACCTCCTGGAGCCCTGGCTGGGATCGGGGAGGCGAATGAGCCCCCATCGGGACTTCCAGGGCGGCCCGGCCATCTGGTCGCCCCATTGGAAAGCATTGCGTGCGACCAGATGGCCGAGGGGATTGGTGCGACCAGATGGCCGGGACCGAAAGGACTCCCATCTGCCTGCCCTGAGCCGAGCCATAGCTGTAGGGCTCCCACCTGCCCTTGCAGGTCTCCGGGGCTCTGCACCAGGGACCCTTGTCCCGGGCAGATGGACACTTGGCAGGCCGCAGGACGGGGGCTCCCAAACCCAAGGCCCTGACTGAAACCCAGGCCCCGGGGCCGGTCCCTGCTTCTCAACCCAGCCAAGCGAAACCAAAGGGGATGATGGACGGAACGTTAGAGCAAATCAAACACTCACCCCCAGTCAACTGATCTGGGTTTAATCCATCATCATTCTTTAGCTCACTCCACCACCCCAGTTCAGACATGGCCATATGCAAATCAGTCTGACCCTGTGCCTCATGGGAACAGTCCAGCCCGAACTGCCAAGCCATATCTTCCCTGGACCGGAAACAAGCATCCTGGGACCGGTTTCGGGTTCAAAACCCTCATCAGCCAGGCTATCTTGAATCCAGTGGCAAAGTGAGCAAGGGACCCACGTCTGGGCATACCCTGCCAACTTAGGGCGAACAAAGCGATACCAAAGGGGATGATGGACGGAACGTTAGAGCAAATCAAACACTCACCCCCAGTCAACTGATCTGGGTTTAATCCATCATCATTCTTTAGCTCACTCCACCACCCCAGTTCAGACATGGCCATATGCAAATCAGTCTGACCCTGTGCCTCATGGGAACAGTCCAGCCCGAACTGCCAAGCCATATCTTCCCTGGACCGGAAACAAGCATCCTGGGACCGGTTTCGGGTTCAAAACCCTCATCAGCCAGGCTATCTTGAATCCAGTGGCAAAGTGAGCAAGGGACCCACGTCTGGGCATACCCTGCCAACTTAGAGCGAACAAAGCGATACCAAAGGGGATGATGGACGGAACGTTAGAGCAAATCAAACACTCACCCCCAGTCAACTGATCTGGGTTTAATCCATCATCATTCTTTAGCTCACTCCACCACCCCAGTTCAGACATGGCCATATGCAAATCAGTCTGACCCTGTGCCTCATGGGAACAGTCCAGCCCGAACTGCCAAGCCATATCTTCCCTGGACCGGAAACAAGCATCCTTGTGTTTGCTTTGTTCGCCCTAAGTTGGCAGGGTATGCCCAGACGTGGGTCCCTTGCTCACTTTGCCACTGGATTCAAGCTAGCCTGGCTGATGAGGGCTGTTAGCCCGAAACCGGTCCCAGGATGCTTGTTTCCGGTTCAGGGAAGACCTGGCTTGGCAGTTCGGGCTGGACTGTTCCCAATGGGCACAGGGTCAAGACTGATTTGCATATGGCTGGGTACAAACTGGAATGGCATGGTGAGCAAAAAACGATGGATTTAGGCCCAGATCTCTGTACTGGGGTGAATGTACGACATTGTTCTGCATTCTGTCCATCAATTGTTGTTTTTGCATTTGTCACCCTGAGTGGGACGGGTATGCCCAGACGTGGGTCCCGTGCTCTCCATGCCACTGGAGTCAAGCTATCCTGGCTGATGAGGGCTGAAAGCCCGAAACCGGTCCTAGGATGCTTGTTTCCAGTCCAGGGAGGACCTGGCCTGGCAGTTCGGGCTGGACTGTTCCCAATGGGCACAGGGTCAAGACTGATTTGCATATGGCTGGGTCCAAACTGAAATGGCATGGTGAGCAAAAAAACGATGGATTTAGGCCCAGATCTCTGTACTGGGGTGAATGTACGACATTGTTCTGCATTCTGTCCATCAATTGTTGTTTTTGCATTTCTCAACCCAGCCAGGCCGGGGAGATCGGGGAGCCTGCCCGGGCACGAGGGACCCCTGTCCCGGGCACACGGACCCTCAGGACGTGCGCTCGTTTTCCACACATTTTTTCCAAAATTCTGCGTAGTGGCGCTACGCCAATTCCGCCCAGCCCTACTGTAGAGCAGTTTTAAACTGTCATTTCGACCTGGCAAAATAAACCTTTTGCCAGGCCTAAACCTTCCTTTTTTAATACATCTAAGTCATCCCTGAGGTAGACTGTAACCATTCATAGTCCAGGGTGCATGGTATTTAAAAGTAGGATGTGTACTTAAGTTTTACTTGTCCTGTCAGTGTAAAGCTCCTACAGTCAATGTTCACTATTGTAATGCTATCTCTCCCATAGACACAGTGGGTAACCTTATTGCACTTAACAAGTGAAAACGTCAGTTCAGGAATAGAAGGAGAAATGCTTCTTTCGCTCACTTGAATTGTAATTTAAAATCCCCTTCAATGGTAAAGTCGGATTTTAAGTTACTTTTCTGAAAATTCTACTTTTAGGAAGCTGGCATTTTTCTGCCTAAACCAAGTGTGCTTTCCTGCTAGTGTTGAGGGTCACATGTCTGTGAATGGCTCTCCTGTGGATTGTTGTGTATTCGTTTCAGGCATAGGGACCCGGTCCCTGTATCAGACCCACACTATATTGGGGTCGGCCTGAACTTGCGCCTTTTCTCCAGTCCAGCTCGACCAGATAACTGTGAGTGACATGTACGTTTTGGAGCTATTTCACATTGAATTTTTACAATTCAAAACTCCAGTGCTCCTGGTTGAATTTTTTGTTGTTGTAGTGTCATTTTATTTTTTTGAATTTACTTAAGTTGGTTTGGTTTTTATCCTTGTGTTGTGTTTTCACTTTCTTTCTGTTTGAGTGCTGCATAAATATTTTACACATTGCCTCTAAATTAAGCTTGACTGTTTTGTGGCAAGCTACCAGAGGATTAAGCACAGGTTTATTTAGTGACTTTTGTGGTTCGCCCTGACAAAGATTGTGTTTATTATGAGTGGTACTTCCACCGCGTTCAACTAATTATCCTATTTCTTACAGGTGGATATAGTCGGAGAACTTCAGCAGTGATGATATTGGTCAAATATTGCATGCATCCTGCTCTTATGACAATCTGGGATCCATCTTTTCTAGCCCTCACAAGGAATTTCTTTAAAGGCTCTTGATGGCAAAGGATTCAAGAAGATTGAGTGCATGTTCTCCCTGACTGGCGTCAGGCAGATAGTTACAGGTTTGGTGCAGGCTGCTATTACAAAAGCCCCTGCACTGACCAAAGTATCTTGAGACAAGCGAGACAATAATAAGGACTCCAAAGTGATAAATAATGTATTCCCATTTTCCTTTAGGCCTTTAAGTTCTACTGCAAAGAAACTTTGGATTTGCAATGTTTTTAGCTCATCTTCTGCTGACAAAAGAGAGGCAACCATTACCTTCATGATCAGAAACTTTTGCAGGCTAATTCAAAGTCAGCCTAGTTCGACTTTGCTTTCCATGTGCCCATTGAGCAAAAAAAGGGTGTATTCAGTTATTGTTTTCTGAATAGAACTCCCTTTCAAGTGGCACTAAAGAAATTCCCTTGGAAGGGAAAAAGCTGCATCTTCTCTATTCAACTAGATCCTGTACTCTTGCCCCCACCTGCACATGGTGAGGCAGCAGATATGAATTGAAGCCGCAGAGTAGACTGCTTAAAAAAAAATAACCAAAGCATGCTTGGGAAAATAAATTAATCAAAGTTTCAATCAAAATAATGCTCATAATTAAACATTTGGATAAAAAGTAGTAGACTACTATCGTATTCTCATAGCATGAATTGTAGCAGGGCGTTTAAAGTCGAAAAGTAAGCCTTTGTTGGTTTCCTGTAAAACGATTAACCATGTGCATCACATAGAGTGCATTACAGGCTCAAACCTAAGCATGGGTCACAATCTAGGTATTCAAAAACCCCAGAATTGTTCGGGGTACAATATAAATGCTTGGTTTCCCAATAACAGCTACAGCAAGAAACCCTGAATGTCCCTAAAAGTCAAACAACTTCTTCTGAAATGAATGTGACTGGCATACTACCATGAAATCGACTTATCAAAATTAAATAAATCTACGTTTTAAACTCTATAGTCAACGTCATCAACAAACCATATTCAGATTTCACATACCCAAGCCTCACATGGAAAAAGCAAACAAAGGGTTGGCCAGGTTTCTCTCGCCCATCCTAGCAATTGTTCATTGACCGCAAGCATTGATCTCAATTAAGGACTGATACAGGTTCTGGCGTGTCATTTCAGCAGCTCCACCTTATTCTGCACTTTAAACTTCTCGCTGTGGAAGAAAGACTAGAGCACTCCCTGGTCCTTGCCCTATAACAGCTGTCAGAACCTGAATTTCCACATGACACCTTTGATTAAAGGCATGGTTAAACTCTGATATCCTCAAAGTATTTTGCGATCTGCAGTGAGTCATTCAACGACAGAACTATTGTCATAAAAAGCTGAAGGTTTGTGAGCTATGCTTTAAAACATCTGCAAATTGTTCCAAATCATGTTGCTGGTCAAATCTGTGCCTTGATGATGTTGTGTGGCTCACCTTAAAGGATCTTCATTCCTACGTGGACAAACGTTCAAATACTACATAATGCACTGACTAGGACCTTCCAAGCTCCTCCATCTTCCAAGCTCCATGGTGAAGACTGCCCCCCATATAATGCACACAGTTATGAATTGTTCCCTTCTCCATGCTCAGCCTAGACTCTGTACCTACCTTATTGATATGCACAGTACTCAACAGTAACGTTTACAGTCTATTCTATGTACCAAGATGCATAGCATGTCTTACGGCCAAACTTCACTAGGAGCAGACCGACATATATTTGTCATCATGTTCATGGCGGTCCAAGCTTTTTGTTGGTCTGCGTACAATCACCCAAATAATATGATGGCAGGTACCAGCAACACAGCCAGTCTGTAGGGAAGAACCTTAGCTCTGGAGCATTTGTCCACAGGCACACTAGCTAGAGTACAGGGGAGATATCAAAAATCTTTTGCTAATATTCGACAGACTAGCCGTATTTTGTACTGTATCAACAAAATTACTTCTTCTTTTCTTTTATTTCCATGTCTCCTCTAGGCGCACAATCACGGGAATGCCACCAGGTTCAATATGCATGACAGAAATCCAGCAAATATGCAAATACAGTCCCATCCTTCACCTAAACACTGAAAGTCTTTCCCAACTTTATGCTTTGACTTTTATCCTACAACACAAGAGACATTGTGGTACTTAGAAGATCTATTTCACTATGAGAAATGGAAGGCTCCAATGTGCCCCTTGATAATTTTCCAACGTCCAATAAAACTAATTTGCGGATTTCCATAAAGTAAAACACCTTTGCATAATGTGGCGTTTATGAAGCCCTCAAAAATAGGTATTAGAAGATGGTAACCTGCCTGGAAATGTGCAATCTAGTTCAGTTGCCTACAGACAGGGGTAGTATATCAAGATGTACAGAAAACCGTCCGCTGTACATCCTAGCACTCAACGCTCAATCCAAGGCAGGAGCATGGTGATGCTTGTTTACAAGGAAGCTGCTCCCACCAGGACCCAGATTATGAAGAATGGTGCCTGCCTGTTTCCAACAGTCTGAGAGTTAGTGCATGCACTCCAATCAATCAGGGATTTATAGAGCGCTGCAAATCGCCTGTGAGGATTTCAAGGTGCTGGATTGCTAGCTGCTTCGTGATGATCTGTGCATTTGTACAGCCAGGTCTCGAGTTCTTTCCTGAATTGCTGGAGCGATGAGGCTGTCCTGAGGTGCAGGGGATGGTCGTTCCAAGCTTTGGCCGCCAGGTGTGAGAAGAAGCGTCCTCCACTGATGCTTCAACAGATTCGGAGAGTGTCTGCGAGCAAGAGGGAGACGAATCATAGTGTCTGGTTGTTTGGTGGAAGGTCAGGCATTTGTTGATGTATGCTGGTCCTTCATTGTGCAGGGCTTTGTATGCTTGGGTCAACATCTTGAACAGCCTTGTCTTCTGGATCAGGATCCAGTGTAGCTTCTTGAGGTGGGGTGTGATGTGGGTCCATCTGGGGAGGTCGAGGATGAGTCATGTGGATGAGTTTTGTATAGTCTGTAGTCTCTTCAAGAGGCATGCAGTGATTCCTACGTAGAGTGTGTTCCATAGTCCAGCATGCTGGTGACTAGTGTCTGCGTGACGGTCCTTCTGGTGTAGACTGGGAGCCACCTGAAGATCTTCCAGAGCACGCGTAGGGTGTGGAAGCAGGCAGATGAGACTGTGTAGACCTGCTACAGAGTGCCCAGCTTAATAATAAGCCATGATGATTTGATTTGTGTAGTGTTTATTGTGTCCCCATTCTCTTTATGTCTCAGCTAGTTTCTGAAATGCTGAGAGTGAATGATGTGGTAGAATGTTGGTGTGTGGAGTGCAGTGGAAGTTGGTAAATTGGACAGTTGGAGGGACAGGGGAGCCCTGATAGGACCCACCTGCTGTTGCTGTGACCTACGTGCCTAACACAAAATATAGAATTTACCTCCTACCTGAGTTGGCTCCAGAGTCTTGCATGAAGACACTGCCCTCTAACTACAGCAATTTGCCACTGAGAGGACAGATGCCAGGAACTGATGGACTCATTCGTGGAGTTACCAAGTTAGTTCACATGCTATAGTAAGCATAATTCCTTCAGAAAGTGGCTCAGTAGTCTCCTATGTGTCCGTGCATAGTCACAGAACAAGAGCATTATTAGCCTCGGGCAAAAAAATATTTTGCAGGTGAAAATCACAAAATTCCCGAATTTTTTGTGTTACGCTTTATTTATGGAATTTCTCAAATGTTTACATTATGCGTTTTGCCTAATTTTCATCTAGTTCACTCTGAAAATGTTTTGCTGAGAAACAATTTTATGCTCCTTTAAATCTCTTGCCATCATCGTGCATGACATTCTTTAACACAAGGTATGTCGTCATTTAAAAATAGCCATTCAAGGTAATGAGCACTGCTCCTCCTGCTAACTTCACCCTATTACTTATACCTGTTAAATAATTATAAAGATACCCAAAATCCTTGATGCCCTCTGTCCATCTAGGATCTCAAGTCTTCCTCCAAAACTCCATCTTCAGCACTGGACTCACATTAAATGTTACTATTAGGAGGAGGCTCATGAGAGGTCAGCCTTTTGATATTGTGGAGCAGTTGAGCAGTTTCCTGCCTTAATGGGACACTCTCTGACCTACCTTAGCATCGCTTTAATAGTACCCCATGATTTACAAAGCACAGTCACCATGGGATTCTTCTCACTGTCACCCTAAAAGCCTCCTCCTTTCTCCTCATCTCTCCTGCCACCAATTGGTTCTCTTTTTCTCCATTATGTATCTGTAGACAGATGCCTGGGGCACGTCACCCAAAAAGCACTGCTGCCTGTCTGGTGAAATACCAATGTCATTGACACTTCATCCACAAGTCTCCTTTCTCATTCTCTCTGCCTTGCCATGTTTTCTCTCTGTGCTTTGTGATGATCTTATGATGGCTTAAAAAGCTATACAACCAAGCAACATAACATCTTAAAACAAACAAAGACAACAACTGAAGACCCTTTGCACAAAAATTATAATATAACAGTTCTTTTACTTTGACCCACTAATGTGTTTCTCTCCCTCCCTCTGTTTCTTTCTGAGTATCTCTATTATTATCTTAAAATGTCTTAGTCTTTGTCTCTTTCGCGTGGTGAGTCGCTATTTATTCCTATGCTTCTTTCAGTATCTCCGTTTCTCTCTCTAGCAGGGCCGGACTGGCCGTAGCGGGCACCGGGCGTTTCCCCGGTGGGCCGCTAGGGTGGGGGCCGTTTTTGTTACCGGGGGTTGGCAATATCGACCCCCTGTAACAAAATCGGCCGAAACCGGCCATCGCAAACAGATCGGCTGCCCTACCCCCAGGCGGGTCTGGCCGAGCAGTTTGCCAGGGCCGGTTTCGGTTCCCAGTCCGGCCCTGCTCTCTAGGCCATTCTCTCTTTCTGTGACTTTTCCACCAGATGTCTATTTTAAGTACCCCATGTTGGCCTGTGCAATGTGACAGTGTGGAAAACAAGACTCTACTGCCCTTCTCTCTATCATCCTCCTCCAAATAGTCCTACGGTCTCTGTCACAAAGGGCATCATCCACTTGTCCCACACCAACAAGCCCTTCCCCAACCCCTAATCTTTCTGAGTCCCTCCTCTGCTAGTCATCCTCCAACCACTTACCACTCCCATTAACCATGTCCCCATAGCAGTTGGCTTCCTCATTCTTCCCTCTTTAGATCTACCACAGAGCTTTTCCTCCTCCTTCTCTGCTTAGCCCTGCCCATCCTTTCGCTGCCCACGTCCTTTACCCTTACACATTTTCCCATCTTCCACTACAGTCCCTTCTACTAGTCTCTCTTCTGACATTCCTCCACACTTATTCTCCACCTCAAATCATTTTGCTCTCTTCAGCAATCTGCCATCTACTTTCACCCCTAGTCCTCCAACTCACTGCCATGCCAGGTCTGCTATGAGAAGACCTGGGAGAGGTGCTCTTTTGGGTGAGCTGCAAGTACTATTTACATCAAACACATATCAAACAAAGTTAGAAACTTGACCACCCAACTGGAGGGGATGCTTGTTGCTAGTTGGTCACCATGTTCCCTGCCAGCAGTCCATTCACAGATGCATGGCGTTTTGGCTGGTGGGACACATGGGCCATGCAGTTTGTCAGTGCCTGGACACCTCTTTGGCAATGCTGCTCAAAAAGCAAGAGATTTCGAATATTTTTAAGTGGCCAAGGGCACACATTTTAATGCAGTGGTCTTTAAACTGTTTTTTTATGCCGAGCTACAATTAAGTTAAAAATAATTTGAACCATGATGAAATGTTTAACAGTGAACACTGAATACTGATGGTGTTTCACATTAGAAGTTTAGGGTATTTGTTTGGACTAAATTCAAAGATAGCATAACAAACATTCTATTCACTGGTACATTTTCCTACTCTGCCCTTCAAACATAATATATTATGTCGAAGGCAGCAGCAGCACCCTTGCTATGCACACAAACTAAATTGGCACCGCATAGGTAGCAAGCATGCATATTTTCCTCCCAGACAAAACAGGTACATCATTAGCAACAGCAATGCACACTTATCTCACACGCTTAACACACACAGTAGAAAGCAGAGCCTGAGGTCTCCCTGACCCCAACAGTGTATGCAGGCTGTGTGGGGGGGAATGGTTTACTGGGGGGGGGGGGGGGAGAAGAGTGGGGCTTCCTGGCATTGAAGTGTGTGCCTGAAGTTTGAGTAAGCGTAAAAGTCTGCTTTGAGCTTCCATAATGTATGCCGAAAGGAAAGTTAGGGGAGATGCCAGCTCGGATTATTGGGTCACTCATTTCCTGCTGACACCTCTATCATCCCCCATCCTCTGTCTTCCCTCAGTGCTGATCTGCAAGCAATCCAGCCCCTTACACTTTTTCTTCTTGCCCGTAGGAGACCATCAGACAGCTGTTAAGAGACCTCGTTTACCTTCACAGACCGGGTTGCTGACTCTCTCGCATACCCTCTTCTGACCCTCCTACACACTGACTCATTGCTAACATATCATAAGACAGAGACTTCACCCAAATCTAAGTTAGCTCACATCCAGCCTCTGTGACCCCCTGCTGGCCGTGAGGCACCCTCAGCCAGCCCTTGGACCAACAAACAAATCAACCATCAAAGACCTTAACCTGGTATTCAACCTTCTCTGTCCCACAGCCATCATCATGTCACATTCAGGCCAACTCTGTCAGTGCTCAGACCGACTTTGCCAGAGTACATTAGATCATACCTCTCTACTCAGACTCCAACTTTGCTTGGACACCCTCAATTTGCTGCAAGCCCACCATGTGCTCTGCTGCGTCTCAAAGGACCTAAATTACTCTTAGCTGGCTCTCGACAGACTCTTACCTCACCTTTTACTCCATCTCCTTTTATTCCTTTTCCCCAACGGTGTCTTGTTTTCTGTTCATCTTGCTCTCTTCTGATTCCCCCTAGATTTTCACCAATCTCCTCTTTCCTTTATTCTCTTATGCATGTATTTATTTATTATTTTAGTGTACCTGCAATAGCACTTGATCCAAAGCACTTTAAAAAACAAATTACATGCAGGCGTTATATTAGCAATTAGTGCCAAAGTGATGGATAACAAATAGGGATAAAAAACGGAAAAGGCAGATGAAACGTTGTATAAAACCATAAGGAAAGACATAAAGAGCCATCTCACTCTAAATATAAATGAATCAGTTGGAAGTCATCAAGTAACAAGGAGGGTTCCTCCATCACTCCTCACCAAAGGACAGGTGAGATGGGAAATCCGAACAGATGAAAACAAAGGAAGACTGTCAGGTGGTACATTAACAATTTTGTAAAGACAGTCCAGGCATGAAGGTTGCAGAATTCAGAGAAAGAAACGAGACGAGGTAGGAGCTAAAACATCCAGACAATAGCAGATAAGTGTTCTGCAATGAGCACACGTTTCTCACTGTTTGTGAGGAATGGAATAATTGCTAAACATGTAAAAGACTGAGTTGTCACAGCATTTCCAAAAGCACCAGGCAGGCGAGAGTAAAAACACCAATGCAAGTCTTGGAACATTTTTTTCATTTAACAAATATATAATATTGTGTTCTATGTGGTGCTTGCTACCAGCAGATTTTGCAGAAACCAAGAAATAGATGGGTGGAATGCTTGAATTATACCAGCCACTCATAATTACTCGGCCATAATCCAGTCCATTGTTTTTCTATGTTTTCGCCCTTCATGTCTCCTCAGACAGGAAGGAGAAATATACAAATCAGCCTTGGTTCTCATCAAATAGGAATAGACCAGCCCAAACTACCAGCTCTGGAGCCCTATGATTGGGAGCACAAACAATCCTAAACTAGTTTCGGTCAATTTGGGCTTTATTAATAGGGTTCAGCTTGAGCATTATAGCACAGTGGACACAGAACCTAGGACTGGGCATTCCTGTGGCTCTTTGGGTGTCGCACTGAGGAAAGCAAGAAGTGATGGATGGAATTCCTGAATTAAGCTCAGCTACTACTAATTGCCACGAATCTCATTCCAGGCCATCATTTTTTGTCTGCCACACATGCGACCTCAGGCCGGAATGAATGAACCAGCGATATGCAAAGCAGCCCTTGTCCTGCTCCAGTTTTGCATCACTGTAAATGACGTGTGCTGCCCTTAGCTCTGTGATATCCATGGCATCAATCTCCGAAAGACTGAAGGTTGAGAGAGACACCACTACTGGGATCCAACATTTCTGCAGGTTGTGCATCGGCGTCTGCGGATGACACAATACTGGTGCAGATTACTCGTGATATGCAGCTGCCTGGAATGTGCATTTAACAGAGTGGAACATGCTTTTTTACTTGATATCAAAATGCAATAGTTCCTTTGTGCACTGTATGTTTAAAGAGTGCTGCATCATATCAATGGCTTCACAGCACAAAGAAAATATAGGATAAAACACTATTAAAATGAGTTATATTTTAATACACAGGGCTAATTGAATACACCTTTTCGGAAGGCAGAATTCTTCTGGCTTTTAACTCCCGTTTGATGGGTGTTTACCCTAGCTCTTTGGTTGGTATGAAGGTGTTGTCGTGTGCCCCTGCTGAGTTTGCTGGTGAGTGTTGGGTGGGATGGGGCAGCTTTGACCCCTTCCACCCCTTTACCTTAAATAGCCGAGTCACAGCTCTTTATTACGGGCTTGAAACAACCACTTTATATAAAGATCGCATGGACAGGAAGGCAGCAGCCATTGTGGAAAGCAATAAAAGGCTCACAGAGGACTGTTAGGACTGTTAGGGCTGTATCTGTCCTTGCACGAATGTGCTTGTTGTGACTGAAGGTCAGGTCAACAGCCCCAGCCCAGCCAGGCTATTCCAGAGACCCTGACGGGGTGGGGGGTACAGCCGCTCAGCCCAATGGTTGTCGCGCGCCTGTGTATGTATGTATGTGTAAAAGATGGAAATAAATCTGGAATAGTAGTTCCTTATTTTCAATTAATACCTAGGCGGTGTCCCTGCTGATACCAAGCAGTCCTCTTTAGTTATTTCCGAGCATGGACCAAGTTCAAAAACTATTTCCCCCACTGTTAGAAGAGGTGGCCCGCAGGCAGGAGACGAGGGAGAGCTTGTACCCGCCCTCTCACTGTGTGCGAGGGCGGAGCCCATTGTGCACAGCGAGGCAGTAAAGCTAGAAGTGACAATGCAGTCCCATGACACGCATCATAGTTTATGAGTGAGCTGTTCTAGAAAAACAAGCAACAAAGACATGATAATTGCTCTGGAACGGCCTGACCTTTCGTTTCACATTACACAAACATCTTTTATATGCTGTGCACGGGGTAAAGAAGTAACCTGGATGGTGATATCTTACCGGAAAAGCATTTAACTAGGTTGTAGGAAAGATGCACCTTTAAGAAAAGATCATTTGAGAGCGGAGGCTAAAAATAGCTGCCGGGTGTATGAACAGTATCCACAATTCTCACTGATGGTGACAGGGCTTTTTGTCTCAGCTGAATGTCGGGTGTCTCTTTACTGCTCTACAATTCCATGAAGAAACTGAAGTAGAGCTGGAAGGAGGGGAGCGGCAGCACCCCCACAAATCCTTGGTAGAGTTCAGATGGAGAATTGCCATGAAGAGCCCTGTATTTATTATTTCTGAAGCATTTACTGTGCGTTGAACTAAAACCTGCCTCATGACAGACACATCCGCTTGACTAAGTGCTGCTCATTATTTTAACATGGACATCTGGGCTGCATTGTAGGGTATTTTGTAATTTTAACTATTGACACTCTTGCTAAAGTAACAGGAGAAAAGAGAAGGCTGGTACATAAATAGACATGTTCTTGATTGACAAAGCACAGAGCAAATATCGCACGTGACATATAAGCAGCAGCGGAAGTACGATCAAGGGACTTGTCAGATGATGTCGACGGCCACCCCTACTCTAAAATTGTTCCAGGATCACTAGAATAAAAAATTGATATGAACAAAGATCGGGAAAGAGCGACCTACTCCTGCATGGTAAGAAGAAACAGAGTGATCTTCAAACAGTATCCAGCCCAAACCAACGATTCCTTCCTCAGCTTCCTGTGTGCTACAAGCCAGGGCCGGAATGGCCATTCTGCCTCTCTGGCATTTCTCAGACTTGGGGGCTGCTTTCAGAGAAGCAAGGGCAGAGAGTGACGTCATTTTAGTCTAAAAGGCGAGTGATGACCAGCACCAGGCGCTTGCAAGCATTGACAGCAGACAGGGTTGGACAGTGCAACATTAGGTGAAGTAGGGTGCCGAGGTGTTTTCCAAAGTTGCCAGGACAGTCCCAGTTTTCCACCATCTCTCCTGGCAAATTTAGCACACATTTTGGTTTTCAGACAGGGTCATCTGAACACAGAGGGAGGCAGGTTTTCATATGTTGTGGGCTGGATTACTTAGCAGCACATATAGAATGCAATTTAATTAATACTGATGATACTGTGTGTACACGTTGCATTTATTTACCCCTAGTGCCTCACTGTATGTTTTCTATCTTGCTGAGCTTTGTTATTTAAGTCATAGCTTTCTCGTGAGGAGGCAAATTTGGATGCAAACTTGTAGTCTTACTTCTATGTTTGTGGAATGTCCCAGGTTTTGTTTTTCAAATATTGGTCACCCTAAAGTGAAGCTAAACACACTTGAGAATCAGTTTATTCTTCCAGCCTCTATGATGGGTTGTGTCTTTCTTAGAACTTGCTTAGTTCACAAGCAACTAGATTGTAGACTTAGTGTGTATTTTTCACTATCATGGCATTTTCTGATCTACCTTCTTCTTGACCCTCTTTAAGATAACTTTGAGCAATAAAGTATTTTCTTTTCTTCTGATTCGGTCTAGTGTGCATCTTTTGAAGAGGGGAATAGGAGGGAATGGGAATCTAAATGTGCACAGACCAATAAACTATGGCATTGATAGGATACTGAGGGCTGCCGGGTCTTTAAATATCTCTTTTAGTTGTTCGTCTTTCTAAACACAAGGCTGAAGATGCACTCCTAATCCTGGATTTTTTTAATAATCCAGAACAAGTGTTTTACAGAGAGGCTCAAGTTATTCCAGCAAGTAAATTATTCCAGTAGGAGAAATTACCAACATATCCAACAGAACGTGATATAGTCGATTTGTAAACTTTTAATTAACATGTGGTATGAAGACCGACAAGATGGAATTATAAGGGATGAGTGAATGAGAAAATAAATAGTAAAAAGGTCCAGGACACGTTATTGCCTACTCCTTATTTCATATGAGACCAAGTCATTGAGTTGACTCACTTGGCACATGGGTGACAGGACACCACAAAGTGTTTGAATGTGCAAGCTATTATGGTGGAAAATACAAAGTTGTAAAGAGTTAAGGGCTAAAAAGAGGGTTTTACGGACTAAGTGATCCTGTGCTACCACAGTGGGAGCAAAAAGTATAAATTGAGTGACCGTGATGTTACAGAGAAGACTGAAACTGACTATTGGTTTGCTAATGTGATACTTGCGAGGAAGGCAAATGGATTGTTGTGCATGTGTATTGATCAACAGAATTTTATAGCAAGTACTTTAGTAGATAGCGACTATCATTTTAACATTGGATTATGTTGCCATTGACATGCAGCCTTTCTGCGTGTCAAAGGCCCAGGAGACAACTTGAAAAACCTGAAAAACAGAATGGAGTAGATTTCTCCTGTGTGAACATAAGCACTCTGAAACTAAATAGCGCAAAAAAAGGAAGTGCTTTTGATAGATCCTAGTTGAAAGTTAATCTAATTTACAAGAACCCCAAGAGTTGTCTGGCCTTCAAACTCACTTTGCCTTCTCATTGAGAAGTGATGGAGTCTTATTGGACTTTAGAATTCTCAGTCCACATAGAGACAGTGGTTTAAACATCCTTCTTTATTCTCAGACATTTGAAGCAGAAGACACACTACCGGGATAAGATTCATCACAAAAACAGGCTCACTTATTATCTCCAAAGTAGGTCACAAATGCCAACTCTATCTTGGTTGGATTATGAAAGATCCAGGTGGCCAAATTGGAAAACGTGCAAAACATGACATCCTAATTCATGTTGAAATTTAGGGAATGCGATAGTACTACTGTATGCCTTAATTTCCTTCACTAGTTCCCCGTGTCCAAATGTGTGACTTTTAAACTGGCTTGTCAAATTTTCAAATGCCTCAAGGGACTAGCCCATAGCATTCTTCAAGATAAAATGACACTACATGCACCAGGGCGACTGCAAAATTTGTGCAGCTCGATGCACCGGTCTGTCCCGAAAATACCGTTCCAATAAATCTGCCAACTCACACGGTGCCCCTCTGTGTCACACGATATCGGCTCCCTTCACACATTCATATGGTGAAGAGCTAATATCACCCGGTGGCAAGGAAGGCGAGCTGGAAACCCCTGCAAAGAGTGGGTTTTCAGCTTGTCTTTGAAAGCTCAGACAGCTTGCGTCTATTGCAGGTTTTAAAATCGCACCAGGACATGCCAGCAGGCTCAGTAAACTTTTGTTTGTTTTGGGGTAGGGGGAGAAGTTTGTGACGGGAGGTGACAAAAGTGTCTCTTATGCTGTCCTAGATATTAAGCCCCACCCCTCCAAGGCTCCACCCCCTCTCACAGAGACATTTGTTTTTAACTTGGCAGGTCTGAGTCCCACTGAAAGTAAGATAGCAGGTTTGGAACGTTGGCACATCGAATTTGGAAATCACTTCCAGAGCATATACAATAAATGCCTAATTAACTGAGTTTCAGAAAAGATCTTAAGATATTTCTCTTAACTTCTTTAACCATGTCTATTAGGTGGCTGATTTTGACATTCTTATTCTTGATGGGTCTGCAATTTTTAAATAATGTATTTTCAATTGAATTTGTTGTGTACACCTAAGAAAAAAATTAAATAATAAATATAATCTGATCTGCTTTCAAGCAATTGTTAATTCATACCCGTTTCATTTAACACCCCTCCCTTATTTTGGTTCTTGTTTGAGGAAACAATTGATCTGTATAAATTAAAAGTCAAACAATATGTGCCAATTATCCTAACCTTAATTCACAAACTTCATTGATAACGTACCCTTACCCTGCTACAGTTGGTGTAAAAACATTTGTCCTTGGGTGTGGGCCTTCTCTTGTGCTGTCTCCTGCCTTGGGGTTTAGGTGTTCTGCCCTTGCCTCTTATAGTTGCCTGCCCTGACGGACGTTACTCAAAAAGATTTGGAAGTTAACTGTGAAAACCCTGAATTAATTAAGGCTTCAAGAGATAAGCTTTAGCAATTCTTGCTTGTTGGGTTTTAGACTTGCATTTTGTAGCATAAATTAACACGCAAACTGACGTTTTGCACACACCCATGCCTCAACAACATTCTCTCTCTGACCAAACAAAATCATAGAAATAACAGCAGTCAAAATTGGCATTAGTCCTGGAGTTCTTAATTACAGGACTGGCTCCCTACTGTGCCTTGGTAGAAAGCCCTGTAGGCTCCTAGCAGTTCACGCCTGTAGGGCGTGGTAATGCCAGACCTTTGAGACTATATATAGCTCACCAACCCCTTCAGTGTATTTCTACAGGTAGACACCACATGCAGGCTATCAAGCACCCTGTGACCTCCAAACGCAAAAATACACCAGTCAGAAGCAGCAACATACACGTTACGCTTGGGACCTTCCTTCTACAGCTCCAGACAGACCCACCCTGCCTCCCTCTTCAGGGTTATTTCGACAGGATCTGCGGCGTGTACCAGGTGTCCCTCCCACTAGAATCCCTCCACGGCCTCCAAATTAAGAACTTTTCTTCCTCTCTGCCTTCAGTAATAAACAAAAGAAAATGTCCAACAGTGTGGGGAGATGGTGTGCAGCTGTGATCACTGCGTGTGCTACAGTGTACTGATGAGTCTGTGATATTCTGTCCCTCCTCGTCACCCTTCATCAGGAGAGACCTGAGCGTGAAGTGACCCTTTTATAACAGGGCTCATGTTTGCCCTTTGTCTTTCTTTCACGCATGCTTTTTGACAGACGTCAAACTGTACCTATTATGTTGCCAAAGCGCTATAAGGAATGCCGAGGCCTTCAACAGCTACCCACTGGTGGGCTGTGGCCAGTGTACACAAACACTTGGATCAATCAATCAATCAGGGAATCGTAAAGCGCGCTACTCACCCGCGAGGGTCTCAAGGAGCTAGGATACCGATGACGAGTCTGGCTGCGGTGTTCTGTATGGTCTGGAGTTTGCGGAGCAGAGATTTGTTGATTCCGGCGTTGAGGGCGTTTCCATAGTCCAGTCTGCTGGTTATGAGTGCATGGGTGACCGTTATTCTTGATTCAGGGGGGATCCATTTGGAGGTCTTGCGAAGGATGCAGAGGGTGTTGAAGCAGGTTGAGGCGACTGCGTTGACCTGTCGGGTCATGGAGAGGGAAGATTCGAGTATGATGCCTAGGTTCTGGGCGTGGTCCGTGGGGACAGGCGGGCTGCAGAGGACAGGCGGGCTGCAGAAGGCGGTCGGCAACCAGGTGTTGTCCCATGCGGTGGGAGAGGGTCCGAGGATGAGGACCTCTGTCTTCTCAGAGTTGAGCTTCAGGCAGCTGCTGCTCATCCAGGATGCGACGTCCCTCATTCCTTCCTGGAAACGGAGTCTGGTGGTGACGGGGTCCTTGGTGAGGGAGAGGATGAGCTGGGTGTCATCGGCATAGGATACTATGCTGAGACCGTGCTGTCTGACAATGGCGGTGGGTGGGGGTATGTAGATGTTGAAGAGCTTAGGGCTGAGTGATTATCCTTGGGGTACTCCGCAGGTGATCTCTGTGGGTTCGGAGAGGAAGGGCGGTAGTCTGATTCTTTGGGTTCTACCGGTGAGGAAGTAGCGGAGCCAATCGAGAGCGGTTCCCTGTATGCCGGCGTCATGGAGTCTGGCGGTGAGTGTGCGGTGGGAGATGGTGTCGAAGGCTGCGGAGAGGTCAAGTAGGATCGGGCCGCGGAGTGACCTTGGTCGAGGAGGGTGCGAATGTCATCTGTGGCGGCCTCGGTGCTTTGGTTGCTGCGGAATCAGGATTGGGAGAGGTCGAGGATGGAGTTCTCTTCGATGAATTTCGTTAGCTGGGCATTGATGGTCTTCTCGGTGACTTTGGCCACGAAGGGGAGGAGAAAGATGGGTCGGTAGTTCCTGAGGTCCGAGGGATCTGCCGAGGGCTTCTTGAGTAGGGGCTTGACTTCTGCGCGTTTCCAGTCGTCTGGAAAAATGCCGGTTTCGAAGGTGGTGTTGATGGTGCGTTGTAGTTCTGGTGCGATGGCGGCAGTGAATAAGGCCCCATTTTCCATACCTGCATGAACATTGGGTTGGGGTATATTGTGTAAAACACCACACACTTCACAGCCATCAACGTCTTTCTCCCTACCACATCACTAGAACATCAAGCACAGATCTTTCTGTTTATTTTGATAATGCTCATTGTAGAAAGGAATTGCTTCTAAGCACCTGAAAGATGCTCGTTTTGTTCCAAGACGTATTTTCAATAATTATTGTGACATTGTTTAAAGGAGGATTTAACATAGTTAGCGGATAGTGCTTCATTTACAACTGTGTAGCAGAAATAAGCAATAACAAAAGAACAGGTGCCTATTTATGTCTTTCCTAACAGAGAACCACAAGCCTGCTAAATCCAACAGCTGACATTAGTAGTCTACAATTAATGTATGAGCCTGCAGCAGAATTCACACCTCTTGTGTGCTTCTCCTGCTTTCAGAGAAGGGCTTTGGAGGAACCAATTGTCAGGATAGTGATGGAGCAGAATATATCGAACATAAAGAAACACATCGAAGTAGCTGAATGAATACACCCCCGTATGCTGATTTCAGACCAAAATGGAGGATCATGGATGGGCACTGATGGGATGAGAACGGTTGTGTAATAATACAGCTCGACTCTATGCTTTCTATGCTGGCTCTCAGAACGGGGTGGATTGTGGATGACTAGCAAAAGGGGTTCCCAGATGCACCACATTCCATGCTCACTGGAAACCCATTTGCACTGACTACTTGCTTCTAGCCTACCTGTGGCACCTTCCCCAGTGGCACAGTTCTCAGATGCTTCTCTCTCTTGTTGTGCTATTCTGACTTCCAGCTCACCACGAGATACTGAAGGAGAGCAGACCATTTATGTCTGAGAGCTTCGGCAACTCACCAGGGGCTGCATTATGAATACAGTGCACTTTCCTTGTTTGCGCCACGGTGCACCATTCAAAAGGTGTCCTGTGCGCAAACAAGGAAAGTGCGCCATATTACAAAGAATGTGCTGCACCCAGGGCCCTCCGGGCAGCACATTTAAGTGAAACATGGAGCAGCTGTTTAAAAGCCACTCCATGAATTAGAGATTCCCTTGCAGATGGGTGCAGTGAGTGATTGCACCCGCTTGCAGGTGAATGTCTTGGTGGGCCATGGGACCACCTTTCTCATCCCCAGAGCGCTGCCATCAGGGGGGCGAACTGACAATGCACCACCTTTTTGTGGTGCACTTTTAGTGAGCCTACTAAGGGCATGTTTGCCTCTGCACCCGCGTCCATAATACGAGGTGGGCACAGAGGCAAAATGATACCATAATTTGCATGGGCCCATGCAGTGCGCCAGCGCTAGCAGTATTACAGAAGGGGGAGCACAAGTGTCTGCGACCAGTTCTGTAAAATGAAAGTCCCCCAGGGGCTCACAAAGCTGACGCACGTGCCTGTTGCGCCAAAGGGTACTTTCTGCAACATGGCCCCAGGTAATTTAGGAAGTGGGTGAAACTAGAATAGAAATGCCCACTGCTCAGAGAGGTCTTTCACTTAATATCCATCTTCTAGAGCTGTTAAACAGCCCTCCTACTAATGTACAGCATCCTCTACACTCTACTTACAATTTCATTATGCCACACCTCTCTCAGAAATTCTGCCTAGGAACATATTGCTACCTGCAATCGGGACAAAGAGGCAAATACAGCTCATAATACAGGGGATTCCAGGGAAAAGGAGTGGGCCTTCCATGTACCCCCCACCTCAAGGGGCGAGAGATGAGTCACAAATTATTTTATTTGAAAAGGCAAAAGAGGTCCCACCCTCCAGGATAGTGGTCGCAAGCTTATGTCTGTACTCAGTCCTGATCTTTCATGTGATCACCAAATGCATTCTGGGTGTAGTAGTCTTGTTTTGCTTCGATTGAACTAATTAAACTAACATACCTCAAATCAATCATTTGCAGGGGAAAAGTTCAGGACTGGAGAGAGTGCCTGTAATGACCTCGAGTGAGGTGGTCACCCTAATTCTATAGGAAGACGACAACAGCGAGGGACTAATCACAAAGGAATACGCAAATCGGGGATAAAAGATGCAATGATCAAATACAAATATGATGTAAAAACTAGCAACAGAACAACTTGATCCTCCTATATTCAGATCTGTAAGCTAACTCATGACAAACAATAATAGAATGTTTCACCACAGACATGTGGAACAGAAACCCAATCTGAAATAGATCTTGTTGGACATTGAATAGCACGAGAAAAAAAACACTACCTCCAAGTCTCTCCTACTTCTTACGTGTCACAGCTTTCCTGAACGCCTGCACTCACCTGAACTGGTACCCCAATTGAATACCGTAAGAACTTTGTTCTTAACCAAAAACTGTCAATCCCCTTTTCTGGGAAGAGCCATATAAGAGCTCCTACTAAGAGCAACTCCTTTTCTGTCAGCACTGTTAAAATAGTGTTTTCCTATGTGCTTCTGGCATCCATGTTGTTTAAATTTTAGGTCTGGTTTTTAACAGTGCAGCACTTAAACACACCTATTGCTTACAATATGCATGGAGTGGTCTTTGGGACTGCCCCTTTCATCCATTGGCTCTTTTCGATCAGCTTCTTTTAGCCATTGGCTTGAGTTTATGTCAATCATGCTTTGACTTGGTCCAGTGTAGTATTGATCTCCCACATAATGCTACTGTCTGTTAGGGTGAATCTTTCTGCCTCCATTAGAGTATTTAAATCAAACTCCATGAGGGACTACTTCACAACTATAGCCTTCTCTGTCCACTCCTGCCGGCTCTCTCCCGTGCTTTGGTCTAATGTGCTTGCAGTCTACGCATTAGAACATTAAACACAGACCTATTAGGCAATGCTAGTAAACAAGACTGTAACCTAAGAGGAGAGCACAGAGATAGAGAAAATCAGGACCCTGAATGAGCGATCAAATTACTTACTGTGGAACCTCTAGTAAAAAAATTGACCTTGTAAATTACTAAGTCAAGGAAAGTATGGGACCCCAAGAACATAGAAGGAGATGAAGGACATACAATAAGTCATAGGTAGATGGAGACGACTGAGAACAGAACAGAACAGAGGAGACAGCTTCCAATGCAATTGGTCATTGTATGATGAGAATAAAACCGCCACATTCTTATCTTCTGTGGTGCATTAAATACCACAGCTAAATCAGAACAGTTGATCTCACAAGGCATCAGAGCCATAAAAAGAATTCAGGATGAAACGAAGAAAAGGGAGTTGTTCACAGGCTAATGCAGTATGTAGCCCCAGCACGCATTACCCTGAACAGCCATAAGTGGTGATTGAGTGTGATCGACACATTTGGCCCTGAGTATCGGATTCTGCTGTGCTGATCAGTCCTAAGACCAGATCCTCCTTAACGTGCCGTCTAAGACTTCCTTTGAGCAGGTAAAAGAGTCTATACTTTGAAAGAGAACAACGCTTCAGCAATATAAAAGAGGGGATCCCTAGAAGAAAAGCAGGCGAGGCCACTAACACTATCCAGTGGCAGCCAAAGAAATTGAAGAAGTAGAAGATGCTACAAAAAAGCATAAAAGGCAACCAAGATGGGCAGCAATCACAGTGTGCATATTTAACAGGGAGAGTTAAGGAACTGAAATGATGGCTTCTGGTGTCAGAGGACAAAGTATCAGAACTGGTAGCACACCAACCCAAAGTGTCTGGCCCTGAACATTAGATTTGAATAATGGTATCTGAACAAGAAAGAAGAGAAGAAGAGATCACACTGAAACCTGATGACATAGCGGTAAAGGACATAGAATTAGACAGTTTGCAGAGAAGATTGTAGCAGGGAGGGGACGGCTTCACACAATCATTGCCAGATTCATATAATATAATGAGAAAGAAAGCATCTTGGAAAAGATAACAGGGCAGAAACAATTACCTTTCATGGAGCCAATGCTGCCAGTTTTCACAATGCTTTGAAGCTTGCCCTCAGCAATCACAGGGAATTCAGAATGGACTTCCTGTTATCCTTAATCTTTGAAAGGGGTGTAGGTCCTCCAATTTAAGATAGAAGGGAGATATTGTGACAATGGAGCTACCAGGCAAGTTATCGAAGGCAGTCCCGAGGGGGCACTACTCCCTGTACTCGTATAAGATTTCATCAATCAGCCCTGCTATTGTGGGCTACAGAACCACTAGAACATTCTGCCCCGCGAGGGAGGAATGCCCTGATTAAAAACAAAATCCTCCAGAGATGCAGAGGATCTATATCTCCAATAATTGAACCTGCTACCTCAACATCATATTTTCATTAGATTGTTTTTTATTTCTTGAAGTAGCATAGCTGCGGGTAGCTTTCATGGTATTCTAAACAACTGATATTGGGGCAGTGTTAAAACTGTAGATCAAACGTCCTATAATAAATTTAGATATGTATGCTATACACTCTGCTTCACTTCTCAAAAGTCCCCCTGCCCTCCTTACTTTGCTCTTTCTGGCACCTGGGTGTCCTCTGGTATCTGGATAGAAATAGACAAAGGATTATGACCTGATGTATACTAGGATAAAATACTACTGAGGCATCAATGAGGATTTCAATGAGAGATGAGAAATGAGTCAATACAAGAATATTGTTTTTGAAGAGATGAGTAGATATGACAGTGCAGCGTCCTACTCTGTGAAGATTGCCAAAAATCAAGCAACCAATATGATTTGCTTCACAATGGTTGATACTGTGTTTCTCCTTCTAGGTTTAGAAGTATCCAAGATAAACTCCATTATACAGTTGAAGTCCCCAAACAGACTGAGTTGGCTATGTTTTAAAGCCAGAGAATCCGACAGATGACTAGTCAACATTAGTGTCATACATGGATCACAAGAGAAAAACTTTGCAATCAAGACTGACTTGATCCATCACCCATCGACCTTGGCTGTTGAGCTTAGTAAAGACAGGCAGCCTGTATAGCTACTCCACAGACACTGTCTGGAATGTAAAAGACAGGCAGCCTGTATAGCTACTCCACAGACACTGTCTGGAATGTAAAAGCAATGATATCAAATTCAAGTTGCCGTACAGTAGCACAATTTTTATGTGCAATGTGGACGGCCTGTAAACACAATCTCTCTGGTTGATATTACCAAGTTTCTCCAATCTCATTTGACTCTTACTGTTACAGTTAAACACCTTCACATTCCAGTATAAAATCTTTAAACAGGCCATAGATCCAAGTCTGAGTCACAGTCCTTATGCAATAAGTCACCAAAAACAATTTTAATTTCAGGTTGCCTAAACATATCTTGAATTACTTGGAAAGTACATGTGAATGGCCATTTTTTATATTTTCTTCAAAACATCTTCTCTCCTGTTCTACCCATCCTGTGTTTGTCGATTTAATCTTGTTTTGTTTGTTACATTTTTCTAATTTTTACTAAACTGATCTGGCAATTTTACTGATGTATGGAATTTAATGTTGTTTTGGTGCTGCTGCTTTATGCCATTACTACCAGGAGTTAAAACAAATTATTCTCACAGAAACTATATTTTACCTAATAAGGCACTACTTTACTAACATTTGGAGAGTTTGCACTTTGACCTCCAGTCTTAGCCTGGCTATCCCTTGGGTCTTTAGATTATATTTTACTTACGCTGTGTTTGAAGGTTGCAAAGCCCACTTACAACGCATACTTACAAAAGGAACCATACTGAATTTCTATTTTTGAGTGGCATTAGTAACTGGGAAAATATTGAGAGGCAGTGCCTGAAACTTATACTGATTTTACCTAAATCAGCTATGGCCCATACCATAAGGTTGGAGACTGTGCTGATTCCCTGGTTCAAACTTTCCGAGACCTCCACTCAGAAAATTTGAAATAGACAAGGTTCAGGTGAAGTTACAGTTGCATCTTATTGTAGAGATGAGTTTGTGAAATTGCGTTGAAATGGGATACGAGTCTAAGAAAATATGTCTTAAATGCTGAAGAACATTTTTCCTGTGACTCTGCAATTGTTTCTGTACCAGTAAACCTCCTGAAAAATGAAGTGCGTTTAATGATGGATATAAACTCTAGAGTTAGGGACCTTAGGTACATTTTAACTGAGAGGTTCTCTACCCACTCATGGTACACCTGGTGTAATTACCCCATAATTTCCGCGTTTATATTTTTGACTACCTATGAAATGAGAGAGGGAATTCTAAGATTTAGAATTGGTCGTAATCCCTTTTATTCATTACAGAGATGGCTAAGCTCTTAAATAAGGACGAAAGGGTATGTAATTGTGGGTTGGAGATTAAATGTACCAACTCTCATATTTTATTGGATAATTTTTATTTTTGATGCAAAGACGAAGAATTTTCAAGCCTATTTTAATTAAATATGGAGTGTTTAGTAACTGGGAAGCTTTGAAATTCTTATTTTGCGTCCAGTTCTTTGATGTGGTGTGCGCAATTGGGTGTTTTTTTTGTCAATTAAGCATATAATCTCTGATCCATTTTAATTAGAGGAATGCTATTGGTTAAATTAGTAGGTTTTTATGCTGGGCGAAGAAGGGATGCCTCAGTTAGGAACTTTTAATGATTGGATTCTAAGCGATTTTCCTTTGGTTTTATTCCTCGTAATGTGGTATGTATAACGAACTACGGTCTAAATAAACTTATCTTTACACAAGCATACTGATTTGTCTAGGTGCAGTTACATTTGATTGTGAGTTATGAATCTCTGGGTTGTAGGGTCCTGAAGACTTTGCACTAGGGATTCCTAGCAGAACAGATGCAATGTCATTAGTGGTTCAAATCTTTCAACTGCATTCAAATTGTCACTTCCTATTAAGGCAATGCTCCTCCGATATGCTGAACAGCCAGCCAACCACTGTCATGATCATGCCCCAAGGAAGATTCAATTTGTAAATAAAAATGTGTTGGAAATTCAAGTACTACATGATACATAAAGCAATATGAGAAATAGCTTAAAGTAAGGACCCTCTCTGAAGTCACATACCAGTAGAATTGTACATGCTATTTTGTAAGAGTGTGACAGTACTTTGACTTCCCTTGAGGTTCCTTTGATTTTTTGTCCTGAGGCAATGTCTCCCACCAGTCTGTAGCCTGGTTTCCCTTTAGTGGTTGCTCTATCAAGTGATAATTCCAGTCTCGCTTCTTAGTTAGAGGACTTTCTAGTTAATTGTCAATAATTGTTACTAACTCAGGATGCTTTTCATTGAGGAGAAGTAACTGTAATTGCAGAAAAATATATATTATTATGCAAATCGAAAATATAATACATATGGTAATATTAAATGTTAAAGAGCAGAGACCTGGCACGGTTGCCATGGGCATTAATGGAAACAAGGAAACTGGACCCCTGAAAAGGGTTATGTTTTTGAGTGCTGTTTCTAGTAATTAGGAAATTATTTAAAAATTGCATATTTTAAAGCACATTTGGCCATCAACTCGGCACAATACTTATATACTTACATATTATATAAGATGTACACGCAATTTTACAGTAGATAGGAAAGGTGCAAATGATTGCCCCTACAAACACATACCAGATCCTGACTTCACTCATTTGCAAATGTCCTACAGTGAATGGTGCAACTGAGTGCACCCATAATGGTGACCAGGGCCGTTTTTAGCACTGGTGGCGCCCTGTGAGACAATATTTGTTGGTGGCCCCCCACCCCCCAGTGACCACGTCCGCCACGGATTCCCTCACTACCACCATTTGACAGTGCCCCTCAAGTCTCCATAACCACTGTCTCTTAGATTCATTTAGTTTTATAGCGCCACTCATACCAGTTTAAGATGTCAGAACACTTTACATCACACACACATTGCACAGAGACAATCAATCATCGGTGTGTAACTCAGTATATAGGAAATGTACATAAGACAGAGGCCTACAAGGGATAGGAGTCACATTTCATCCATACTGGTAGGCAGTATAGTTTAAGAGTCCTTGGACTGGAAAAGCACAAATTCAGAATTTAAAATGTAAAACCATTGTTAGGGGTTTTCTTTAATAATAAGAATTGATTTCTACCCAAATGAACCCATGTTGCAATATTAGGACAACGAAAGACTGGGCAAAAAATAAATAGCGCTAATATTTTCCTTTCAGTTTGCATGCAGCTCTTTGATGGCAGTTAATAGCTCACTGCTATATATTAGGATTTTAACTTATAAACTGCAAGTAACAAAAGGATCTCTGACAAAAGCGGTAACCCATTGACCTATTTATATTATATGCACTTTGTGATGTGAATGGGACACGTTCTTTGCAGCAGGTATATTAACCCTCTGTGCTATGATGAGTCAAAACTTTCACTAGACAAAGCTCTGGTCTCTCTCCAGGAAGAACATTAATCACCGGAGTTGTAATTTTTATTGATGCCTGAAAATTGCGGGGACAATGTACATGGCATCAGGTGCTTTTAAAACAATGAACATGGCGACCCCACCCCAAGTCAGCGCTTGGTGCGGTGGCACCGATCACACTGCCCTAGAGCCGGCCCTGATGGTGACCCAGGCTTCCCAAATAGCAAAACATCCTATGGAGAAGGTGCCCTTCACTGCACTGCTCTCCTATGTGTGGCTTAGCCATAGCCAGCAGGGCCGGCGCAAGGCATGGGCAGTGTGGGCAGCTGCCCAGGGCCTCGCACTCAGCCTACCAGCATGGGGCCCCGCACAAGTGCAACACACCACCGGTGCTCATGTACCCCTGACGATCCAATTGACAGAAAGGTGTACCGTAACACTTAGGCCCATGGGTGGGGGCACCCTCCCTGGGCCTCTCAGGGATGGTGTGAGGAGGCCTAGGGGAGGGGGACACTTCCTCTTTTCCCAGTTGCAAAGACACATTTGCAGGTTTGTCTTGCAATTAGGCCTCCTCTCGGGCTGCCCATTCAAGACACTGCGGGACGCCCTTTGTCCAGCACTTTAGCGCCCCCACAGTTTTAACTCTCAGCCCACAAGCACTTCTCACACCTTCAGCCCGATATGAGCTGTAAAAGAGGTCCTTGTAGGAGGCTGAGAGGAGGAGCTGCGGACCAGGAGAAGTCTCCACAAAGCAGCTTCCGGAGCCCTGAAGGTGTCACTTATGTAAATTAGAGGGGCCTCGCACAAACCCTTCGCCCGGGGTCCCAAAAATCCTAGAACCGGCCCTGCTAGCCAGTGACTTGTGGGTACTGCCAATAAAAACGTACTAGCCTTCTTCCTTTTTTCCAAATTCATCACACAAAATTGCCCCAAAAATTGCAGAAAGCTAAAAACATGTTACAGAGCAGACAGACCCCAGGTCCCTGCTGTGCACTTTGACACAGAAACTTCAAACTGACTGTTTTCTCACTACTGAAATCATTTTCTTGTTTTAATCAGCAATCCTAGGTCATGGCGATCACTAAAGATATGGTAGAATGGTCAGTGCATTTACAGAAAATTAATAATGACCACCGGCAATCAAATTCACGCAGAATTGGCATCACATCAAGATCAGAATTGGCATCACATCAAGAGCAGAAGTGCAAGTTTCCATCACACAGCACTCGCAGCATACGGCATGACACACGGTAAACCCGAAACTGGGAACATAATTTAGGACATAACTGTGATGCATTAAATAAATGAGGCACACCTTCTATTGGAACTGTGTATATGTAGGCTTTTTTCTACATTGTATGTCATACACCACTAATTTCACTTTCTGAACAAGAAAGAATAGTGCTAATAAAATGGAGTGAATCGTGTGACTCCATATTGATGAAATCACTCAGTGTTAGCACATAACTTTTTCAACAGGATCTACTGAATGGGGACAGTTTCTTTCTGTTAGAAACTTGTATTTCCTCCTTTTTTCCATTAATATGCATTAAAATCATAAAATAGTAATACATGGATTTCACTTTACTCCATAATTTGCTTCTTCTTATCTCATAATGTAGTCCACCCTACAACATAGTTTTGTCCTCCACTGTTCCACAGTTTAAGTGGCAGTGCCTAGGCTTATAGGTCTGGTGCCAGCCGGCCCTGCAGCCTGACAACAGTGTGAGCGCTTAACTTTGTAGCTGTAATTCCTAGGTCCACCTTCTGGCCTGACCAACGAAGAGGCTCTATGGTTAGTTGTGGGATTTTGGTGTTTCGCATAATGAAGGCGCTGGGGGGCTTGTATTTTTACTAATACTGTAGAGTCATGCCCTTAGTGCTGATGGCATCATTTTGGGGAATTGGTGGCCGTGGCCGAGACAAAGGTTTCACACTCATGGCACCATGGCTCTGCGAATGAAGTGCAAGGCTCCTTGTATTTTTACCCCCTTGGCTAAACAGTTAAGGGGGAAAGAACAAATCTGTGCATAATTATTTCCTTCAGCAACTGCTACATGTAGAGGTTGTATGATGGAACCCTGCAGGCATTTACCCTGCACTCCTTTACCACGCAGTCAGTATCCCGCGTGTGACGTTACCACGCATTTAGTACACAAGTCGTTACGACTTGCTTTAGGGGGCACTGGACTTTGAAATAGGATAAATTACTATTCTAACTCCAGTCTATGCAACAGTAGGGAAGGTGTTAATCTTAAAAATCCAACACCAGTCCAACAAAGCGCACCCTACAGAAAGTCATTGTAACGACTTGCATACTAAAGTAATGTGTGGTAACATTGCATGCGGGATACCAACCTGGTTGTAAAGGCTGGTCGTGATAAAGACTGCAGGGTAAATGATGTTTCCCACATGTAGATCGAGATGTCTGTTGGCAATGTCCACAAGTCAAGAACTGGTCACATCATGTGGGCGGATGAGATTGGTAGATTATCAAAGGCACGTGGAGTTTTCGCTGAAGAAAGGGTCATCAATATGACTCGTTGGTCCAGATGACTGGTTAAGTGGACAGAACACATTTAGCGATGTGGTCTTTCTGGCTTACTTTTCTCCTGGTGTTCTACTGGGCTTGCAGCTCGGTTGGGGTTGTGATAAACAGAATGGGGAGTGGGGTGCATTTGAATAAATGTATTTTGTGCTGGACAGCGCCACTAAGCAGCAAGGCACCGCCCTCATATTGTGAAAATACCTGTATGTACCTTAGAACTTGGACAAATAAGAAAAGGCTGTGCTTCATAAAGATTACTGGAAAGCAATCCAGGGACTCGTGTGTAAAGGTGTTTTGTGGTCTCAACGCCTGTGATTCATAGAAACATACGGTTTGTGACCTCCTTTCGCCTTTTTAAAATATATCAGAGCCCTTTTATGAGTGGGCAAAGTTTTTCCAATACGTAAATCGTAAATGGGATGGGGAAAGAGAGAGGCGCCCCCCATTTCGGACTTGAAATGGGATGTATCAATGGTTTGGGACTGTAACCACGGTCGTAAACCATTGATCAGTTACCGATCACCCAGTCGGGGTGGTAATTGTTTGGATTCACAAAGGGGAAGCTTTCCCTTTAGAATAGATTTTACTGTAGGCAATTGGTTTTGCAGCCTCAGAGGGAGCATGCAGAGACCCATGGGACCCAAAACAGCAGCACCTGTCCCCTTAATAGACAGTGGCTGATTTGAAAAAGAAATGTTTCCTGTTTGAGAATATAAAAGCGGGGATGGAGCTCTGCTATCTCACGCAGACCCCATCCCTGCATCAGCAGCCAATCACAGAGGGCTGCCAATTGCGATCTTCCTGATTAATATTCATTAGGACGGTCATTTTGAGACCTTCTGCGAATGTATAATTTGCAATGTGACCTACCCCATCACAATTTGCATCTGCATTCACAAACCAATTCCCGTGCACATTGTTGGATTGCGAAGCGGTATCGTACATAAGGCCCACAGTCATTCCCACTGTAGACATAGGTTCTGTGCTTTCCCATGAATCTTTATTTGGAGATTTTAATGAAATCTGGAAATACGATAATCACACAATTACAACCTGCAGTAAACGCTATTAGCCTAGTAATTACCACTTGCTACAACCATTCTAGGCGATCAGTGCAAAGCGCGCAGGTATAACCATGTCTTACTTGGCTTGCAGGTGGGCCAGCGCGTCTGGGAAGCTGTTGCTTAGGAACAAGTCTAGGGCTGTCATACACTCGCTGAGGGCAACGTTCAGGTCCGACTGAGATGGCCTGTGCAGGAGAGAGAGAATTAAAACAGCATTAGCTATTAATAATGTCCACATATAAGCACATCATGTGCTCATCATGCCATTCTATGGAAGAAGAAGTTGTTAAATAGAGCTCTGAGCTCCAGCTTTCAAGACTGCCATCATTGACTGCAAAAATTACATTAAACTAAACTATTCAAGAAAATCACACAAAAAAATGAGTAATGCACGATTCAAATTAAAAATGTACGATGGCACGAATAGTATAGTGATCCCCTAATCAGAAAATAGTTCCTATATGAGTAAATGTAAGGCAAGAAGTGTTCTATTTAGTTGTACGCTTTGCCCAATAATACCCTGACAAATTGTTAATTAATTGATTGTAAATGCATCTGTCTAGTTAAAAGCCAAAATCTAACCAATCTGTGTGCACAGATGAGCTGCAAATACATTATGAAAACTACTTGTATGATTCACTCCGTTTCCTAAATGAATACACGATTCTGGATTTAGGTTTGCCAGAAAGAAATCCTTTGTGTAGCTATTTACATAAGTCGTCAGAAATACCAACAACCAATAGAATATTCAAAAATTGACAGTTAAAATTCAGGTACGTTTCAGTGAATCAACTAAATTAATGAACACTCAACCAACAGTGTTTCTCCCTATAGGGTCGGGTTAGCTTATAGTTCCTATATGAGTAATACCTGAAAGCGAAAACTTTGCTACAGCATAACATTCTGTTGGTGAGCTCAAGATTAAAAGTGATAACAAGGTGGCATGAGAGCCATTGCCACATACTGGAAGTGCCGTGACTGGCTGCAGGGAGTGGACAGCTGCTTGATGTTCAATCAAGCCCATTTATCAAGAGAGGGGCTGTCCAAAAAAGATCCGAGTACTTTAGGATTTCATGGTGAGTCTGTGTGGAACAATGTAACATTTCAAGATGCTGATGAAACTAAATTGCCTAACATGTCCCGATAGGTCTCACAATATTATCATATTTACTGGTCTTTATTTTGTTGTGGCAAACAGCACTTTGCTGTCAGCCTTGTTAATTGCACACATTCTAATAAAAAATGACATTAAATAAAAGTGCTAACAAGGCAGGCTCCAGGTTATAAAACAGAGCTAGTTTAGGAACGCAGCTTCAATTTCCTTCTCGCGTCTCTATAAAAAGTAACGAAAAACTTAAATGAATTGAATGGAAATATTATAACTATAACAAATGAGGCAATGCTGTGAGACGAACCACCCCAATAGAAAACCCAGAGTCTTTGAGTATGGGAGCAGATCCAGACGAAAACGTGGCAAAGGATTTCTGTAATCATTGCCCAGTACGTCATATAAGGGCTAATGACAGTTTTATACAACTATAAGAGCAAATAATGATTGATTCAGTTTAATATTTTCACGACTGTCCCTCAGGCACTCTGAACAAAATGATCCGACCATTAAAAGTAATCAGATGGTAATACCTGTGGGTTTGTAAACAATTCCGATCTATACAAATACACAGATTGAACTTTAATATATTTGAAAAAGAGTCTTCAATATATTTTAGCAGGCAAATGCATTTTCCAAAACTGCTATACAAAAACTGCAGCCTCAAGGCATCAAATTGAGGTCCAGAGGATCAAAGGAGAACCTTTACTTACAACTTCAGTATACATCATCAGGAAAAGTTGAGACAAACTGAGGGATTCCCAACAATCGTCCAACACAACAGAATTTCTCAACCTAGAGGAGGAAGCAATGTTTAATTACTTATCGGTAATTGCATTACTGTGAGTACTTTCTTCCTTGTTTCGGTCATTGGGACGCATCCTTCCTCAGGATTGGTTTGCTCACATGGCCTGACACGGGAGCCTTGGGCATGTTCGGGACGTTTTCTGGGTGGTTGACCCTTTTGTACACCATTAGGAAGGTGGAGGATGTCTGTCACTTTAGAAATAGGGTGCAGGTTTGCTACCCAAAGAGGCGAGCAAGTCTCATAGAAGTAATGACTGGAAAGAGGAAGAGGACCTGGAGGTAATAGACACTGACCCGCAGAAATGAGCATAGTAAGTGGTAGTTACAACACGTTTTTCCTGGTAAATAGAAAGCTTACAATCTAGAAATGTCCCACCTAACTTAGAGGCAAAATTAAAAATAGCCCTGTTTACCTACTGCACTCTCATTTGTTTATGTAGGAGAAACAGTTTCCAGTTCAAACCGCTATCAAAGCCCATCCCCCAAATAGGAAAAGGTCTCAGTGCGCTCTAGATTAAGGGTCTTCAAATTTTTTAATGCTCTGCCCCTTCGTGTAAAATAATTTCATCGGACTCCCAAAATGACAAACATATTTTCTCACTGGTATTCTGTAAAATGTTAAATACTGCAAGCAAGTTAAAAGTTTATATGGGCCTGGAGGGCACACACTCTAACAAATATAGAAAATGCTGATTTGTAATAGTGCTTTTAAGTTTCTCACACTAGATGGAAGCAGGGTAAAACATAGCAATCAAGTCAAACAGTTTAAGAGAATTCACCTGGTAGAGGGACATACTAAAGGAACTTACCAAAAGTAATGTTTTATCTTACTGGATCCAAAGAAAGTGTAAGGGATGCAGAGGGTGTCAAAGAATGTTTGACTAAAATTAATTTTCATCCTTGTCTTTTATTTTTTTCACATTATCATACCCAGCTGCCAACGTTTCCTTTGTTATGATGGACACCTCCAGCCAGTCCTGACGTTGTCAAAATTTAGACTGTCAAAGTGAGTAGAGGATGACAAGTATGGACAACACACTTTGTGTTCGGCTAGCAAACAAGCGACAGAGCTAAGGCCATACATGGTCTAATGATTCCCACTGATGTTTCTTGAACTTCTATCCCATATTAAGGTTATTCCACACCCCTAAAATCACTGCTTGTCTTGGAATATCGTCTTATTTTGTCTCCAGAGGCGGGAGCCCTGTAAATAGCTCCCTCCTGGTTTTTAAGCAGAGTTGCAGGTAATAGATTACATTCTGAAAAATGACTTACTCTTGAACTTAGGCCTCACAGCCGCTGGATTGTTCTACTGTCACAGGCTAGCTCTAGGTTTTTTAATACAGGAGAACAATCTCTGCCATATTGTTACATTATTTTACATCACAAGCATGTAAAATCTGTTGAAGGTGCTGACACACGGCGAATTCTCCTGTAAACTAGGAGTTGAACAGACCCCAGTCCTAACTTCACAGAGTTTTGTAGCCCAAGGACACCTTTCCCCATGAAGTGAAGGTGCATCGCAGCACAAACAGGGACAGCGTGTCCTATTTGTATTACAGCCCCTGCATTGCATCCTCGTTTCTATGTGCACTCACCAACTTACTTAGTCACCTAGCAGGCACTTGCTCTGAATGCTTGGCCTTTGCCAAGTGCTACAGTAATTTGTGTTCCACAACAATTACCTCATCATAGCCTGTAGCAATGAGTAGGAAGTCTGACATGAAACCCTTTCTCGCTGTAACTCCTTGATGATGAAGTTGATGAGATCACACAGAGGGAGGTTTAAAATTTCACTAATCTTTAAAAACATTTACAGTGTCTTTATAACTCGTCACAAGTCTAATGATGATTCCAGTCGCAAAGGGATCGCAAAGGCATGTAAATTGATCTGCAATCTTAAGCCAGGCTGACAGTTTTTTAATTCGTAATGAAGGTGTTATGAATGCTCCGTCACAGTTCAGTTCCAAAATTAGTTTATTGACAACAACCATGGTTACATCCATCAGCTGCTGCTCGTCCTGCTTCCATAGTCCCCGAATGCTCTGCCAAACCGACTGTTCTCAGAACAGTGCTCATAGAATACAGTTTAAGGTGGAGAAGCATTAAGATGTAACACTATCAAAGATAAAACTAGCTCTATATACTATGCATCTCCCTTAGCACCAAAAAATAAAAATTAACAAAAAAATTGTAAACTACAATTGCAGATACACAGAGCACAAGCTAGCAGCAACTTGTGCAGCAAATAACAAATTAATATTTAGACATTTGACTAGTTACATTCATAATCCGGTAGTTTCAAAGGAGGCTTAATACATCTTCCAAACCACCGACTTTTCATTTGTGAAGACAATGGTTCCATATATCATAACCATTCAAAGCACTTGCTTTCACACCTGGGTCAAAACAATCTCCACGCCAAGAGAATATGTTAACTATCTGATGGCACCCCGAAGCTCCTTCCTCGATCATCCATCCACCAGTAGCTCAAATCTTGCTGTCCTTTATTGTCCAATTCTTCCTTACTGACCTTTTTGGAGACAATCACATGGCCCAGATGCAAAAACTCATAGCATTCTTTAATTCTGGAATAACTTTTATTAGTTCAGGAAATATACTGGCTCCTTTAGCTAACCTAAGTGCACTCTTCACTCATATATAATGTCCATCTCGGTTGTCTGCTTGTTTCATACCATGCTTAGTATCAAACTACATTTATATCACCCTTGTGATATATCTATATACTGTTTGACCCACAACATTTTCTCCTATCCAGATTCAACAATATTATTACACTTAACAGCCAACAGTATAGTGTTCCCTTTGTAACTCTGTTAAACATTTCTACAGCCTGTCACCTTGTGGATGGTACAACAATGTGATCACATGTTTGATGGCACTGGACTCCACAAACTTTTCCATCCTTTCCAACTTAAGCTGCATGCCAGACAAACAAGCAATAGATCTTTTAAAACTACTTGATTCAAAAATTGTATTATAACAACAGTGTGCACCTTTGACAAACTTTCAAATTTCAGCCATTCATCGAATGTACCCCTCATATCCACTATCTATCTGAAACCACTTTCAGCCACATTACAGGCCCAATAATGTCCTAGACCCACAATCCCCTGGCATGTTGGGACATTTTGTAGGACACAATAGTAGATTGAACGTTTTCTGGGTTTTGTTTGCTCATTTGCATTTTACACAATTCCTCTCCAATCGCTCACCCTCCACACCTGGCCACACAAATGCTTTATGCTTTTTGTCCTTACTATTCCCATGTGTCCTTCATAGCACATTTGAAAAATTGACTCCTTAGTGACATGGAAGGAATAACTTTACCTTTTAGTACCAAATATACATCATCTTATCATATTTAAGAACACATTACAATAAAGGGTTTGATCTCCTGACATGTCAGTTCTTTTTTTAGGCCACCTCTTCTTCATATTGTCAAACAAAATGGAATCACACTCATACTCATCTATCAATTACTGTTTACTCAATTCCTCCGAACCTTCTTCATTCTCTCACCTTCTCTATGTAGTAATCTGATCTTTGGTCAAGACAATAATTGGATGATTAAGAATTCTACTTGTAGACTTGACAAAAATGTTTCTTCTATTCCCGTATGATGGAATACAATATATATGGATAATAAAGTTAACCGAGCAAAGTAGGAGTAAGATCTTGTTTATATAAATATTACTGATTTAATGTACCGATCAACTGAAGATTCAATTACAGATTGCTGTAGGTAGTTGTTGCTTAAGAAACAAAAAAAGTTATTGTCTCATAAAACAAAAATGCCTGCAGTTAGTTCCGCATTCATTTCCTGTATTCATTTGGCACAAGGAAGGCTAACAATACATTTCGAGTTGATTGGCTGTATTTGCTTTTAAATAAAACCCTACTGTGTTTCCAAAGCGGACTTGTTGAAAATGCCTTTGTGTGAAATCTGTGTCTTGTACTGTTAGTACCTTTTCATGAACAGTGACTTCAAGATGGTCATGGCATTGCGTGACCCATATTAATTGCGTAGGGACATTGATCACATTCATGTTTACGCTTTCCGTAGTTCTGCAGACTTTGTACTCATATGTGGAATTATTGACTCCAACAAACACTCAATGTTTCAGCCAATGCAGGTACTACTGATCAATGTAAAATAACAAGGACCGGCATGAATCGGTCCTCTGTAAAGGTGAGTGCTTGGGATAATTAAACATGAAGAATTGCCTTTGACGAGCCAATGGCATTTGTAGGTTATTGCAAATTCTGTTGGAAAACAGTATATTCTGTACTCCTTCTTCCTTGCTGGGGTTCTCCACTGGGCTGACAGAAGAGCTCATCACCAGCTTTGTAATGAATGCTCAGTTGTAAGTTAAATGAAGAGGTTTCCTACCAGGGAAGTTGATAAAAGCTTTAATGAGTGAAGCCCACAACAATACATGACCAGGTAGGATGAAAGCTCTGAGGTACTGACAAGTACAGAACATAAAAGAAGCAGAGATCTAGAACTTACATTTATACATTCTAAACAGTGACATAGAAAAGGTTTTACAAGTATAAAGACATCGAAATACCATACCATCTACCCCCTTACTTTAAACACATATAAGGATTAAACTTTAAATGAACATAAACAAATAATGCCTACTGAAGATGTTAAATAAAATTGCAAACTAAATTAATTTAAAATACATTTTAGAATTTCGCTGGAATAACAATCAAATGATTGGATCGAGATAGATTGGTATGAGATTAGCTAGGTTCAAACATATTAGAACAGTCAGGTTCAGACATATAAGAGCTTATCATTTCAGAATGAGAGTTTAGGTAAGTAGAATCTGAATAGGAATTCCTTGAAGGAGAAGATTCATGATTATTTACAAATGAATTCGAACTTGAGTTGAACTTGAAACACTGTTGTACATCTGTGTTGTTATCAAATGAGTATGCATCACAATTCTCCTTTACACACTTTAGTTCTCTTGTATTCATTAAAGTATGTTTTACTATTAATGTTTTAAACAAACTCTCTCAGACATCCAATCCAACCTCTCACTTGTAGTTTTGGTTGAAGTTTTAAATCACATTGGCATAAGTCTACTCTTAGACTCCCTTCCTCTGAAAAATTTCAATGGAGAAACCCCAGTACTGATATGAGGTGCAGTAAGATAATTCCACACATTTTACCTTATGTAGTTATCCACATTCAACCCAGATGCCAATGCTATTTGAGCACCTTTTTTTAAAACACGTATGACTCTCTCAACTAAGCCTTTTGAGAGAGGGTGTCACGATTCAGCACACTTAGTAAGAGAGTCACACTCGATGGGCATAGAACAGACGTGAATGGAGTGTGTATGCCTGAATACCACAACTCCCATAATGCCACAGACAGGGGAGTAGTCCTACCTCGCCTCCTTATTTAAGCACCTCCCTCAGTCAGACGGGTGCTTGTCAATCGAGCTCAGTGCAGTCTCGACGAGTCCACGTTCCAGTTTTCAGCGCTTGTTCCTACACGCAGTTCCTTTTGCATTCGAGGACTCCTAGTAGCGTTTGACAGCCGCGCTGAAGCGCGAAGGGAGAAAATAAGTTGTCGGAGCGCACTGCCGCTGCCTCGGTGTGCGACCCCTTCCGGGTTAGACGCGCTGACGCGCGGATGGTGCGGAACGTTTCAGCCGCTGCGCAAGTGCAGGACTGCGCCTGGTATCCCGTAGTGCGAGTTGAACCTCGCGTTATCTGTATGCGGCCAGGAGGTCGTGTTTCCTCACCTCACAGAGCTGGGGCAGACTTCACCAATGCTCAGGCGGCCAGAAGGTTGCGTTTCCTCGCCTCACAGAGCTGGGGCAGACTTCATCATTCAGCTGGAATGCGAGGACGCCATTTGGACCCTTGCCAGCTGGAAGAGAGTATTCGCTGTGGTTTGGGACTCGACCAATCCAGCTAAGTACAATTAAGCTCACCCATGTTATTTTCTGGCATTGCCTTTCTTGACCAGTGAGTGAATGCGGACTGACTAGCTGTAAGTACCTAAACATAGCCATTAGTTTCTTGCTAGCGTCTGTGTATGATGTTTGTTACATGTGTGTTGTGCTTGTGTCTTACCCAGGTAACCAAGGACTAGCCAGCATGAGTGACGTCTTCAACTCCGGGGCCAGGTTCCATCGAGGGTTCAGCAGCCGCTACTTTTTTGTTTCCTTTGTCCCTTTATTCCCTTTCCCCTCACGTGGTGTTTTCTGTTGGCGTGGTTGTTACACCCCCACAGGTGATACCATTGGGGGGATAGGGTTACTTGGCATCTTCCATCGCTCCCGCTGTATCCGGCTTTACAGGTTAGTTGCTGAACTAATCCGTCCGTGACAGAGGGCTATAAAGAGCCACTCTCAAATGTTTTACATCATGAATTTATTTAAGACAATACAAATGGAGTAACATTATCAGTAACTATACATTTTGGCGCACCTTCAATGTCAAAAACACTACTCAAAAATGTAATGACACTATCGGTATTAGAAGATTCTACAATTTGAATAGTAATCCACCATACAGTAAAAAACGTCATATTGTGGTATTAAATTATATGGCCTGAAAAAATCCATGGGCAATTTTTCTCACTGACCATCGGGCAAAGACACAGGTGGGAGGAGTTTCTCTTTCACCTTCCCGTGCTTATCAGAAGTAAGTACTCTTTGCACCTTTTAACCATAAGCACAACTTAAGCATCTATCGCTGGCCAGCAGTAGTGCAATTTTAATTTCTTACATGTGGCCGATATTCCCAAATGACCCTCATGCGCTGTGCAAATCTATTTTTCTCTCAATTGAGTTGGAGGCAAAGCAGATTATGTCTACTAACTAGATTGTTCACTGCAGATATTTTTGAAGGTCCCTGAGCAAATCCTCAAAGAATCGCATCTAGACATATATCTTTTTTGCCAGCCTTCTTTGATATGTTTCATAACTTGCAGAAAAATGGTGTCTCTCACCATAGCCTAAAGCCAAAGTTTTCTGAAAAACACATGTGCAATCAGTTATTGAATATACTATTGCTAGAACACATTCATGGATCATCAAATCTTTCATTCATGGAGTCCACTAGTAAAGAAATTTGTGACAAACAATCTGCTCTTAAGTTTTTCCCCCAGGCATATATTTTACCTTAAGATGGTATTCTTTTATTTTCTAAAGTAGCCTCAAGCCTTGTTTAGGCCTTGCCAGTGCTACAACCAGTGAGTAAGTAGACAAAAGGGTTGTGATCAATATAAATGTTAAATGCAGTACCCTAAAAAAAAATCCTGACTTCACTTCTGAACTGCCCACACACAGGAGAATCAATGCCTTGTGCTCAACAGTACTACAATGTTTTTCTGATTCCTTTAGAGTCCTTGAAGAAAAGGCAATGATGTGTTCCTTTCTCCCAATATATTGACACAGAACTACACCCAAACCAGATAAACTAGCGTGCACCCTAATAACACATTTTACCACTGACAAAAGAATGTAGTGCAGGCGCTTCTATTACCATGGTCTTAATATTTTTGAAATACCTCAGTCAAATTCTTTGTCCATTTAAATGTACTTCCTTTCTTTAAGAGAAGTCATTTGGGCTGCACAGAAACTGCAAATCCTTGTACAAAACGCATATAATATTTGCAAAGCCCTAAAAAAGATCTTAAGGCATCTTTATCTTTTGGTGTAGGAACTTCTTTAATGACATTAATGAGGTTAAGCTTTGGTCTGATCCCCTCTGAACTAACAGTATGACCAAGATACTCCACCACTTTTGTGAAATGTTTTCATTTTCTTGGCATGACCGTCATGTCATGATTTCTCAATTTACTAAAACCTTTTTCTAAGAACTTAAGATGTTCCTCTGGATCCTCCGTAAGGATCAAGATTTCATCGTTAAAAGCTGGTATGTTAGGTGCGTTACCAAACAAACAGTCCATTATATGCTGAATCACACTAGTCTCCAAAGCTGAACCAAACAACGTATTAAAATATTTGTAGGACCAAAAAGGTGTTACAAAACTGTCAACTTCTTGTGAACTTTTGCTCAAATGAACTTAGTGATATGCAGAGTGCAAATCAATCACAGAGAAATATTTAGCTTTGGCTAAATTTGCCATCATGTTGTGATTATGCAGTAGTGGGTGGCAGTATTTAGCGAATGGAGGTCTACACAAAAGCAAAGATCTCCTGGCCTTTTCTAGCTAAAACAACCGGGTGACTCATTCAGATGGTTTAATTATACCTTCCATACAAATATTGCCAAGACGTTTCTTTTATTCATCACTGATAGACATTAGAACAGGTCTACCCTTATTAACAATAGGTACAGCATTTCTTTTTAATCGTTTAAATGTTCAAAACCGTTCACAGAACCTAATTTGACAATGAAAACATCAGGAAATGTTGCCAATACATCCTTCGCAACTTTAAATTTTGTACTCCCTTCCTGAACGGAAATGTGTAAATTCTCCAAAACGATGGGATTATCGGACCCAAATTTTTGAAGTAGAAACAATTTGGCCAAATCTTGCCACCCTAACGTTACTCTTCCCCTAATGGCTACATATATTTTACTTTTGGTAACTCTGCACAAACATTCCAGAGTAGTAACAAAACCCAACCATTTCGATATCAAATTCACCAAAAGCTTTCAGATTAAGGTTCAAAACTTTCCAATTTAAATTGTTTACTATCCCAATTGCAACATCAGAAAATATTTTTATTTGTGAACCCGGGGCTGCCACAACTTTGACGTTCATGCCATCAATACATGCATCACATGTGGAGCCTTTAACTGCCTTCTTGCCATCAAAACTCTGCCTACTTCAACCGTCAGTACAGCATTGTGCAATTGCTCAATTCATTCATTCTCAACTTCAACTGTATGTTTTATTTTTATAACCAACTTTATTGTAAAGTTTTGCAGCAAGACACAGCATCGCACAATGCATGGTATGATCGGAAGACATGCATGACTTAGCGGCAGCCCAAACATCAATAATATATAACACTGCAATATAAGATCGATAGACCGTAATAGCCACACCATTTCCCCCATATACGTTCATGCTTCCTAGGACAGCCATGAGCTTCACAGAGTAGCTTCTGTTGAGCACACCAATCCACCCCGGCACTCCAACTCTTGATCGTCGGCGGCCTCTGTTTCCATGCGCTGGCCGCATTCCTTTTGGCTACCAAGCAAGCCATCCCCAGAAACACACGTTCCGCTCTGGGGCCCCCTACCTTCTTCATCAACCCAAGTAATGTAAACCTGGGCGTCAATTCCAGGGAGAGACCCAGGACAGAATTTGGCCCACCTCCTCCCCAAAGGGCCTCAGCACCAGACACTCCTGACCACATGGTAAAAAACTGCAGCAGGAAGCGTGCACCACACGCATTCCACTTGCGCATCCGGGAGCGAATGCTGTAAGCGCCACAGCATAAGATATATCGCATGCAGGTAGTTGAATTGTATCATACGCAGACGCGTCGAAATCACCAGTTCTCTAGGCGCCATGCAGGCCTCCCTCCAATCATCCTCATCTAGGTCCCCTACCCAGGATGCCCAACTCTGCCAGACCTTCTCCAGCCCGTCCAGAGCATGGATCACTACCTAGATTACCTACAATTATTACAGTGCTCATCTTACAGTGGCCATTTGGGTTTGTTTCCAATATGACTCTGATCCACACCTAAAAGAAGTGTTTACACTTCTTTAATTGCTGGACCTGCTAAATTTATCTTTCATATTTACTGCAGATATAGGTAAAGTGTCTTTCTTGACTGGAGAAGCACTTTGATTTACAGCAAGTGCCTTAAAAAATACTAATGATCTTTCAATGCTCTTTTCTATATCCACAACTTCCTGGAGTGTTAGATTCCTGCATGTAAACGAGCGTTCCTATATCTTTTAGAATGGCAGTTAAATATGAGTTGACCTCGGATGTACGTATCACTTTCTATTTCAACATCACAAGTGGCAGCTAATATACATAGTGCAGCCATATAATAGTCCACATTTTCATCACTTCCTCATTTCCTCTTGAAGAAGTGATGTCGCTCAAGTAAGATGCTCGGTTCATCTGAAAAACGTTTTCCTAGTCTCGATTTTGCTTCATTATACTCAATCCAATCCACACAATAAATTAAATTGTGGTGCTTCTTCAGGTAAGTTTTTAAAAGCCTGCTGCCCAGCTTTCCCAAGATGGTTTAACAAAAGTACAATTTTCCTGGTTGGTTCATACTTCAAAGAATCTATTGCTGCTAAATAGTTTTTGAATATTTGCAGCCACAGTTTCCATTTTATTGCTGGTTTCCCTGGAATTGAACGGTGGTGGTTAACTTGTTAGGAAGACGCCATGTTGTAGCAAGATACACAAACATCAAAATAAATTAGGTTATAATAATGATCAAGGCAAGGATGAGTAGAAGGAATTATATTGCACCTTCCAATGTTTTAATTTCTTGTTCTTTTCTCCTTTGCTTTTGAGAAACTATCAACAAGTAGTGCAAACGTTAGAATGAAATATTCCTCAATAATGTAACACTCTATGAAGCAAAAGTTTTTTTATAAATATATATGCAGCCAAACTGTTTCCGTTAAAGAGCAGATTGTGCTTTGCTGTTACTGCTCAATCCAAGATTGCCAGCAGTGTAATTACGCCATGCGCTCACTGAAAGCGGCGATTCAAGTGTGCTCATGACAAATGACGTGGTGTCTAGGAGCGAGATAGAGCAAGCAAGCATTTTCTGAAACTAGAGCATGCTGCCTCCACAGGAATTACACACATGCAATTTTACTTGCCCAAAGTCTGCTACTCCCTGTATCCTGAATTTCTCCGGGACCTGCAGGGCTAGTGCTTGCTGGTTGGATCCCCTTTGAAATCTCCAGGTTGAAGCAAAGCATAGGTTTCAAAGCAGTAAGGTCTGCCCTATGGTATCTGCAAGGTTGGTGTGCTCCAGAGTGCCAGAAATCTCGCTGTAAATATCTGGTAAGTTGATTGATGTTTCCAGCCAGGTAAATTGGTAAACGCTTCAATGAGCAACGCCCACAACGATGCACCGCCAGCTAGGATGAAAGCTTAGCGTAATTGACCAGTAGCGAACATACAAGACTAAGAGACTCTCTAAACAGTGGCATTGAAGAAGGTTTACAAGTATAAACACATCTAAATACAATACCTCATAGGATGGCTTTGTGACGTGTGTGGGAAAACCGTATTTTCCATATCACTTCTTTCTTGCCTAGGTTCTCCATTGGGCTGGCAGAAGAGCTCACCGCCAACCTTGTAAAGAATGCTCATCACGTTTCCAAAAGTAATTTGTTGACCCACAATTGTGTACAGAAATAAGCTTCTGCTTCTCTTGCTCCACGCTGCACCTAATGCACCCTTCGTTCCCGACCATAAAACTGCTAATAGAATTAACGGCTTAAAGTGAAGCAACATAAGGTGGTAACTATATAGAAGACAGAACTAACCCAATACACTCCAGAGGGCATTTATTTGGTGGATACGTTTGTATTTCATACTGCAGGAGTAAGGTGGTACACAACATTTACTGTGCTGGCACTATTTATTTATATGAGGAGGTCGTCATTGGCTGATTTATATAATTTCTGTCAAATGTCATTATACACAAACCTTCTCAAATACCCAAGCAAGCCCATTATGGTAGTTGTGTCTCTTTTGGCTCGTAAATCAAGTGTCAGCATCATCCGACATAACCATGCTTTGAGTGCTATCATCCACCGGCGAGAAAAGAGGACTACAATACCTTTATGCAATATTTCAAGTTTTTAGATTTCACATCTAGGGTATAAAAAGTACATTATTTCCGTCTTGTGGACTCGGATGTTGAGTAAAGGAAAGGCTTCTTCTGCAGAATAACCTGTGGACGTGCAATGTCGATATCTTCTTCGCAGTTTTCGAGGGCAGGGCGTACACCTGCTATTCTCTTCCTATGCCAGGAAGTGTTCACCATTCCTTGTAGTAGACAGGCACTAAGAGAGTGCTGGCACCTACTGTTACATCAGCTGATGATGCAATCGCTCAAGTCCCATCTCCGTGGTCCTCTTCTCCCAGCACACTGCTTTACTATCATTCTCTGTTTAGTTCCACTGCAAGCAACTAATCAAGAGGGATACCAAAATGTCCCAGTCCCATTTACTTCTTCAGTAATTGCACCACAACAGCCACCAAAAGTCACTTGTAAATTGTATTGCCAAGTGTGCTACTGAGCAGAGCGCAGAGTTCCTTCAATGTGTTTCATATATAGATTTCTTTGCCTCTGTGAAACTGAGACTACCGATTTCCTATCAAATACTTGACAAGTGTGGTTTCTGCAAGGTGCCGTTATCAGGATCCTGTAGTGATGTCACAGTAAAATATAAAGATGATCTTAACGGCCCATAACGTGACGTCACTCATATCAAACGGATCTTTTCATTCAAGCCTGCAACTATAGAAAGATGTAATACTAAACCAACTGTTTATTATGCATCTTCTATTTATAAAACACACAAAAACTGCATCAGATACACTCGGCACCACACGCAGGTCAAAAGTTCGAATTCCCACATAGTCAACTCGGTCTTTCACCCTTCTGATGTCAATAAATCAATTAATTGGGTAATGTACACCCGATACATAAAACCTTTAAGAGTGGAATTGAGTACTATGAAAACAATTTCTTATGTCTGCAATATTGATTAGACGAACAAAATGTGCCCCAAGCTGGATAATGCCTAACTCTCTTGAAAGAGCTGCCAGAAAATATACACAAAAAAACCCACAAGAGTTACGGAATATCATTAACAAATTCATGACTGATGTAGCTTGGCAATAGAGCTACAATCCTCTGTCAACACTAAGACTAATGTCCTGAGTATCTTCCAAGGGTTATACAGCACAAGCCTGCCCCTCCACCTTCGCACCCATGCAGTACAAGTAAACACAGCATACAAGGTGTACGAGGAGCGAATGGGTAATCCTATAAAGTCAGATAGTATCTGTGTCACTCACTGCACCTATATTTCAGAAAAATGGTTGAAGCTGCTCTCTTTCTTACATTGGAATATATAGCCAATGCATTTCTGTATCCAGGAAATGCTTTAGTATCACTTACTCTTTAGGATTACCTTTTAAGGTTGATAGCAAGTGGGCAGCCGCTCCCTCTGACAGGGCGGGGTTATTGAAGGATTGTGACGCTTCAGAGTCATGAAGATTACCCATAAATAAGCAATCTAGGCATTATCTCGCTGTCAAAAATAGACACATCAAAAACAAACTTTAATATAGGAAAATGACCCACAGTCACAGACAAAAAGAAAGGACCATCCAACAAGATTCACTCAAGGAGGGAGTGCTAGCACTCAAGAAGTAGAAGGCACTGAAGTAGGAGCAGTGGTAGAGCTCACCACAAAATGAGAACAGCAGCAAAAGGGAAGCCTGCTTACATTCAGCCAATGAGGCTTGAATCTCACATTGTGGCCAGACCTGAACTACAAATGCAAGGAGAACCTTACAGGACGCATAGGCTAGTTTGATCCACCCACATTATGCAGTAGTCTCAATTGTGACAATTTTATTTGTGGTTTTCCACTTATTTGTAATCTATTGCTTTTACTTTATAGATTTATTGATAAAGTGATTCCCTTTCTTTTGACTTTTGAACAGCTTGTGCATCATCCTTAATATCTCCTTTATTTTTCTCACTACATATCTTATCCTTTTACTTTTGTTTTGTGTGAGTAATAGTGCTCTTTATTTTTTGCTGTGTTGTTGTAATTGTTGGTGTGTTAAGCACAGAGTCTACAATCCTTTCCACACATGCTAATCCAACAAAGATCTGCCAAGTCTGGACTAACTGAAACTGGCATAACTGGAGGACGGGACTACTCAGCATCCTCAAACAAGCCAGTTTCATACACCATGCAACTCCCTTCTACAATGCATCTTCCCCTGTGATATTACAACGCATTTATTCCAGGCGGTTCCTTCTCCTCGCCATCCACAAACATGTATTACCTATTATAGAAAACTAAGCCTATATCCTGTCCAATAACACACCGTCCATAACACATTTCATCATTTATCAATGCAACATCCCACAGTCAAACATAGGCCAATTACTCATCATTTAATAACAGAGCATGTAGTCAACCGACTGTCAACCCTTCTCGATTTTCTGACATCTGCTACTTTCCACTTTCTAAAGAGTCACACCGGCAAACAGACACACAGTACAATCCTACATATTTTCCATTTTAGAAAAAGTACTTATTTCACAGGCTTCACCATTTGATTTAATAAACATACTGATATGGCAACTAATCCTGCACACAACACTTGTAAACAAGTTGTACGGCCTTAGGGTGGTTTGATAATTGTCCCATCCGTAGCGAATTGATACTGCAAGGCACTTACACATTGTTAACTGTTTGGCTGTGAAGAAACGTAATAAAAAACATATAATTTTAAAAAAAACTGGCTATGTGACAAATGATGAAGCATGTTCCCAAAAGGATCCAATTTTCTAATAATAGTGGGGTGCCACAAAGCTAGATTAGATAGCTGGAGCTCTTTCATTAATTTATAGATGAGGTTTTGCGTCATCAAGAAGGTATATTATGGATATTTGCAGAGATCTGCTCCTACACAAACTCCTTAGAGCGTGAAAGGGTGGGGAGCAGCTGCAAAAACAAGAGCAGTAAGGAGATGACAACTAATATTCAATGCAGACAAACCATGCACCCAGTGCAGACCACTCGGCGGTAGCACAACATGGGAGCTTAGGTTTAATGACCTTCAAACAGCAAAGGGATTTAGGCTTCTACAGAGGGTGATGTGGTATAGTACCGAAACTGCTGATCACAGAATCTGGTGATCTGGGATATTAACCTGCCACTTTTGGGTGATTCTGGGGAAATCAGTTCATCTTCCCATGCCTAAAATTCTGAATATTTATAATGTGACAATCCAACAGTATGGTGTACTGTTCTAATTACATGTTTCCACCGCTTTCTCATCTCCATCACTCTACCGTTCACATTCTGGCTTTGGGGATCGTCTTTGAAGTGGACTCAACACACCACACCTTGGTACATATCCTGTCTGAGAAGCTGCTACAATGCAAATGTTATATTTAAAGCTTCTGCTGCTGCTCAAAGGAAGGGATGAAGTGGTCTTGTATTTATTTATCAAATATATATAAGTTGCATTTGTAAATTTAAGTTGTCTTTATGACAGCGCCACATCCACTGGACACCTCTAACTGTTCTTTTCTTTAAATCCTACAACCATTTACATCACAACATTCTAATAACAGGAACCAACCAATAGACATCTGTGGGGTAGAAGGAAGACGCCACAGAAGGTCAGCGCTATACAAAGTGCCAGAAACAAAATAATGAAATGTGCCCAAATAAGGCAGGAACAGGAAGTCAGTGTTGACATTGTACCCATCATTGGTTGGTCAAATGTGGTTTACTGTGCTGTTTAAACCACAAGTCCTCTGGGGAAATTACGGTTTGCGAATCTGAACATGTATCCAATGTCATACAGACACTCCTATTCCTTGGATATTCTCAGTAAGAGGCAAAACATGTCCGTGTAAGAATGCCCCTAGAACTAGAAGGCTACACAAAAAGATAACAGAGAAATGTCTAATGTTTTTCTGTAATTCTTAAGACGGGTTTTAAACAAAAGTGCTGGAAAACATGGGTCTAGTACCATTTGTACGAGGATTGTGCGGGCGCAGTGATTGTCGCATAAGTATAGATTTGCCGCATTTGCCACATAATCCATCATCTGCTTGCATAATCTGCTGATTTTAACAAAAAATTGTTTCTAGCTCAAACGATTCAAAGCTTACTAAAAACGCAGTGACACAAGCCCCCTCCTCCCCAAAAAAACAAAGCTTGCTGATGCTGGTGCAGATATCGTGGGGTGTTTTCACACACCTTAATGGACGCCGCCAGTTCAAAGCCTTGGAAAATGAGCTGGAAAACCACTATTTACAGTGGTTTTCAGCTCATTTTCCCTGCCACCGTGTGATATTGGCTCCTCACCGGGAGACCTTGTGATGGGAGCCGGTATCGTGTGTCACATGGTGGCACTGTCTAAGTTGGCAGGTATGCCTGGCCTCCAGTCACTCAACCCCTGCTCCAGCACCCCTGTGTTTGAGTGTCCTGGTAGACTCCAGCAGACTTTGTCTTGAACAGAGCCCAGGCTTTGAAATGGGCTTCCAAACTGTGCACTTGGGCTTGAGTGTAGGAGGAGCCTAGCCGCATCTCAGTCTGCTTCTCCCGCTCTTGTGGCAGAATGCTCCTTCGCGGTTTGGCCCGAGGCTGTACCCTGCTTGCTGCATTCAGGCTATGGGTAGTTAGGTCGTTGGGTGGGGTTGTCACCATGCCCAGTTTCGATGGGGAGCTGGGGGTCCATGGGCGTACGACAGGATGTATGCCCTGGCGGCTCATTTCCGCCCTACCGCAGCTTGTGAAGTTTCTTCAGGACAGTAGTACTAGGGGGTTCTGAGACTCTTTACTTTACTTTACTTTCATTTGTTTGGTGCACGAATCATCCCCAAGGGGATCTCTCGGCGCCTGAGAAAGAAAGACCCCATGTAAAGTAAGAACTTAGAATAGCCAGGTCTTCAGCATTTTTTTAAATTGAGGCAGGTTAGAGCAGGCACGGATTTGGTCGGGAAGGTCATTCCAATATTTGGGGGCCAGATAAGAAAAGGCACGACCACCCGTTTTAACTTTCCTAATTCTTCGGCTGCAGAGCAAGCTGCGATTACTAGATCTAAGTTGACGTACGGGTTTATACCGCTCAATTTTATTGGTCAAGTAAGCCGGTCCTGTTCCTTGCAGGGCCTTGAAGACCAAACATAGCAGCTTGAAGATGGCTCGTTTCCTGACAGGAAGCCAATGAAGTTGGCATAGGAGAGGAAGAGAGGGGGTTCATGCTGGTTTAATCAGGGCAAGACGAGCTGCCGTGTTTTGCACGACCTGTAGTTCGGATAACAGATCCTCCCTGATTCCTACCAGCAAAGAGTTGCCATAATCAAGGCGGCTGATTAGGAGCGACTGAATGAGGGCCTTCCTGGCATTGAGCGGGATCCATGGGAAGATCTTTCTAAGCATCCGCATGGTCCCGAAGCAGGTACCTGCAAGAGTCTTCACCTGTTCCTCCATCGATAGCTTATTATCTAGTCTGACCCCTAGGTTCTTCGCCCAACCTCTTGGGGAGGGAGCTTCTCCCAATTCTGATGGCCACCAGTCAGAAGCCCACAATTTTTCTGCCTTACCAAACAGCAGTAACTCCGTTTTGGAGGAGATGAGCTGCAGAAAGTTCTTCCTCATCCAGCTTGCTATGCTAGTCATACAATTTATGAACTTAGATTTAGTTACAGCAGGATCATTCTCTATATGTACTATCAGCTGCGTATCATCAGCGTAGGATATGGTTTCAAACCCACAATTCCTGATGATAGAGGCCAGGGGGGCGACATATAGATTGAATAATGTCGGGCTCAATATAGAGCCTTGAGGGACCCCCTTGTCCACCGCAACTGTGTGTGACACATAGGAGTCCAGCTGGAAACATTGAGTTCTGTCGGAGAGATAGTTCTGGATCCATTTAAAGGCCAAACCTCCGACACCAATCTCTCGAAGCCTGTTCAACAGGATACGGTGAGAGATGGTGTTGAAGGCTGCTGACAGGTCCAGCAGCACTAACATAACTGGCGAGTCCTTATCCAGTGACATCCTAAGCGTGTCAGTGACCTCTAATAAAGCGGCCTCAGTGCTGTAAGATGCACGGAAGCCGGACTGAGATGGATCCAGAATCTTATTCTGCTCTAGGTAGCTGGAAAGATGTTGGTTAATTAGTGTCTCCATGATTTTAGAGCAACAAGGGAGAAGGGAGATAGGCCTGTAATTCTGTAGGTCCTTAGGGTCTGCTAAAGCTTTTTTAAGCAGGGGCTTAATACAGACGGGCTTGCCTTAGGCGTGCCTTTGGCACGCCTGCTGCGCGCAGCCGCAAGCGCGGTGAAATGTATGCCCCCGGAAGAATTAGCAGCTAGAGCGCTAACCTCTGTGAATGGCGGCCCGCGACTAGCCGGAAATGGGAGGGCAGACTCTCTCCACTCAAACAACCAGCTGTCTGGTTGCCGTGGACCGGAGAGCTGCCAAAAGACTGCACAAAGGACCCGGTAAGAAGAATTTCCCCAGAATAAACAAACAAACGGGCTCTAAAAAATTCAGTTTAAAAATGCATGCAGTCACGCAAAGCACACAATTTAAAAGACACAACGTCCTCTTTCTCAGGTGCGCGGCCGCACGCGCGGTGCAATTTATGCCCCCGGAAGAATTAGCAGCTAGAGCGCTAACCGCTGTGAATGGCGGCCCGCGACTAGCCGGAAATGGGAGGGCAGACTCTCTCCACTCAAACAACCAGCTGTCTGGTTGCGGTGGACCGTAGAGCTGCCAAAAGACTGCACAAAGGACCCGGTAAGAAGAATTTCCCCAGAATAAACAAACAAACAGGCTCTAAAAAGGAAAATGCTACTTACCAGTATGCATCTGTTCTTGGCATGTAGAGCTGCAGATCCTCACACTGTGCATTAGATCGCCATCTGGTGTTGGGCTCGGATGCTTGCACTTTGTTGTTGTCTTCGAAGAAGTCTTTGTAGTCATGTGATAGGTGACTCCTCCTTTGGACAATAGTGCGCATGGGCATCGACTCCATCCTCAGATTGTTTTTCGCCATATTGGGGAGTGATGGAGTTAGTAGAAAAGAAAAGAGATGTCCATGTGTGTGTATCTAATTAAGATAGGACTGGAGCACATACAGGTCCCGGGGAGGTGGGTGGGCGTGTGAGGATCTGCAGCTCTACATGCCAAGAACAGATGCATACTGGTAAGTAGCATTTTCCGTTCGAGGCATGTGAGCTGCAGAGCTCACACTGTGCATAGACTGTACAGCAGTATCTCCCCTAGCGGTGGTCACCTGTATGTGTTGCAGTAGTTTGAAAAAGGGTTTTAAGGACAGCTTGGCCCACGGAAGCTTGTTGCTTGGCTTGCACATCAACACAATAGTGTTTAGTGAAGGTGTGTGTTGTAGACCACGTGCCTGCCTTACATATGTCTTCTAGGGAATGTTCCCTAAGAATGCCATGGAGGCCCCTAGTTTGCGTGTTGAGTGCGCTCTAGGGGGAACTGATAATGTGCGTTTGGCTTTTTGGTAGCAGATTTGGATACATTTAACAATCCATCCACCTTGCAACCCCGGCTTTTGAGATGGGATTACCTTTGTGTGGTGGAGAGAAAGCCACAAACAATTGTTTGGTTTTGCGAAAGGATTTGGTTCTGTCAATGTAATACATAAGGGCTCTTTTGACATCTAGGGTGTGGAGAGCTCTTTCTGCCACGGAATCTGGGTTTTGGAAGAACACAGGTAGTTCTACTGATTGGTTAAGGTGGAAAGGCGAAATGACTTTGGGAAGGAATTTTGGGTTTGTTCTGAGAGCTACCTTTTATGATGTATTTGTAAGAAAGGCTCTTGTATAGTTAGAGCTTGTAGCTCACTGACTCTCCTGAGAGAAGTGATTGCAATTAGAAACGCAACTTTCCATGTAAGGAATTGAAGTTCACATTTATGTAAGGGTTCGAAAGGTGGACCCATGAGCCTGGTAAGTACTATATTAAGATTCCACACTGGGGAAGGTGGTAATCTGGGCGGTATGATCCGCTTAAGGTCTTCCATAAAGGCTTTAATGGCGGGTACTTTGAATAGTGATAAGTGTTGTCTGTTTTGTAAGTAAGCAGCAAGGGCTGCGAGGTGCAGACGTATGGATGAGTATGTAAGATTACATCTTTGCACATGTAGCAAATAGCAAATGATGTTTTGCGTAGAGGCTTGTAATGGTTGGATGTTATTATTAGTGCAGTAAATAGCGAATCTTTTCCATTTAGCTGCATAGCAGGCTCTGGTAGTTGGGCGTCTAGCTTCTTTTATAACGTCCATGCAGTCTGGGGGTAGGTTAAGGTAACCGAATTCTAGGACTTCAGGAGCCAAATTGCAAGGTTCAGCTGAGATGAATCTGGGTGCATTATCTCTCCATGGCTCTGCGTTAGCATTGTTGGGGAGAGGTGTAGTCTTTGGTATGGGACTACTGATAGCTCCAGTAGTGTGGTGAACCACGGTTGGCGTGCCCATGTAGGGGCTACTAGTATCATTTTGAGAGACTGTTGTCGAAGCTTGCGTACTACAAGTGGGATGAGTGGGAGCGGTGGAAAAGCGTACACAAATCTGCCGGACCAGTTCATCCATATCGCATTGCCCTTGGACTGCGGGTGTGGAAACCTGGCGGCGAAGGTTGGGCATTTGGCGTTTTGGTGTGTGGCGAACAGATCTAAGTCTGGCTGGCCCCACATCTGGAAGAAAGGTAGAAGAACTTGTGGATGTAGTTCCCACTCGTGAATCTGTTGTGTCTGTCGACTTAACAGATCTGCAATCTGATTGTGAACCCCTGGTAGGTGTTCTGCTAGAAGGTATATGTTTTGTGGAATGGCCCACCTCCAAATGTCCTGTGCTAGTTGGGACAGTTGTGGAGAGTGTGTCCCCCCTGTTTTTGTATATAGTACATAGCTGTGATGTTGTCTGTTCGGATCAGGACAGCTTTGTTTTGTACGTGGAGTTGAAAGGACTTGAGAGCTAGGAATATAGCTAGTAACTCTAGGTGGTTGATGTGGAGCAGCTTCTGCTGAGTGGTCCACTTGCCTTGTGTTGTATGATGTAACAGGTGTGCTCCCCATCCTGTAAGGGATGCGTCCGTGGTTAGTACTACTTGTGGAACCGGCTCTAGGAACGGGCGCCCCTTGGACAAATTGTTGGTGTTCCACCACTGCAGAGAGCGATGTGTGCGGCTGTCCACCAACACCAGATCTGTAAGATGTCCATGAGCCTGGTTCCATTGGCGCGCTAGGCACTGTTGTAGAGGACGCATTTGAAGTTTTGCATGAGGGACGATAAAAATGCAGGATGCCATCATGCCGATTAGCTGCATAAACACTCTGGCTGGAAGAGAGTGTTGCATTTGAAACCTGGGGACAAGGGTTTGTATACTGGCTATCCTGGCTGGGCTGGGGTAAGCTAGAGCAGTGGAAGTATTTATTGTGGCTCCCAGATATTGAAGGACATGGGAGGGCTGAAGGTGGGACTTAGTATAGTTTATTGTGAACCCCAAGTTGTGTAATGTTTGTATCGTTTGGTGGGTGTGTTGGACACACTGGTTGAATGATTTGGCTTTGATAAGCCAGTCGTCCAGGTATGGGAAGACATGTATTTGTTGTCTTCGTAGATGCGTAGCTACTACTGCAAGGCATTTGGTAAACACTCTTGGAGCAGTGGTGACTCCGAATGGGAGTACTTTGAACTGGTAGTGCTGCCCATTGAGAACGAACCTTAGATACTTCCTGTGAGCAGGATGTATGGGAATGTGGAAGTAGGCGTCCTTGAGGTCTAATGTGGCAAGGAAGTCTTGTTGTTGTAGTAAGGGAAGCACTTGTTGGAGAGTGATCATGTGAAAATGATCTGAGTGTATGTATTGATTGAGAGGTCTGAGGTCTAAAATAGGCCTGAGAGTGCCGTCCTTCTTGGGAATGAGGAAGTACAGGGAGTAAACCCCTGTGCCCTGCTGTAGCAGAGGCACTGGCTCTATGGCGTGCTTTTGAAGCAGGGAAAGTACCTCTTGTTGTAAAAGTGTAAGATGGTCTGTGGACATTGGACGCTGCCTGGGTGGTATGGTGGGGGGTAGCTGTTAGCTCCAGGCAGTATCCATGTTGGATAATCTGTCTCACCCACCTGTCTGTTGTAATGGAGTTCCAGACAGGCAGGAACTGTGATAGCCTTCCCCCGACAGGGGTGTTGTGGTCGGGGGAAGTGGAGGAAAGTCACTGTTTGGGAGTGGTGGAGGTACGGGTGTTGTTATTATTACCTCGACCTCTGCCCTTAGAGTTGTTGCCTCTGTAACCACCCCTAAAGTATCCTCTATTAGGAGAGGTTTGGGTGTTTGTTGGATAGGAAGAGGAACTGTCTGCGGTGGTGTTCCTGGAGCCCCCTCTGTAAAAGGAGCGGCGAAAGGAGCCACGTTGCTGCGGGGACTGCAATGGTCCCATTGATTTGGCAGTGTCAGTATCCTTCTTCATCTTTTCTAGTGCTGTGTCGACGGCGGGACCAAATAGTTGGTTTTGGTTAAATGGCTGGTTCAGTATGGTAGTCTGGACTTCTGGCTTAAAACCTGAAATGCGAAGCCAGGCGTGTCGTCTGATAAGCACGCTAGTGTTAACTGACCTAGCGGCGGTGTCGGCTGCGTCTAAGGCGCACTTAATGGAGGCATTTGAAATAAGTTTGCCTTCCTGAATGAGGTCAGTGGCTTGTGTTTTGTATTGATCAGGTAGATGTTGGAGGAGGGTTTCTAGCTGATCGTAGTGTGCCCTGTCGTACCTAGCTAGTAGAGCTTGGGTGTTAGCGATGCGCCAGATGTTGGTGGCTTGCGCAGCTACGCGTTTGCCAGAGGAATCTAACAATTTGGATTCTTTATCAGGGGGCGGAGCATCCCCTGAAGTTTGGGAATTGGCGCGTTTTCTGGCATTAGAAACGACCAGTGAGTCAAGGGGGAGCTGACCTTTGATGTAGGTGGGGTCATCGGGGGCAGGTCTATACTTTTTATCCACTCTAGGATTAAGGATCCTGGCTCTGACTGGGTCGTTAAAAATTTCAGGTGCGTGTTTAATTACACCCTTGATCATGGGCAAAGTTTGAACAGTTTTTTGAGACCGTTCAAAGGTGTCTAGAAGAAAGTCTTCTTCTGGTTGGTCGGTGTGAATATGCACCCCATGAAAAACGGCCGCCCTATGTATGAGTTGCCCAAAACCTATGTGATCATCTGGTGGAGATGGTTTTGTGGGATAAGGTGGAGGGCTGGGGAGGTCTGTAGAGTCTGCGGGGTCATTATAACCCCAGTCATCCTGTGGTGGATTATCTGGATCCAGAAATAAATGAGGGTCATCCCCGTACCCCATGTTGTCCTCATACTCATGTGGGGGAGAATCCGCAGGTTGAGGTGTGATAGGGATGTGGAGAGGAGGGGTGTTAGAGAGAGGTATAGGGGAAGAAGGAGGCATAGGGGAAGTGGAAGAGTTCTTCTTCTTTGAGGGACAGGCTTGTGACGTGGCACAGAGGAAATGTGTCCTGTTTTAGGATTGATATAAAGCTTGTGTTGATTAGGATCGATGGGATCCGGTGTAAACAGTTCCTCCCCTTGAATATTAGTTTTCGGCGCCGACTTTTTCGGTTCCGAACGCGGTGATGGCTTCTTTAAATGTTCCTTTGCTTTAGAAGGCGTCGAGGCGTCCTTCGGCTTAGCTACAGGCTCGACCGGCTTTAGTTTAGGGGGTGTGTCGAGTAGCTTCGGTTTCGGTGCCGAGGGATCCGCGTGCTTGGAGGCGGATTTGGGGACCAAACTGGATTTCGGCGCCAGGTGGTCTTTGTGTTTCGGCGCCGAAGGTGCCGGTGTAATGGGCACATGTGGTTTGGTCGGTGCCGAGGAACTAGAAGGCTTTGTTTTCTTCTTCGGTGCCGAGCCCGGAGGCGGGGCGTCCGAAGCACGTTTACGGTCTCGACTGGGGCCCGTAGGCGAAGTGCTGACCGGTGCCTTCGATTTTGCAGGGAGGGTTGGGGCAGGGGCAGTAGTACTCACACGCTGCCCTGGAGGGATGGAACCGTCGGAGTCCTCTGCCTCGGAGATGATAGCGAGGTCTTCGGAGTCTTCTTCCGGAACATCGGGACCCTCATCGAAGATGTTGACGGGTTCCGGAGCGGACCTTGCGCCATGATGTGCCTTCGGGCTCGACGATCGCGGATGGTCTTTTTGGAGCGGAAGGAGGCGCAGGCCGGACAAGTGGCCTCGTTATGGTCTGGTGAGAGGCACCGATTACAGACCTGGTGGTGGTCACTGTGAGGAAACTTTGCTCCACACTGGGGGCATTTTCGGAATGGCGTCCTTTCCATGGGCAGTAGGCCTTACGGCGTCGATGGGCCCAACGGCCCGCGTCGACGGCTGGAAAGGAGATCGAGGAAGGGACGTCTCGATGTCGATGTCGGTATCAGGTGTTGAAAAGTGAAAAACGTTGCAAAAAAACAAGTTTCGAACCGGAGTGTCGAAGTTGCATCCGAACCCGATGGCGGAAAAAAACAATCTGAGGATGGAGTCGATGCCCATGCGCACTATTGTCCAAAGGAGGAGTCACCTATCACATGACTACAAATACTTCTTCGAAGACAACAACAAAGTGCAAGCATCCGAGCCCAACACCAGATGGCGATCTAATGCACAGTGTGAGCTCTGCAGCTCACATGCCTCGAACATTCAGTTTAAAAATGCATGCTCTGAATGTTACTACTATTGTGCTATGCACAGAGAGCCAGTGTAGTCTGTCTTGGAGCCTACCGTATCTGCCATGTGATCGCGACTTTCATCACCAGTGATCATCGGACCAGGTGCATCGGAGCGCCTTATGCACCAGAAATCCTTCTGCAGTCTTTATTGGGTTTCCAAGCAGCAGCAGGGAGGGAGCATAGATGTGGGACTCACTGGGTCTGGCCACATTGGGCAACCTATTCCAAGAGGGCAACTTGATCTAATGCACAGGCATACTTGGTCCTCGAATTAGAATGTCCCTGGAGTGTTACAGCAACTAAACCCTCACGCATCCGCTAACCCAAGCACTCTTCTTATTTGGCACCGGTAGGACGCGAATATGGATTACAAGAGCCATTCCAGATAGGACTACTCAACTCCACGCTGCCCTGCATCAACAATGGTTACAGGACCTGAGACATCCCAGGGCCCCCAAATGATGGCAAAAAATCCCTCATTTATCTGCGCAAGTTTTCCCAAAATGCTTGATTCCAATAAATACAGCACAACATCCTCCACAGGGCCTATTTGACAACGTCTAGACTCCACAGAATATACCCCATGGCATTACCTGCCTGCCGTTGCTGTCAAGCTCCTCAAGCTAACCTCTTTCACATGTTCTGGGACTGTCCGCTGGCAAGAGCCTTTTGGGCGCCGTTTGCATGACACTCCTGCCAGTAACGGGTCGACAAGACCTGAACAGCATGGGCAGCTGTGTCCTGGGCCTTTACAGACTGAGACGGGCTTAGAGGGCCACCACCCGCTTCTGTAGTGTAGCTCCTATTTCCCTAATAGGCTCTGCGCATTGGAATAATATATCCTATAGGTTTGACATAGGACTAAGGTCAGTATGTCCCTATCGAGTATATTAAACTTAATTACTTGTGCCAGCTAGCTCAGAGGCCACTAGAAACTCCTTGACAACAAGAAGGGAGTAGTTTCTGGCAGCCGCAAAGCATGACCACTTTGTTTCCCTTTAGAATCAGAACGTGTCCCAGAGTCAAGGAAACAATAGATAACTATTTCACTCAGCTCAGTCGTGCATGCTTAGTTTTCCTCAAAGTTACACAGAAAGAACAGACGGGCGTTTCAATAAAAGATTTATTGAACAGTCTTGTTTCTGGTGTAAGTAAAATGTGCTGTTACGATCACAAGACAGTATGCGAGATAAATAATGTACAGTGTGAGCAGTAGTACGATGCGTTTCTAACTTAGTTCTACCCCAATGTACCTAACCTGTCCTAGGTGTAGGGAGAGGTATGAAGTAGGTGAAGTATTCCTTACTATGGTATACTAAGAGTATGTTAAGCCTAGTATGCCAAGTATGCCAAGTATGCCAAGAGTCCCTCTAGGTTCTAGTCAGCTCCATACCTGAAGAATGAGAGAGGTAGGAATCTCTTGCCAGACTCGAACTCCAACACCCCGCAAGGGAAGTTAGATCACTGGAAGCTGGACTCTCTGCGTGCAGGGATGACAGCGTCTTCTCAATGCTTCCGGCCTGGAAACGGGCTCCTCTGAAGTCGAGGTCTCCTCTGATTTACAGGGGCTAGGGAAGGTATATTTATACCTCAGAGGCACCTAAGAATGTTAGCATTGACGTGAGTCGGACAGCGGAAGACATCATGAATGAACCCCTAAGGAATACTGGTTCATGCATAATATATGAGTCCTTGAAGAAATCAATAGTCCTGGGCTAGGGAAACTCCCGCTGCCTAAGGGTCTGTTCTTCACGAACTCGTTGTGACGTTTGGGTGGACGGATGTCGGAGACCATGCCTGTATTTGGAGTGCACGGTTTAATGCCTAAATAAGGACTGGGATTTAATGCCTATATAAGGGCAGGGCGAATTGTGCCTACATAAGGACATGATTCTGGAAAGCCCGTTTATGGACACCCTAAGAGGAATACAACACCCACTCCACTTTCGTGTGTACGATAATACTAAAATGCTAAACATTTAAAACATTTCAAATGCTAAACATTAAATGGAGTACTGCATATTAAAAAATATTTCCTAAAAGTATTAAAAAACATTAAAAATGCAAAAGGTACTGTACATATTAAGCAATGCTTTTTCATTTCAGGCATAAAGTTTGAAATACAATGCAATTTAAATGAAAATAAGCAATAATATTTACATGTGACAAAAATGATCGATAAGTTTTTCAAAAATCAAAGTCATTTCATGTCATGAAAATTAATGAACTGTTTTAGACACACAAGATGATGAAGTGTCCGTGGAAGTACCGCAAAGTCTGTACTATAAGGCTAGTTCTACTTTAAGCAGATTGAAGTGCCATTTTCGTTCGAAAAAATGGGACAAAAGTTCAAATTTGGTAGAGTTCCAAGTGTTTTGAAAATGAAGGCCAAATTGTTACTGCATCTCTGGAACACTGTACGCTGAATCAGAGTCAGTTTACGGGTCTGGTGTAAACATGAGATCATCTATTTCTATAGACAAAACATCATCCACTGGTGTTAGTTGGAACACCTCGTGAAGAAGATTAACTGCACAGAGAAGGGAAGCATCGCTTCCAGCATAGGTTGCCGCAGCAATGTTCGCGTCCGTTGTTACCTGTGTGCCTGTAGATCTTTCTCGTACCTCAGCAGCAGCCGGAAGCGTCTGTGACATCAGGATTGGTAGCCTCTGGGGACAACACAGAGCATGGGCCGTTATCGGGACCAGCAAAGTATCGACGTCCGTTGGCGTAGCTGATGGAAATGTTAGACAGGTGTCCAACACGCATTCTTCACCGCATAGCAGGCATCGTAGAACAGGTAAGATGCAATCTTGCTAGATTGGTCTGAATGACAGGAACCAAGTTGTATTCAGGTCCCGTAGACGAGTCATGCCCAATAGCTATACTATTCGCTCACGGCACTTTCGTTCAAGGAGAGCTTTCTCCATTTCGCTCGGAGTGATGTCTGCGAATAGGCTGGACATAGCGCAATAGCAGGAAGAGAAATAGAATTCCGGCAACAAGTGCTAGAATTAATGGTATGCCACCAAACACCGAATGTGCAAAGTTCGGGATGATTCCAAGTATTGCCTGGAAAGGTGCTAACAGACCGGAGCAGATGCTCTTAAATACATGTACAATTCCTGTTGTATCAGACATGTTAAAGATACGTGTTATCATTTCTACGAAATGTATAGGGCAGTTTGTACATATTAAAGTCTGTATCTCAGCCGAAGTCCTTGCTACTTGTAGATCATAGGTTTCTTTGGCCGAGGTCAAAGGCACTGTTTGCTGTAAAAGCATGGCTTTCATTCTGCTCAAAGTATCAAATCTTATAAAAGAGACGTTCAGCGAAGGCCATAGAGGCGACTCCCTGACTGTGTCTATTGGGGGAAACAATACTTGCATACAGCATGTGACACTGGAGTTGACCGTTACTAGATATGGGATGCCTGGCAACATGCCGCAGCAACTCTGATCATTCAACATGAGGTAACTCCCATTCAAAAGTTGTCCAAACGTTGGATTAACCACAGCAGCTGGTGTACCCTGCTGATGGCAAGACAAATTTGCCACAGAACCATTACAAGCACCGTGTAAAGAAATGTCCTGACAAATAAGTGAACCGCTCAGTGCACTTTTACAGTGTGTACCGCTCAAAAACACTTCACGATCCCCACTCCAACATCTATATGTATACGGTAAATCCCAAGATGTCTTAATGTATTCCTTACCCAACCTTTCATATTTGCCTGCTTGCATTTGTCTGAGGCAATACTGAAACCGAAAAGTACTCACAGGTAATGTTATTTTGCCATGAATAAGCCATTCTGTAGCTGGTTTTTCTGCCACTGTGAATGGTAACTTTTCCAGTTTTTCAATGCTCAGCACTGTATACCTTGCTCCTCTTTGTGCCAGTTCGATCTGTTTATCAGTTAGATTGTATTCTGCAAACAGAGCCGACGTGTTGATAAAACGCCAAGGCACATAGCCCGCTCGTAAAGATTGCAGCGTCCAGCTCAATAACACTATAGAACGTAATTGAGATTGACCTTGTTGTAACATCGCCAAATCTTGTTCTAGAATGTCGATAGCAGAGGATACAATGCCATCCAATGAATATATTCTGGAGGACAAAGTTGTTAACCCATTGTCGACCACAGAGAGGGTTTTCTCTAAATTAATACGATCAAGTTCACGTATTCGTTCTGCGGCCTCCATCTGTGACACTTTCCATGCTTCATTATAGGCAGCATAAATGCCGGCATATATGAAACGTTTTTGACGCGGTTTTCTTGGTCCAAGCAAGAATTCCCTAAGGTTTGCGTCCTCTTTAAGTAAGGATAAGTGTTGTTTCACATCCTGTAGTGTAGATTTATGCAGCCAATCGAGGCATAATTTTCCTACACTGTATGTTGTTACTACCCCCGGATGTTGTCTTTGGACGTATCTTGGGTCTGGCCTATGAATAGTAAAGCCCTGAGTTTTATTCAGGAATCTTTCCTGACAGTTATTCGTGTCTGTGGGCCAGATCAACCATTGTTTCCAATCAGGATTAGATCTATTTAGTTGTAGTATATTGTCAACTGTCACCACTGCCTTTGTTTTATTATCACTGGCAGGAGTTGGCACAGAAGGTGTTTTCATCTCTTTGATCTTGGCTAATCCAAGACAAGATGTTTGTTGGACGGTTTCATTCAAAAACATTATTTGTTCAGGGATGATACAGGCTCTAAACAAAGCTTCTATACCCTGTACTTGCCAATCTTTAGTACCCCACACAGTTTTTGTGTCTATTGTGTCTTTCCATAAGTCGAAACCCTGTCTAGACAGTTGGGCAATAAATGCTGCAGAGTAAATCTGTTTTGTATTTGTTAACATAATTTTCAGTCCTGTTTTGTTTACATTTTTATAGTAAAGCGTTTCTGGGTCAGATGTATTGTAGCCTGAAAAATATGGAAACTTACTAGCAAACGTTTTTGAACTACCTTGTGGTGGTGTAGGACAATGTTCCCATTGGTTAAACATAAACACATTTCTTGGATATGCAGATTTATGCAAATAATGATGACCATAGTGGTTATAACAATACATTTGTTCATAGTCTGATGAACCCTCTAAATATTCATTTTTAGAAAATGCAGCAGATTTTTCTAAGTCAAACATTATGTCGTTAACAGTCTCAAAGTCCCAATCATCTGAATAGGTACTGGACGTAATTAGATCACTTAGTGAAATTTTAAACAAATGTGGAATGTTCAATTGTTCCGTCGGGCCGAAAATTTCATAATCCGTTTTGTCCCACACTATACCATCCTGTATAGGAACGGCTGTGATGTTCACTGATGACAAGTCTCTTGCTTCACGATGGGAAGATTTATGAGGTTTCAAAAGTACGTTCACGTCTTTTCCTTCAGTGTTCACATGGATGTATCCTCCACTTATAAACACGCTCACAGTTGTTACCAAAGCTAGCCAGAGCAGGAAAACAAAAAGTCCAGATGTAATCCAGAGTTCAATCCATGGAGAAACCAGATAAGTCTTTTTCATAAAGTGAAGAAAGTCTTGTACTTGCTGCTTGAGTTTTAATGATGCTGGCGTCGTTTCAGGTTCACTCGGATCTTCTGAGAACGTATCAAAGTTAATGAAATAGCCAGAAGCAGTTCTGTCAATTGTTGGAATTGCATCAGGATTTGTAGAAATCACTGGAACCAGTTCATCACTTGCCACGTTGGTGTAGACAGGTGTATTTGGACGAACTGTTACTTGGTGTTCAAGAGGGATGAGTTCCATAGCGTTGTTGCTTAGTCCTCCATCTGTTACAGCTGAATTCTCGATTGTTATCAGTCTTTCAGTCTGAACCTCTTGGATAGTAGCGAGAGGAGTGCGTCTGCTACTAGGTCGGAGTCCACGAGGCCTACTATTTAGTATTGGCCACATACTGTGGTTTGATGAGGTCGATGGACACAAATCTTTTCTCCTTTCTTCCAGCAAGGGGCGGCAGAAGTACTGTTCTTGTTCCTTGAATTGCTAGAACAGGTACTGGTTGTCTGTAAGAAGGTCCAAATTCCTTCTTGTCCGCAATCTTTTCTCTGACTAGATCCCCAACTTTTGGAATCCAGACAGGCCTTGCTGGGACCGCCGATGTTTCCCCAGTGGTGGTTGGCTGTAGGAATACGTTGCTTTGTTTCGTTCTTAGCTTATTCAGTTCCTGTAAAACAGCCAAACGATCTTTGATATCAAACGGTTTATTTTCCACCACTGTGCCTACGTGTTCAAGGTCTGGTACCCACATTCTTGTCCCAAATAGGACCTCATACGGAGTGACCCCCCCTAGAGAACTTCTTGGCAGGTTGTTCATTGAGCGTTGGACCCCATTGAGGTGTTTGACCCACCCATCACCCGAACCTAATACCCTAGCTGTTATAGACTGCTTTATGTCCCGGTTTTTCCTTTCCACAACAGAATTTCCCTCAGGATGGAATGGAGAGGAGTACCGCAATGCAACGCCCAGACTGGCCATGGCTTCTTTGTAAGCCCGAGAGCTAAACGCAGGACCCTGGTCAGAATGTAGCGTGCCTATTGCGTATGTGCCGATTAAGACTCGCAAATCTTTTATAACAGTTCGAGCGTCAGCTGAGCGCTGTGGCCATAACCATAGGAACCTAGATTCAGTATTTGCGAGAATGCCTTTGTCCAGTAGGACGCAGGCACGTAGATAGTCTAATGCTGTATATCAATGGTGTCTGTACTGGGTTGCCGCATTCGCAGCATGGTGTCTGGTGGCTCTTTCGCTGTAATTTACAGTCTAAGCAGTTGTTGATGAATATGTGAATTTCTGTATTCATTCCAGGCCACCAGTACATTTCTTTTAACTTCAAAATTGTTTTAGAGATCCCTTGATGTGACAGACCCTCCCCAAAATGTGTTTCATAAATCAAGGCTGCTCTGCGTTCCATGTTTGGAATTACCCTATCCCCCACTCCAGGGATTCGAGCAAAAGGAACGTTGTTCGCATCAATTACATAAGAGTACTTGAGTGTAAACTTTTTTGGTAACGTGGCACTGCTGCCTTTGCTTGATGCATTGACAGCCAACATTATCTCACCGTCTATTTTTGTTTTTGAACGAGTGATCGCAGCTACGGAAGCCATCTGAACAGCCCCCTTTGCGGCTTCATCAGCCAATGAATTCCCTGCAATGTGAACGCTATCACGTTGATGACTCAGTGTGTGGATCACATGAGCCTTTGGTAGTTCGTTTTTCAACTGAACTACTTGTTCCCAAAGCATTTTATGCTTTATTGTGCCACCTTTCGCATCTTTGGAACCATTTTCAAGCCAGTTTCGTATATAGTCATTATACGACTGAACACAGTAAAAGGAATCGCACACTATCAGTGTGGGGAATTCTCGATCTGTACTTTCAAGTGCCAGTTTGAATGCTTGTAGTTCAGCTCGCTGAGCTGTGCAATCTCCTAGAGATTGAGTTTTTGTGACCATAGGTCTGAAGATGCCATTTCGCATGCGTCCTTTAACGATTGCACACGCTGCACTGTAAGCTTGCTTACTCCCTGTTGCGGGCTGTGCGGATCCGTCAGTGTAAATTATTAATTTGTACTGATCGAGAGGCAGAATCTCAGTGGGCAGAGGACATTCTTGTTCATACTGGAGGAATGCTTGTGTTTTTAAATCTGGATCAAAAACATATTCAACATGTGTTGCAGCAAGAGAATTAACCCATTGTATCCATCTTGGATGTAATGCTTTAGCATTTGGAATGCTTGCTTTTGTGACCGCTTCTAAAGCCGGTACTGGGGTTACGACAATAATGCGTTTCCCTTGGGCTAAGGCTCTTTCTTTTGCTACAGCGGTTTGAACTGCTGTCAGAATTTTTTCAGTTGAACTGAAGCGCATTTCCGCTTGTGTGTACAAATGGGATTTGTATGCTATTGGTATTTTCTCACCCTCATTGAAGGTTAAGTAGGTGAATCCATATTAACCCGAAATAATTCGGATCACCAAATTGCGTTGACTTACGCGTGTTTGTAAGTGATTTGTTGCTAACATGTTAGCCTGGAGTGAACGCATGATTTCTGTGTGTTCCTGTGTCCAGTTTCTGATCGAAAAATCAGGTTTGATTAATGCGTAGAGAGGTTTAACCCTTTCTGCGTAGTTTAGTATGTATGTTCTGCCAAAATTGAGGAAACCCAGAATGGATTGTAAGTGTTTTAGCGTTTTTGGAGGTTGGAGCAGCGCACATTTCTCTAGAAAGTTAGCTGCCAAGCTCTTGACTTCACTTGAAAGCTCATATCCTAAAAATAGGACATTGAGATGGGCAATTCGGGACTTTTTAAAGTTGAACTTGTAGCCCTCAGAGGCGAATCCCAGTATAATGGTGCTCACCCTGTTCAAGTGTTTGTCCAGGTCATCGTCTGTCAGATAGATGTCATCGACATAGGACAATGCCTCGTTGTCATAAATTTGTAGTAACTCCGTTACCCTCGCTGAGAATAAACCTGGGCTGTTCTTGAACCCTTGTGGGAGTCGACAAAAGTGACGCTGGGTCCCCATTATGGAGAATGCTGTTAAGTACCTGCTTTCAGGTGCTATGTTTTGACAAAAGAAACCATTTGAGATGTCTAATGTTGTTTTATATTTTTTACGCACAATGTTATTCATTAATGCTGTGCTATGTGCATTTTGCACTGCAAAAGTTTTAGAACAAGTGTTTAGGTGTCTGTAATCCAAAACTAGACGATATGTATTGTCTGGTTTGGAGACAGGAAACAAAGGATTGTTCATTGAAGAGGTGCATGTTTCAATCACCCCTTGATATTCAAGTTGATCTAAGATCTCCTGACCTGTTTTTTAGCTTCTTGCATTATTGGGTACTGCCGTTGTGCAGTTGGTTCATGTTTCAGATGTATTTTATGGTGAGGTGAGTCCTCATCCCATCCTACATGATTTTTATATAATGCTGGGGCCTGGGCCACTGCCCATTTCCTGGCATATGTATATCTTAGATGCATTGCTATATTGTTGGAGAAGGTAGGCATAATTATGTCCTCGCCATGTGGGCACTCCCTGACAAATTGTGGTGGCCAGTCTTTTTCTGCTAGAAGTATGTCATAGCCCTTTGATAGTCTTTCCCAAAAAAGTGCTTTAACCTGTCTAGGTTTGTCTCCCTCCATCCGGAGTGTTATATCATATAATTTTTGTGGAGTACTAACCCTGGTGTCTACAGTCTCTACTGTAATGTACTCATTCAAGTCCACTATCTCCAGAAGTTCCTTCAGGTTCTGGCGAGCTATTGTGACTTCTGCTGCACTGTCCAGCATTGTCTGAGCCCATTCTCCGTTCTTGAGTTGTGTTCTCAGTATTCTCGGCATGTCTGATCTTCAGACCTGCTACTTTCTTTTTGGAGAATTGAGGTTTTACTTTGGTTTTTGGAGCGTGTTTGTCGTCTTTCGATTTTACGCGTTCTTCTCTATGTTCTGTTCGTCCTCTTCTTTCCGAAGTCTGTGATGAGATCTGAAAGGGACGAGAGGAACGTGTATCAGTATCTTGATACCTATCAGGTTTTCTCAAATTTTCCCTATTCCTGAGGTTATACCTCCTTTCAGAGGGCTCCTTTTGAGGAGACCTACCTCGGGATTGAGAACGTTTCTCGTTTGAATTTTGTTTGTTAGTCTCCCACTTCTTTTTAGAAGATGTAGGAGTTTGTTTAATTGAGTCCTTTTCAGGACTTTCAGATAGTTTCGGCTTCACTGGTCTTCCACCCAAACTATCTCTGCCTAATTCTGCATAAGATTGTTCTATAATTCTGGGTAGCTCAGTTTGATGTTCTGTAACATCGAATTCCCTTAACATTTGTCGGATCGCCACTGCTGCTGCCTCCCCTTTAATATTAGATAATATTATTGTTGAGACATGGTCGAACTTTTTCAGTAATTTCATACCTAAATTTAGAGCAGGCTCTGCCCCGTATTTGTTTTGAATTTGTTTTAGGACATCAGGTATTACCGCAATTGACGGAATGCCGTGTGTTTTAGTATAGATGGCAGCAAAGACTGAGCCCCAAGTGGTGCAGTCTTCCAGTTGTGGTGTGATCCCCATCGGTAAACTGATGGTTAGGATTCTGTGTTTCTCATGCGGGCTAGTATTTGGAAATACTGCTTCGATTTGAGTAATTTTTTGAGCTATCCAAAATGGAATTTGCTCACGTTTTGTGGGCATTTTACCCATGACTGCGTATAGAGTCTGTGGTGTAATTTTTAGAGTGTTCCCTTGGTGAGGGGTTTGATTTGGAAGTGTTAATGGTGGTTGGACTGTGAAAGTCCGCATGACATATTGGACCAATTGTCTGTAGATTTTTATTAACTCTGTAAGTTGAGTAAGTAGTTCCTCATCTGACATTATGTCTAGTTCAGGATGAGGTGTGTAGCCGGCTAGAATCGGCCATGTTGCTCCTGGTCTACCTAGTGGACCGAGCCTGGTAATGTTTCTGTGATGTTTTAGGGCGTCTTTAAACCAGAGCTGATGCTCTTGGTATGTTAATGGAATTTCAATATCCTCGAAAGGAATGTATTCCTCTGGTGGATCATCTTCTTTGTAGAAGTGAAACATGTGTGTTACTGAATTGGATTCAGGAAATATTACCCATGAATAGAATACCTCTGTCTGAAAGGATTCATGTGTCTCTATCACGAAAACTGCTCTACCTCCTCTTGGTGGTAGGCCATGTTTTATAAGTTTTAGAGTGAGGGCTCTTCTTAAGTTTGGAGCGATGTCAATGACACCCTCCTCAGTTTCATTTAAACCTGTGTTGTTAAAAAATGCTGCTTGGGCTTGATCAGCCGCAGCTACACCGTTTCCGGCGTCTTCATTAATTTTGTTTTTTGAAAAATGTAGAACAAGTTTCAAGGAGACAAAGATAAGGTGCACAATATTTTGGGACACTGTATCCTTCAACGTTGAACAAACCAAACAGCTAATATATAGGGTACTGCCCTATGTAGCCTTGGTGGATACTTAACCCTGCCCACTCCAGACGTCTTTTGGAGTATATGGGTAGGGGTCTCTGAGAGAAAAATCACGGGTGAGTTACTCAGTATCTAACGTTGAATTACCGCCTTACCAAACCGTTGGGCGCCATGTAGTGTAGCTCCTATTTCCCTAATAGGCTCTGCGCATTGGAATAATATATCCTATAGGTTTGACATAGGACTAAGGTCAGTATGTCCCTATCGAGTATATTAAACTTAATTACTTGTGCCAGCTAGCGCAGAGGCCACTAGAAACTCCTTGACAACAAGAAGGGAGTAGTTTCTGGCAGCTGCAAAACATGACCACTTTGTTTCCCTTTAGAATCAGAACGTGTCCCAGAGTCGTGGAAACAATAGATAACTATTTCACTCAGCTCAGTCGTGCATGCTTAGTTTTCCTCAAAGTTACACAGAAAGAACAGACGGGCGTTTCAATAAAAGATTTATTGAACAGTCTTGTTTCTGGTGTAAGTAAAATGTGCTGTTACGATCACAAGACAGTATGCGAGATAAATAATGTACAGTGTGAGCAGTAGAAATAAATAATACTGCGATAGCATTATCTTTTTAGCATATATGCATTCACATAAATAACATAGACTAGAAATGCGAGTACTCATACGATGCGCTTCTAACCTAGTTCTACCCCAATGTACCTAACCTGTCCTAGGTGTAGGGAGAGGTATGAAGTAGGTGAAGTATTCCTTACTATGGTATACTAAGAGTATGTTAAGCCTAGTATGCCTAGTATGCCAAGTTTGCCAAGAGTCCCTCTAGGTTCTAGTCAGCTCCATGCCTGAAGAATGAGAGAGGTAGGAATCTCTTGCCAGACTCGAACTCCAACACCCCGCAAGGGAAGTTAGATCACTGGAAGCTGGACTCTCTGCGTGCAGGGATGACAGCGTCTTCTCAGTGCGTCCGACCGGGAAACGGGCTCCTCTGAAGTCGAGGTCTCCTCTGATTTACAGGGGCTAGGGAAGGTATATTTATACCTGAGAGGCACCTAAGAATGTTAGCATTGACGTGAGTCGGACAGCGGAAGACGTCATGAATGAACCCCTAAGGAATACTGGTTCATGTATAATATATGAGTCCTTGAAGAAATCAATAGTCCTGGGCTAGGGAAACTCCCGCTGCCTAAGGGTCTGGTCTTCACGAACTCGTTGTGATGTTTGGGCAGTGGCGGTGCGTCCGTTGGGGCGTTGTCCCACTAATCAGCATGGCCACATTCTTCCTCTTTAACTTAACAAGGAAGATTAGCAACTTACTTCTCCCGGCGCGGCGTCCCGCGGCCGGAGTCAATCAGGAGTCAGACCATAAACACGTCGCTGAAGGGGGTGGGCGTGGGGGCGGGCCCGGGGCAGCACTGCAGGCCCGGGCTGGGTTTGTACTTGAGTTGTTGACTGACAGGCTGCAGCAGCAGGGCAGGCCCAGTGCGCATGTTCGGGTTTGGGCTGATCATTCTTCTGATCAGCCCGAACATGCGCACTGCAGTGCCCTGCATTAGGAGAGCGAGCGAGGGCGAGCGTTGCCAGTGGCCAGTGACCGCAGCCCCCGGTCTCCTATGGGCGGGGACAGTCTCTGCTCAAGCCAATCCTGGCGCTGCTGGAGCAGCGTCTGGATTGGCTGAGAGGGGTTGCCACCAGCCACTCACTAAGGCGCCAACGCGTCCCCGGCCCAGGAGCACACAGCAGAGGCGGTGCGGACCAACCCGGCGGTCAGGTAAGTTTTCAAGGTTTTTCTTTCTTTATTTTTAAACCCCCGCGCGACCCCCACCACCGCGCGACCCCCCCTCCCTGAACACCCCCCGCGAGTATTGCGAGCCACGACTTAGCTATGTGACATTATGATTCCACTTGGGTTTGAACAATGAAACCATGGGGTGTGACCCCTTTAATATCAGACACGAGTTGTGTTCTGCAAAGTATATAGAACTCCAGGAATACATTTTGCTATAATATGCAGGCGGGGTGATGAAACTACAGTCACTAGACCATAGAACTGCACGGATACTAGTTGTGCATAAATATTTTGCCATGTGTAAATTATTAAAAACAGAACGGTTATGCATTAACCTGGCAAAGTTTAAAAGGTAGAGTTAAATATTACGGCCTGCATGACCCGTCAAATGTCAGTGTGTTTTTAACTCACAGAGCCTTTTTACCAACCAGCTTGGGAGAAGATGAGTGTGTTTTACTCGGGTAGCAAAGGTACAACCAAAAGATGTGTAGAATGGGAAAAGATCGTTCACGATTCTCAGTTCACTGTACACCAGTTCCAGACCACCCAGTGCGGTGGAGGCCACTGTACAAGTGAGGTACACAAACTCTTCAACTCCTGTCTGCAGCCAGAAGCTTTAGACTCTGATTGTTATGGAAACTCGAAATGTACTTTTGATGTTAAATGAAAGATCCTGGAGACGTGCATTTATTGTGCTTTAATCTTTTATTCTTGGCTAGGCCTCTGGAAAAGGATCTGTCTTCAGGGTGTTCAGCAATACATGGATATCGAACTCAAAGTAGACACACACACCCATATACACACCACAGACACACATTCATATACACTCGCCGCACATGCACACATCAGACAAGTATCCATACAAAGCAGGACAGACAGGAAGCTGAGGTTAAGGGCTCCTCCTATATTTCTGTTGCTTGTTGCTTCTCGGGCGCTGGGCTGTTGACAAAGTGTATCCCCTCTCAAATCACGAAAAATAACCTTAGCAACGTTTGAAAGCATGGGTCTACGTTGTTAACTTATAAAGGAAGGTGCACATTTTACAGGTCAAGTAGCTCTTTCAGTCAGCATTGCATTCAGTATTTGGAGTCGTGGATAAACGTTAATTGTGATAATGCTATGCAATTATTGGGTTGCCTCCTGCAGTTTTACCACACAGTAGGCTTAACAAACTGCGTTTATTTTTACATGTTATTGTGTTTATAAACTTTTCATTATTTTTAAGCAGTAGTCCTTAACTTTACGGTTTTTGATCCGCGTGCGTGGCGTTTGAGGCCATTCCTCTTTTGGACCTGAAAGGCCCTTATTGAGCAAAAGAGATTCAAATGTTTTCTTTTCCAGGAAAATCACTTGAAGTCCACGTGCATTAAAAAGGTGAATAAATGTGACCTTGTGTAATAAAACTCGTGCTCATGTGAAGCGCTCCAATACTTTTGGGTCGAGTTCGTGTTATATTAAACTGCAAAAAAAAAAAAAACATTCTTCTACATGTGCTAGGCTTTGCATATTCAGTCAGTGTGACCTTTTCGGTTTGGAAAGGAGGTTGCAATAATTGTCAACACCGGGAACTAGATAGGTTTCTGGGACAAAAAACAGCACTACGTCAGGGAAAGTATTGAAATGTAGGGTATTTGTATTTAAATATTAGAAGGTGGAGGTACACGAGTGTCAACGCTCCTAATTAATTAAAGAATAACCATGGGCAGGAGATTCATGAACGTTAACGCGCAGTCAAAACAATGAGCACTCGGGAACCATCGTAAATGGGCCAAAATTTATTTTATGGGGATTGGCTGAGGGCCGCATAGCTGTTGACAAAAAAGTAAATAACCAGTGAAGCAAAATAGGACTGAAAACGTACTCATGTGATGTATAAGCAACATGTGGCTGCGAGGTGGGTTTCAAATGTATTTTGTGGTCCAAGAACCTCTTTAATTTTGTAGCAGGTTTCATAATCTACTGCTGAATTAGAAGACGAGCCCTTATCTCGTTTTCCACAAAATGTGTGATCCTGGACAAACCACTTAACCTTCGAGCGCCTCAGTCTCCTTTCGCCCCAAACTGTGGTTGCCTAGAGCTGTCCAGCTGAAGTGTGCAGTGCTGCATTATAGCGGCCAGAAGCTTCCAACCTTTCATACTTTTGATAAAATAAATACCATTAATTCAAAAGCATGTGTTGTTTAAGGCACTGAGAGAGTGCTGGGTCTTCAGTTTATGGAGTAAGAGAGTGCTGTGTATTGTGTCCATGAAGATAAGGTGCCGACTGAGTACTGATTAAGGGGTGGGAGGAGTATGCAGGAGGGGTGAGAGAGCGACAAGAGAAACATAAGGGAGAGAATAGAGCGTGCAGAGGGAGAGAGAGGAAAAGTAGTGGGAGAGGGGAGGAGAAAAAGTGTGAACACTTGGAGGAGAGAGAAATATATGGAAAGAGTGACGGGGAGATACAGAGGGAAAAGAAAAGACAAACCACAAAGAAAGGAGAAAGGGGCCGACTAGAGTGAGGAAGCAGAGAGAGTAAGCAAGAGCAAGACAGGTAAATAATGGGAGGTGGAGAAAGAGAGAGAAAGAACGAAAGAGGAAGGAGGAAGAGACGGGAGAGACAGAAGTGATAAAGAGAAAGAATAGAAGATGAAGATAGAGCAGGAGAGGAGCATAAAGAAAGAAAGAGACAGAAAGAAAGAGGAGAGTTAGAAGGATAGGGGAAGAGAGAAGAGGAGTCAGGGAAGACGAGAGAGACCAAGTGCTGCGATTTCTGTAATAAACACAAGATGATGGACGGAGTGCTGAAACTTTTCAACTACTCACCCCCAGTCAAGACAGCTGGGTTTAATCCATTGTTCTTTTGCTCACCATGCCACCCTAGTTTGGACCCAGTCATATGCTTATCAGTCTTGACCCTGCTCCTCATGGGAACAGTCCAGCACAAACTGCCAGTTTGCTATGTTTGCCCTAAGTGGGACGGGTATGCCCAGACGTGGGTCCCGTGTTCACTACCCCCACCAGATACAAGCTAGCCTGGCTGATGAGGGATGATACCCCGAAACTGGTTCTAGGGTGCTTGTTTCAGGTCCAGGGAAGACCGGGACTGGCAGTTCGGGCTGGACTGTTCCCATGGGGAGCAGCGTCAAGACTGATTTGCATATGGCTTGGTCGAACCTGGAATGGCGTGGCATGCAATAAAAATTGATTTAACCGAGATCTGGGGGTGAATGTTTGATTTGTTCAGCATGAAGACTGAAGGTGGGGAGCTGGTTTCTGGCATGTTAAACATGTAATACTCCCCTGTGTTTGGTTTCCAGTTCCCTGGGCGAGGCAGGTATGCCCGTTAAACATGTGGGTGCTGCTGAGCTCATGTCCTGGGCTGGGAAGCTTATGTTCAAGGCTATTTTTCAGCACCTTGATCCTTTTTCATGTTTTTCATGTTTCCATATTGCCTCTTGGAGTCTTGGTACAGCACTGTGGCTAATATCAAAGGAAGCATTTTATTTATTACTCAGCAATGGATTGTATCTCGAAGTCTCTTATGAAGCTCTGTGGTTATACTGAATAAGCAGCTACCTATGTTATATGACATCTCTTTATTAATGTAATAACTGCACTTTCACAATTGCTTTCTTAACCTTGCTTTCTCAAATTTGCTTGAAAATGCACCATTTGTCCACTCTTTTTTCAAAATTTTCTCGGGGGGAAAACGCCCTTGAACCCCCCTTAGGTTGTTCGGGCTCACGTGCTACACTCGCTCGCAGCGGTGGAGTATGACAATAATTTTACTCCTCACCACTTTCAAATGTCACCAGCCGCCACTGCGTTTGGGTGGACGGATGTCGGAGACCATGCCTGTATTTGGAGTGCACGGTTTAATGCCTAAATAAGGACTGGGATTTAATGCCTATATAAGGGCAGGGCGAATTGTGCCTATATAAGGACATGATTCTGGAAAGCCCGTTTATGGACACACTAAGAGGAATACAACACTTCATTGCTTTAGAACTGTTACTGGCTGGACGTGAAATAACAATGAGGTGCAAGGCAGCTTCTCTCCTGGACGTCCCGCACTGGAAGCCGCAGTGGTCAAATGGGCAGAGGTAGAATCTGCTGCGCTGCGACAGGTGCAAACGCCCCATAGCATTAGCATGGGATGAGCTCACTCGTGCACTCCAGACTGGCTCTGACGATAATACTCAACCACTATAACTATGGGTGGAACCCTGGTTATGGCGAATAACAAGCCTAGGTAGAGAGTGAAGGTTTACCCCAGCGCCATACTAACACACACTTATCATGGGTGCAGCACACCAACCCAGGCTACCAAAGAACGTTCCAGATCCAAATTTGCAATAACCCACATCAGTGGTGAAGGCTCGAGGTTTATATCGTTGGTCTTTTTATTTCCTGTTGTTGTTTGTCAAATAGTTGAATAGAGATGTAAATACACTGTATGATGCATGTATGGTGTGTAATGATAGCCTATATGGCCATTATGTATTCCATGCTATGTATTGCTACAAAACACATAAAGATGGTTTTAATAAAATAATGCAAGTTGAATCCTGGCCGAACGAAATCCTGAGATCATTTGTGCCACGAACAGTCAAGGGTTATGGTTGCAAAGTGCATGTGAAAAACTATTATCAGCTGCTGGGCCTCGTAAGTTAAATAAATAACTACAACTTAACACGCCTAGCCTTATGCGGAGCAGGATGTAGAGTGGGGACGGAGGAATGAAAATGGGAGAGGGTGGGTGGGAGGGATAAAGAGCAAAGAAACAGGCACTCCATGGAGAGCTCAATTATAAATAAAAGGGAAAAAACGGAGCCCCTTTAAGTATGGCATGGAAGGACAACTCATCCTGTCAGAACACTGCAAGACTGAAATGACTAGGCAAGACGAGACGAGAATAGGGAGGAAAGCCTTCAAATCAACTCAACGCCATCCAATCATGGGCAAGCAGGGTGAACTAAAAGCCAACTCTAACTATATGTTTTATATTTGAACAAGAGGTCTGCCTACAGACAACTAAGGCTAAAGACATACAAATGACAGAGTATTCACCAGCAAAAATGCCAACCTTATGCCTCATACCTGTCCTCATATAACCCTAGGAAACAAAACTCAGCATCTTACAAAACAAAACTGTAAATTGCATCCAACATGTAACGGGTCTGATTTAGAATAATTATATTATCCATGGGGGAACCCAGGTAGTAGTTGGCATAGAGTGTTTTTCCCATTCAATAACAATACTATTATTAGAACATTAGAATGTTGAGCGCCCCATTGAAGACAATGGAGTGCTCTGGGCTTCTAATGGCCGGTAGAAGCCCGGAGCATCAACATTCCAATGTTTGTTCACAGCTGTTGCTGTGAACAAAAGCCTCACGGAGCCTGAGGGGATTTCAACCCCCTCGGGCTCCATGAGGCATTTGTTTCACAAATGTGAACATTCTGCCCTCTATGGACGGAACGGCCTTAGAGCCCTCTGTAGCGGACTCTACCGGCCATTAAAGACCCGCTCCCTTGTTAAAGGCAGGAGCGGGCCTTTACTGGCCGGAGGAGCTCGCTACGTCAGGCTCTAAAGCTATATTAAAACATTCATTTTTAGGTTGCAAACCGATAAACAACAGGTGCACAAATATTCTAGTCCATTAAAATGACCCAATCAGTCTTGTTATGAGAACTTTATCACTCAAGAAACTAATTTCTCTAAGATTTATATCACTACTCTGCACTACTTTCCAAGATATATTTTTCCTCTAAGAAACACTCTGGTGTACCAGACATTATCAGATATGAAATGTGACAGCCACTGCAAGTACAGAAACATCTTTCTACAACTACATGCCCACCCAACATAGTTGCAACACCTAGAATGGCAACAGTTTACCCGCTAATTAGCAATGCAGAGATAACATTTCTTAAATTAAAGCTGTTGAACAATGGCTACTGCCAATACCTTCTCTTCTGTCTCCTTAGTGAGAAAAAGAAGAAACCCACCACACTTTCAAAAGAGAGGGGGCAAACCTGGCATTTATATGAGTTATCTACGGTAGAATCCAATTTGTAAAGCAGGCCAATATAAATATCCATAACCTATTGTTTAAATATATTCTATAGTGAATCAAATAAATTAAATGAAGCTATTTTTCCCTTCTAAAGCAGGTTCTGACCTCCAAAAATGCCTTATACCATTTATTAGGCCTAGTACTAACAAAAAACCCTTTTATCTGTTCCAGCTCCAAAAATGTTTAATCAGGACCACAAAGCCAGATTTTGTAAATAGGGATTATCAGAGTAAAACTTGATGCCAATGGCAATAAAAGTATCTTAAACAATACAAAACGAAGACAATGGTTTCCCGTGATTGGTAGGCAGTACATCCCTAGCCACCTTATGATATGGAGCTAGATTTACAATGGCACACATGTGCAAGCGTCTATTTTCTATCCCTAAAATGTCTGATTTTCAAATGTGAAAAGCCATTTGCATGATGCTACAGGTAAGCTGCATTAATGATTAGAAGAAACGTTCTCATCTTGCTTACTTTTCCTGTTCAGCAGTGTGCCCAAGACTCCGTGCCATGCATTGATTCTGGTAGGCCTTGAGCTTTCCATGCATCTCCATTAGCGACACTCACCCTGCCATCAAATATTTAACTAAACCTACAGAGAAGGAAGGCTCTGCATACATTGCCCTTTTCTAATTTTTCTAATTGGAGTTTCGGTTGTCCCATAGTGTGAAAACATTTGACCTTTTGATCAAACTACAATTACCTTGGAGTTTAATTTTGTTTAAGGACTGAAAGCTAAAAAGCTGATTTTCAAAAGATAAATGTTCATGTTCTTTTGGGAAGAACAAATACTAATACCATTCAGGATGCTGTTCTAGCATGAATCCCATTGCAAGACCAGAGGCTCAATTATGACTATGTCTCCTTTACTGAAACTCAAGCAACAAAGAAAAACAAGTGAAACACCCAACATGGATGATAAAAACCTTTACAAACACATAAGATCAGAATGTCAGCATTGCAGTCCTGTTGTGACCTCATACTACATTAACCAGTCATAACACACTGTGAAGCATAAATAGTTCTGCAGAGCAACAAACGTCCTCTTCTTTGCTGCTCTAGCAGAGGAGCTTTTTTCTCTTCATTGTACATTATTTACAATTGGGTTCTAGTATTATGGTTCTTGTTTATTTTGGGTATGTCTTTAATTGGTAGTTTTCGTTCACATTGCTTTGTCTCCTGTGTTGAAACACTTTTATATAGTGAGCGCACACAGCTTCAAGTAAACATTTCAAACCTTCATGACATTGTTGCAGCACTAAATCATTCCTCTCAGGTTCAGTCAGGAGGTCCCTGCCAGGGGCATTGTATCTCAGCGAAGCGTTGCAAGCCAAGGAAACATTGTTTCTTTTTAGGTCGAGCCTAGGCAGCACTTGCACTGTCTCTTCGAGACATGCTGTACACACTTTTAGGGCTTACAGCCTGCCCATTGCCTTTTTATTCATTACTTCGATTGTCCTTTAAAACTGCTTGCTTGCTAGTCGGTAATTTTCCTATTTGTCCATCCTTGTTGTCATTTGTTTCCTCCCACAGAGCAGCGCCTAACTACTGGTACCTCTCCACTTTGGTGCTCATCTGTTTGTTTTGGGGCACTATTTTTTTCTTACTTTCCTGGTCGTGTTTGGCAGAGCTTCCCTCTTCATTTGCACAGCATTCTCGCTCCGAGCTCTGCTCCGTTTTTGTAAACAGGCCTGTTATCTTGTTCTTATCTTGTCACATTTTCAGAGCATTCAAAGACCGAGGACAAATGTCAGACGCTGTTTTCAGAGGGCGCCTGTTCTGTGCCCTCTGTAAATCAACTCTTTGACAGAACACCGCTGGTGTGAAAAGGTGTAGTGTACCAACAGCCCACTTAGTCACTCCCTTTGCATTTTTAAACCACCCCTGCCCTTCTCCCATCTCCCCCACCTGTGACCCAGAAAAGTGAATTACATGCTAGCGCTTGACAGAACACAACGTAGAGGCACAACAGTGGGTGTTGCTGAAAAACAACACAAAATCAAAGGAGTGCTTACATTTTAAAAGAATATATATATATATATATCCTTAATATTCTTTGGGGTCTACTTCAGATAGACTTATTTGCTTCCCAGCTCAATCGGACGTTATTCCAGTTCTACAGTTGTGGGCCAGATCCAGAGGTAGATCATGCATTTCTTCAGCAGTGGGGAACTCTTCAAAGTTATGCTTTTCACCCATTTGCAAGGATGCTCAGGGATATCATGAATGTCAGGAGACATTAGCTATCTCTTGACTCAGTCACACCTTTCTGGCCAACTCAAGTCAGGTTCCCTCAACGGCTGTTCTGGAACTCTCAATAACCTTCCCCAGAATACTGCCATGTTTTCTTCTTCTCCACCACGGTCCTCAGGGCTATGCTCACAAAGTCGTTTTGCAGGGACAATTGAAATTATTGGCTTGGAAGATTTCAGGTCGTCTTGACATGCCGAGGGACTTTTGCAGTCAGTTATCAGTGACCCCTGGGCCCCTTCAACTGGATCCAGTTTCAATATGCCTGGTCTGTCTGGATTGTCTTGGACACGGAACAACAGATTAATCCCACATCTGCCTTTCCAGTAGATGTAACATTTCTTACAACCTTATTGACAGCGGGTTGGGGCCTACAGGAAAGTTAACACTTATAGATCCGCTATTTCAGCTGGTCTTATTCTAGTTAAAGGGAAACCTCTTGAACAACATTTGTTGGTGTGCAGGGCCTTGAAAGCAATTCATCTGCAGCTTCCGCAAATGCCTAAATATTTTTCCCTGAGGTATGTGACGGTGATATTAGATTAACTTTTTCCATGGCCTGACAATGATCTTTCTTTAAAGCAGTTTTCAGCAAAATTGACTACATTACCCTGTGTTCGATCAAATAAAAGTTTCTGATGTCAGGGGTCTTGAGGTGCATAACATATCTTTTTCTCCACAGTGTGTTACCTTCTATATTACGAGACGTACCAAGACTTTGTCCACATCTATATTTTATCCTGCTTTCCCAGATTGTAAAAAATAGTGTGTGGTTACTTGTACCTGTTCCCATGGATCTCAAACTTCTGCTTTTTATTCGACTTTACACCTTCTAGTTTCTTTTAAAAAAACCTTATGCACCAGTCTCTCCTTTGACACCGGCTGGAGAACACCTTAAAAATAACAAATTGGTCAAATTAGTCTACATTTAAGACCTTTTATTACAAACCAATTCAGCATGTTTCTTGTGATGGTTTGGCAAAGCTTCAAACTTATCACACTTCAGTCTCTGGTCTAATAATAGAATGGAAATCTGCCCCACTAACATGACAGGAGGCTAAGCCTCTATTAAAGACACCAAAGCAAAGATTAGTCTTCCATTCCTCTCCCTCAAAAAATATTTCCTGATTGTTTTCTCTTGTAGTTTCGATGGAAATTCAAGCCCTTTGTCATTTTGAAAGCTATACAATCATGTGTTTTCACTTGAATGCTGAGCATTTATTCCTGGCTGTCAGTTGCACAACTTCAGACCTTTCAAGGAGGAAGGAGAGCCGCACTTTCAGAAGTTTGACTTTTTCCATTTAATTTACAAGAATGTTTCTTCTAATAGCAAATTAGTGGACGTTTGCTGCTCTCCAGAGATAGTTATGCTTAACAGTGTGTTATGAGTGACTAATGCATTATGAGGTCGAACCAGGAATGGAACACCGTCCTTCTGTTAATATGCGCTTAAAAGGTTGTATTCCATCCATCATTTTCTTTGCTGCTAGTGTTTCAGTAAAGGAGACATAAGCAGTAATCTTCACCTCCGTGTCTTTAATAGAATTCAAACCTCCTGTCAATTTAATGGGGAAGATTTCCATTACTACGTGGTCAGCAAACAGGGACGTCTGCAGTAACCTGTAATAATGAGTTGGTATCTATTTTGGAAAAGAAAAGGGGCCCCTGAATACAAGATAAATGCCTCGTCAGGGAAATACAATGAGGGGAAAGAGGGACTGGGCACCTAGGCAAGGTGCATTAACCACATAACTGACACATCAACACCAGAGAATCATAAAAGTAGCTACATGTATTAAACACTGGACACATCAATATTCTTTTATTATTGTTTTTTTATTTTATTTTTACTTGAATTTGATAATATAAATATCTACTAATTTTTGCATGAAAAATTGTTATCATTACAAATATAAACACAATTTAAAAACACATTGTTTAGTATACATGCAGACAAACTGATAATTACATCCACATATCTTGGTTATCTCGTTTCTACCTTTTGATTATATTAGCAGAAAACAAAACTGTCGTATGGTGAAATCCTGTAAACAAAAACTAACACCCTGCTAGAATCTGAACTGTAAAAACAATTAAGTTCTAGAATTCTGCAACAAATTGTACATGTAATATACTCAATGCACATCCATCCTTATGATGGCATGAGGAGACATGCCTCATTAACTTTATTGAATCGGACGTTCGTATATGCGTGGAGGGAAATACATTTCCCGAACTCATTTAATCTGATTGATTGACCATATGATGAACAATGGATGCTGTGCATATGTAAAGATATAACAGCAACATCAGAGAGACTGCATTGCTAATTCTTTGATCCAAATGGCACTTTTCAGCCTTTAAATCAATACAACTACTAAAGAAGTCTTTGAGCCCTGAGGAAGTCCCAAGCGGGACGAAACGCGTTGGCTATCAACTGTGTCGTGTATTTTAAAGAATGACGTTTTTGGAATAAAGAGACAACGCTTTCTACAATCAAAAACATTATTGTTTGGTCTTTTCATCTGGGAAGTTTTCTGTATTGTATTTTGCTCTATATTTTTTTGACATGATGCACTAGTGCGGTTACAATTGACAGACCATTGTACTATGGGTGCAGGGTTATTTTTGTTGTTTATATTATCAAATTCAAGTAAAAATAAAATAAAAAAACAATAATAAAAGAATATTGATGTGTCCAGTGTTTAATACATGTAGCTACTTTTATGATTCTCTGGTGTTGATGTGTCAGTTATGTGGTTAATGCACCTTGCCTAGGTGCCCAGTCCCTCTTTCCCCTCATGATGAGTTGGTATCATCATTTATATCGATGCTGAGAAATGTGGGGCCAACAATAATATTTTAAGTGGAGGGTCTGAATAACCGTATGCAAAACTGTGCATCTACATTGCAGAGAAAAGAAGGACTCTCTATAAGGATCAAATATAATATTGGTTTGAACTCTACAATACAGACTTAGTTCACTATTTGAAAACACAATTATTTGCATCTGCAACTTGAACTTGCTTTTATTACTCATTAGTTTACCAAACTAAGTCAATATGTTGATGAATCAATCCAGGATTACACACAAACATATATTTGTCTAACATATACATCATATGAATATCAGTTCTATTTCAGTCCTTGTTTAGTTTCTTCAATGGGGTATCTTTTGAATATTCTTCCAAAATTAGTCCACCCTATGGTAGCTCCAAAAATCCGAACCATGCCCCAAACAGGAATGTGTAGAAACGTCACACGCCATTGGGTGCTAAAAGAATTATTCCACAAATGTCAAATCATCACAGATTATGAACTCTTTGTAGTATGATGTGGGGTCATCACACAGCTTTGCTCGACTTTTCCAGTTACTGAGAATATTGAGGTGCATTCACGACTCTTAATCAAACACAGCCAAATTTATTGATGTGGATTGTAGGAAAGAGAATAGTTGGGGTGGACAATTATCCATCTCTAAGCCTAAAGCCTACGCCTGCTGGATTTCACACAAATTAAATGAAATACACCAGCGCTCGATTCCTTGTAAAGTGACACAAAGCAGTCAGGCTCACATCACAAGCACTGTGTAAAGTATTTAAGGAGTGCATACACAGTAGAAAAAGTTCCACAAAACACAATATTTACCCTATCCCACTGACATGGTTCAGGCAGACCAACTCTATGCTTGCCGGTGCCCCTGGGGGGGGGGGAAAGGGGGGTGGAGTAGCTAGAGTGGCACTAAGCTCATGCTTCCACTCCACATACTGTGGGGGCATAGCAGCAGCAGATGTTCAGCCCTACTATGCGGCATCACACCTCCAAGTTCTGAACGACTGGTGGTACAGCCCCAAGGATGAACCTGCTTACGCCCTGGAACGATGGTTATTAGGGGGCCCCTCACTATATGCATACCTATACGACACCTCCGATACACAGACCCTTCTCCCGGCCACCAAGGCGGTAATAACTGCATGGCGTCAGTCTCTTCTCCGAATGGGTTGGGAGGAGGCCCGTTGTGGCACAACAGACTCCTTCCCCAACTGAAACAGCTACAAGGCTTTCAGGGCTGGGACCAGATTGGGATATCCTCATTAGGAGATGTTCTCCACGGTTGTACCCTCAAATCGTTCCAAGAATTGCAGGCAGAAGTTTCCATGGCTCTTACCCAATTTTATAAATACCTGCAATTCCGTCATGCACTGATGCCAGGCCTTAAGAACATAACGATCCTCCCTGAATTTAGTCCCCTTGAAGGCAAACTCCTAATGGGAGACTTAGAAGATCATAAAATTTCCAAAATATATCAAACGCTAGTTACCAACAGCGCACTCACACTAGGGACAGTTAGGGAGGCATGGCAGACAGATCTAGGCCCCATCGACAATGACAACTGGACGGAAGCCCTAAAATCCCCTCAGGGAGCGGTAATTTTGTCTCGTTTGCGCCTAATCCGGTTCAAATACCTGCACCGAGCATACTACACACGTCATAGGCTCTGGAGGGCAGGACTAGTGCCATCTCCAGAATGTCTAAGATGTTGTAAGGCAGAAGGAACATTCCTTCATACAGTTTGGACCTGCTCGGGACTAGACAGATCCTGGAGGGGGGTCTTTACATGTTTGACGGAGGTGTTGGGGTGGAGTCTCCCCAGGTCACCTAGACTAGCATTACTACATAACTCGGAAGACATAGGAGGTAACAAGTACAAGCGCCACCTCTTATTCCTAGGCCTTACCCTTGCTAAACGGGACATCGCCTGACTATAGAAGGCGGAGACCCCGCCCCTCATTAGCATATGGAAAAAAGGTATGGATTTTTGTATGGGAATGGAGAGGCCGGAGTTCCAAGCTAGGGGATGTCCTCAAAAACACTCACGCATTTGGAAATGCTGGGCCGAATATAGGGGCATTATTCTAGACCCAACACCATCACCGATTCTAACATTGGACACAGGGATTAGGTCCTATGGACAAGTTATATAACACAGTAAACTACCGGTAATTGGATGAAACAGAAACTATTGGAGTTGAAATGAGAGGGCAGGGACTAGTTTTCTCTTTCGCAGCTGGTTATATTGTGCAATTCATGTATTATTATTTGGTGAAAATAAGCCAATGTTGCAAGTTTACCTATAACTGTATATGAATGCCCGGCTGGGTACTACTATGGCAAAAATCAATAAAGAATGTTAAGAAAATAAAATCAGAAAGTAACACGTATAATGTAGCGAATATCATTGATTCGTTTGGGTTATGAAGTAGACATTTTTAAGAAAGGTGGGAGGTCTGGGATGGTAAGGGTTGGAAAGACCTGAATTTTGATCTGGAGTATGTACACTAGTGCGTGTGGTGGGATTGATGTATATTTAATATAAACGAGTACTTGGGTTTTGATTGAGTGGGTGAGTGTGAAGATGATTCGTGTTAATTGTAACTGGAGTGTCATACTGAAGCTGGACTGCAATAAGAGTATTTGTTTGTTGATGGAGGTGACAGGTGTTGAGTGAATAGTACACCAAGTAGACGGAACTTTTGGGGTTTATTTTGTAATATTTGATTGCATGAAATTGATGGAATTTATCAAAGTATTAATATGAATGATTCAATAATAAGGTTTGATGTTGATCATTACTGTGCTTTACTGTAGGTCGTATATGATATTCCTATATGGACAACAATTGACTATTTGATAATGAGTGAACTAAACGATGGATCATTTTTCTTAGAACCTATGATATATGTGATGTAAGTCGTTACCTTTTATTTGACCTTATTTATTATGAAGTGTTAACTAGAATTAAGTTGAAGAATGCTGTAACATAGCTAATCAGGTTGACCTACTGAATTAAGTTTTTGTGATAACTGAGTGTATATAATTTGATTTGGCAATCTTAATATATATTTCATGAATTTGTGGTAGGGGTGGTAACTGTTTATGTGATCTATACATGATCACTGGATGAGAATGGATTAAACATGAAAATATAACAATGAATAGATGAACAGTTATCATTGTACCAATTTAGTTAACAAGAATATGTATGCAAGATGCAATGTACTTTTTTCGATGTACTAAGGATGAAGTTATTAGATGGAATCATGAGCACATGGAGGATAATCTGTGTAAATGTATTACATTTAGAGGAGAGCTCTGGTGGCATTAATTCTGCCTATGTTAGGGGTTATTATGAAGCCCGGGCAGGTAAGTACGCTCCGCCAGCGTAGTTTACGTAGTTTTTGCATACTCCGCGTTCCGTTGCGAACGCTGAGTTTAGGCAAAACTACGACTCCGTGGCTGAGCATAGTTAGCCGGCCTCTCCACCCTCCCAAAGTAATTATAAAGTAATAAAAAAGGCACTTACCTGCAGTGGCTGCCTCCTCCTCGCCATCTTTCTTCTCTGTTAACCCCTACGTTGTACGTCTTGCGAGTGCTCATGCGCACGCGCAAGACGTACAACGTAGGGGTTATCAGAGAAGAAGGACGGCGAGGACGAGGAAAGAGAGCGGCCATGGAGAGGAGGAGGCAGCCACGGCATGTAAGTGCCTTTTTCTTACTTTATAATTACTTTGGGAGGGGAGAGGGAGCGGAGCGGAGTTCCACGGAGTTTCTTTCCAACTCCATGGAACTCCGCGTAGAGGCACTACGCCTGCTCCGTCCGGGGTTAGTTATTATTTAATGTAAATACCTATGTATTTGTTCCTAAAAATGTATAATATAGCCTTATAGCCCGCCGTAGCGGGCTATACCGGCTATTAAAGGCCCGTTCCCGCGTTAAAGGCCCGAGCCGAAGGCGAGGGACTTTAACAAGGGACCGGGACTTTAATAGCCGGTATAGCCCGGCTACGAAGGGCTATAAGGCTATTAGAACATTCTGCCACTAGAGGGCAGAATGTTCTAACAAATAAAACAAGGCTTCTCGAAGCTCGAGGGATTTAAATCCCCTCGCGCTCCGAGAGGCTTTTGTAAAACATTGGAATGTTGCTCTGAGGGCCTTTACCGGCACGTAGAAGCAGGGAGCACTCCATTGTCTTCAATGGAGCTCCCAACATTCCAATGTTCTAATAGAGGTTTTATATATATATAATATTTATAATGTATTTTTATTTGTATTTTTCAGCCCTGATGAAGTCCTGTGAGGGGACGAAACGAATTGGCTGGGCTGTGTGTACTACACTTGACTATATAAAACTTTAAATGAATGGACAATAAACAGTTTGTGTTTCATAGATGAAGATTGTAGCCGCCCTTCTGTTGATTAAACTACAAGACTTTGTTGTGAATGTAACAGATAACTATCAATAACTGCGAGTATAAGACTAATCAAAGAACTTGTGATGTAATATAAATGAATTTGGTAGTAGGCGAGTGCTTCTCCCTTTAGATTATTTAAACATTTCTTTTAAAAGGTCATTTTTTGCCATTTGTAAACTCAATTCCCTTTCAGTGAAACATCACATGTGATTTACAAAAACTAATAAAAATGAAATCTAAAATGCTCTTTTTCATATTTCGACGTGTGATTATGTCTACTTTGTTATTTTTCATTTTTTACATAATACTCTGTCAGGAAGACACTTTCGTTCCCCAACAGAAATGCATTTTACTTAGGCAATATGCTATACAAGTGCACTCACTTGTTCATTAAAATGTATCATAAGTCTTAACCTCCGACCAGGGGCGTAGCATCAATCGGTGCAGCACTGCCCAGTGGCCCGAGGGCCCAATGAACAGCAGCCAATGGGCCCATTTCCTTCCTTGCACTATGGCCTATGACACAATATATACAAGATATCACACTTTCAATGTATTACAGATAATTGCTTCGACTTCATAAGTCATTCGTGAAATCAACCTGATACATTTGCAGAGCAGATGCTGGTATTTGTATATAATTCTAAACCATGTAAATGATTATAAAAGCAGAAGATGTTCCTTAAATGTAAACAATGGATACATGTGACATAGCCATTGTTAAGCACTAGTCGATCTGTGACCTCCAAACCCCTTTGGTTGCGCGTGGATGGCCTACGTCACGCCATTATAATTTGTTTCATGAAGTGCGTTTTACACACAAACACCGGTGTTCCCATCAGCTTCTGACAATTACCGTGTGTTTTTTCAGGACTAAAATTCACAATTCATGTTGGAAAGGGAACTGACTACATACCAATGCTGTTGGAGGTGCCTGGTCTCTCAACCCAGTGATCTCTCTTAGATAGGATCAAACATCTTCAATATCATCTTGGCTTCCTACATCACCATTCTATGCTGCTGTACAGTGCCAAAGTGCTGATTAATTAAGAAGCGCTACACTGCCACAAGACTGCTTACACCCTCCAGTGCCCATGGGGGCCTTCTCTTCAGTGCTCTTAACCATAGATATATTGTTGTATTGCTCTGAGTCAAAGCGCTATGGTGATAATCTGCCTTCAGGTTGCTGGCATATTTGTTTGCTTCTGTTCCTACTTCACATCGCCAAACAAGCACGTTTTCTCTTTTCTCTGGCACGAAACAATATCGCCATAAAGCAGTGGCAATACCAAAGGTTCAGGTGATGCCACTGAAAAACAAAAACTATTGGCTTTGCCACTCATGCTTAAATTGCTTCACAAGGGGAAATTGTCTCATAAAGGAAATAAATAACACAAATATGCGAATTTACAATACCCCTACCAGTGCAATAGCAATTTGTTCTCTCCACACACAGTGCTTATTTGTAAAAGTAGGTATCATAAAAAGTCGCAGATTTCCATGGCTTTGTGGAAAATACGTGCAGGAATCTGAAGTAAATAGTACGTGGACCTGCTTATGTTTTTTACGAAATAGGCATACTTGTGACATTGAAGTAGGATTTGGGCACAGTGACACATTTGGGAATCGAATCCATCCAATTCCTAAATTTTCCGTTTTTTTGGGGCAAATTTGTATTTTTTGACCTGTTTATTTTGTTTTGCTGGCTGCATACCAGGTACCAAGTCACTGACATTCCACTCACTCTTTGACAGTTCTCAGATATCCACACGCGCTGATGGAAAACGCTTTAAACGTTTCAATAAAATATGAATACACAAGACGATAGCCCGGTATGCAGATCACGTGGTATTTGTCTAATTGTCTTATTTACTTTGGTGTTTCGTGAACGCACCACGCTTTACAGCATCTTGAGAGCGTCAGGTATACGGACTATGTCACTATGCCGGGGCCTCTCACCTGACTGGCACCGCTGGCGCCCTTCTATTTATCCGCCTCACCTCCCCACTTCTCTCTCTCTCGTCACCTCGTGACCCGGGTACAGGGCGGGTCACCGCTCAAGCTGCAGGGCGAGAATGTGAACGCCTGCGGCTGCAGTCCACACCCACCGCTAAAATAAGTCTTGAAAAGAACCCAAGAATATGCTCTGCCCACTCGACTTTTGAAAAAACAGATACACCTCGAGGCCGTGCCCTTAACCGCGCAGGGCGTCACCTGCACCTCTGAGACCTTTCACCCGGAGTATCGGCACTGAATTGCTCTGTCGAAAATAGCACATGTCGGGAGGGAAGCCGTCTCTGCGAAACGAATGCGAGGGACTGCAAACTAGAGATGGGTGAGCCAGCAAATTAACAGTGAGAGCCGAGCCAAGGGTCTTAGAGCCCGTGCAGGAGCTGAAAATGTCTGCTTTGTAAATCATACAACAAACATCACATATAACATGATTAAGTCTTTTCAAAATTCAAAAAAGTGCTTTTCTTTAATATGTCAAAGTCACATTATAGCATCAGTGAGCTATGAGGCAGGACAGCTTTCGGATAAAAAACCAGTATGTGTCCCAGATTCTTATAGAGCAACATTAAAGTCTATTGAATCAAACAGAATAGATTTTTGTACAACTGACATTCCGGACTCATACATTTTAAAGTGCGTTCATATGTGATGAAAAAAAAAGTTTTGGCGAAATAAAATAAAACAAGTCTGCAGCTCTGGCTGCAAGGCCACATCCTAGGTGGAGGGAGAGAGGCAGGCAAAAGCCATATGAAAGCTCGGCTCGTTAAGCAGAGAGACAGCATGGGGAGTTAAAAAAAACCAGGATGAAATTTCCTAAATGACACCATATGTCAACATAAATTTATATTATAGTGCTAATATTTACTTGTGGGTGTTCTGTTATATTTTGCTAAAATACAACAGGCATCAAAGTATGAGTGTGCATGTACCAGTAAAATGTGAAAATATACAAATTTTGCAACTTCATTTATTCACAAAACACAAATTAAATATGGATAAACACCAGTAAGGTGGCCAAAAATAAATATGGATAAATACAAACGTAAATGTTAAAGAAACAAATACCATAAAACCGAGAGCCCTATTTATAAACTTTAATATACATTCTGATTATGTGGACCTCGTTTGTAGTATCAAGGCATGGAGAGGTGGCTAATTTAAGTTGAGTTGTTTTTCAGCAATCCTAAAACTGGATATACTTAAAGAACTCGCTTTGCTCTAAATGTCAAAGCTTCTCAAGGCTCTGAATTCCTACATTCTAGTCCACATAATGTTTTACTAAGTGAAAAAAATATTCACAGTTATCAGAAGTTGGCAAACCAACCTGCAACATTTTCTGACATGCAGCACAACCATGTACCCCTCAATAAATACGTCTTGTCGTTTTCGTAAAAAGGTTCCAAATTCCACTGAACAAAGAGACTGAAAGACATCGTGCTGGGCTGATGGACAAAAAAAGACTGCACTAGCGCGTATTTCCTCGTTTCAAGAACATAGGTGTGGTTTATTGCACTTACCAATGACAGCTTCCCACGTATCATTGGCGTGTGTGTGCACAAGATGAGGTCAGGAGTCTAGAGAGCTCATCCCTCAGGGATAAGACAATGACTAGGACTTCTGGGAGCCCCTGATGTTTTATGTTCTTTTAATTTTAAACTGAAGGCCCTAGTCACCCTTGACCTACTGTGGGAGTGAGCAATGGAGTCTACTCACTAACTGTAGTGATCCAAGGGAGGGGGTGAGAGAGAAACACTGGACTGGAGTTCATTCTCAGGCTGGACTGAGCATAGATTGCGAGCGTTACAGAAGGCCACACTCACTGGCAGGAGTATGGGAGTTCGCTGCACCAGCTGCAGTAAAGTGTGGAACCACAGATGAGTAAGTGGTAATGATTGGTGAGATACTGCAGTACTACAAACAGTTAAGTGGTTTAGCATATCACCAAATCTACGGACTCCAAAGGCCACATCCACAACCACTTCACCTTTTCTATCAACCTGCCTCAGGTCCAACCAAACCATCAAGGGCAACCCAGACAAAGACCAACCTTCAAATCTTTTAAAGCCTTCTGAGCTATCAATCTGGATTTTACAGCACATCAACAGCATAAACCCCTCATCAACAGCTCCACTGTGCAACATTCAGACTCAGTGAAGCTTCAACCTCCTCTTTCTCACCACAAAATACATTAAAGTCCTCAACCCCATCAACCTCCTATGAAGATGATGTCCTATCTTCATCCTTCATCAAAGGCCTCAATGGAAAAGGTGTCACTCTCCACTAGCCATCGTCAACATCTCTCTTACACAAGATAACCTTCCAGAAGCCCTCAATGCTGTCTCCTGAGGAAATCCACCCTTGGCCCTGATCGGGACGACCTGATTCCTGGGGTCCCAGGGCAATCAGGAGTTAGTGAGTGTCAGCTGCATCTGCTGAAGTAATTTACCACTGGTGTCCCATGGCCACAGTACTACTGGACCTAAAACTCGATAAACAAATACTCCGCTTAAGCACTTAGCGAATAGCAAGATGTAGTAGACCAATGCTTACTGAAGAGGTGATGTCATTTTGAAACTAAGAATACCATTTATGCAGTAATAGTACCTACTAATAACCATGGGCATTCAATTTATTTATAAAAGAAAAATACTTTAATACACATAAGAAAAAAAAGCTAGGTCATGAAAATTGAGAATCTCTACGCCCCTCTGGGCCCCAGTTCTGACCCAACCCACTATTATAAAACAGGTAACACGGAGACTGCAGACAATGTTACACAGTGTTATCTTTCAGAGCTCGAGTAATGGTATTGCATTAGTTTTAGCAGATGGCACGAAATACCAGTTTCCCAGTCTGCTACTGTCCCACAACCCGAAAAAGGACCCCCTGTTTCAGCCAGCGCAACACCCTGGCTGTGCATTGTGGGGGAGCAAGTTACTGTAATAGGTGAATGTCAGTATTTTTTTGTTTTTTAAACATTAGTTTTTATATTATTACAACACCTAACTATAATGTCACTTTAACTTTTGTTTTTTTTCTGTGAAATTCTCGGGCTTTTTTAACGCAAGCTAAAATCTTTCCTAACTATAATGTCACTTTAAGCTTTGTTTTTCCAGTGAATTTAGAAGTTTTTTTTTTAACAAAGTAAGATCCTATTACCACACCTAACTATAACGTCACTTTAGCCTTTGGTTTTTTTTAAGGTGAATTTCTGTTTTTTTTAATCATATTCACCAAACTCCCCCACTTAGCATGGCTTTGTACTGTGCACAGCGTGTGGTTGGCCGCAGAGCCTGGCATGTGCCTAATCCCAGCGGGAGGCCAGTCTCCATGGCCGTCACACGTGCATGGCGCGGGGTTGGTCACCGGGACTGTGCCTACCCCTAACTCCCACAAACCTCCACCCCACATTTTCCTTGATTAGATATTTTTAAACATTTTTTGTGTCACCTCAGCTGAAACGCCACCCACGGTACCATGAAACCATACAATCTTCAGTTATTGAAGCTTGCTTGGTCTCAAAGTACCACACCTCACTTTGGAATCCCGAGGCACTACAAATGAAGAGTCACTCGTAGTACAGACATACTGCACAAGAGTCACCAATTGCAGCTCGCGTGCAGGAGTCTACTGGTACCACATAATCCTCTGAAGGCAGCCGCATCAATTTTCTTCATGTTGTGGAGAGCCAATCAGATCACTTGGTCCAGAGGGACCAAAATGCCCAGCGGGGACAAAACCCTCTCTACCAATCAGATCACTCAGTTTTTTTTTTTAAAACTGCAGTAAATCAGGATTACTATGGGACCAAATGTCCAGATATCCCTATAATTTTACCCCTTCATCACCACCCCAAGTGCCTCTTTAAATGTGAATTTCTTGAAAATGGTTTAACATTTGAGAGGCACACTTTGAGTAAAGTTCAAACTTTATGCAAAATGTGGTGCAATTAGTTTTTTCTGTATTGCTTTCCAAAATTTCTTATGGAAATTAACATAGAAAAACAAGATTTTGCCCCTCTCTCTTTTTCTCAGCTTCCGCTTGATGGATCGCCTCGAAACTTTCCAGGAAGGAGCTGAGGCGGAAGAACTTTGTTTTGGACAATTTCGTGAAGATCCGTCAAAAGGCACCAAAGTTATTAGCAAAACAAAAAACACTGTTCTCATGGAAACTCTGACCTAACTACATGTACACTATGGTGACTGCCACTGTGATATATAGATATATATATACACACACACACACACACACACACAAATATACATGTTTGCTTTGAATGCAAACAAATGCACATTTCACAGGGAACTCTGTAATATGGAACATAATTCATTGGTCCCTGTGAAATACATATTTCAGCATCATAATAACAACCATCAAACCACTCTACAGTGCTTTACTGCTGTCAGGGCTACTAAAATTATGCAGCATATAGGACAAAATAATGTAGCAAGATTATCTAAATTATGTGGTGAAAAAAAAGCATACGCAGTACATTTTGTGGCAGCTTGTCCACCGTTTGAGCTATACACAATTTTTGTGAAATCTGAAATGTGGCAAATGCAAATCCATAACTCGGCGGTAAATGGCGTCCAGAGATGCATGAACCTACAGTCCCTCACCAATGTCCATAGTTTTATCAACAATTTATTCATGAAACAAACAAAATCTATACATTCAAATTCCAATAGGTGCTTATTGTTAGATGTACTTTGAAAAAAACCGCTTTTTCAAGGTAATGCTTCCAAAAAAATATTATTGCAATCTCGGGGTTCTGGTGACATTTACAAACTACTCAACCTTGGTTTATGATCCCCTCAGATCTCCGAGATGGCAATATTGGCCTTTACATATATATACAGGATACATAACGGGTAACCACACAATATATGTATACCAATAAATGACACCTAAAAAGCACAATGTATTTAAACAACACAAACTCAAACCCATAAATAATAGTACATTCATGTTTCACACAGGGAAAATAGAAAATTTGCCCGGCACTATTTCTCAGGTCCCCGTTACCCTTACAGGGAAGAGTCCATATGGTCCAATTTGGTTAATGTTCTGAGAAAGACACATGTAGCCCTATAAAATCCCATATAAAGTCTTTATTTCCACAGCTTCTTCACTTTAAACGTTTTTCCAGAATTCTCCATTTAAACACATATATTTGACAGCCAAGCCATATATACGACAGCCAAGCCTGAGGCTTGGCTGCTGAATATATGTGTTTAAATTGAGAATTCTGGAAAATGTTTAAAGTGAAGAAGCTTTGGAAATAAAGACTTTATATGGGCTGTTTTTTAGAGCTACGTGTATCCTTCTCAGAATAGTACATTCATAGTTGTCTCTTTCACAGTGTTATGGGTAAAGTGGTATGTAATTTCGTCTGTAAGATTATTTACGGAATATGTAATTGTATTTGTCACATCAAGGCTGAGCACTGCATTTGATGTGTGAGTTAGGGTTTTCATAGCTGTTGTGCGAATTGCAGTTGTAGGAAACTGAATAATTATGTAGTGAGGCTGGTTAGGCTTCACTATGCAATACTCTCACAATACCCCAAAATAGTTCCCTTGGATTCATACAAATAAACCCTTAGCTCAGTCCTGGTAGCGTGGCAGAGAGCAATCAGGCTTTACTAGAGGAACATGTCTTAAGCATTTGAGAGTACCAACATGGACGATAAGTAATTGACACAACTCAAAAGAAATTCAACACCAATTTATGAAAATAAAGCAGATTTTTATATACACTGAGGCACCAAAACGAAACATTCGGGTGAGTATAACCAGAGATATGGATTTTAGAAGGAAAAATAAATCAGTGCAATTCACTACTGCAAAACTTTAATGCTGCGGTCAATGGAGAAATACACTAGTGACAATCGGTAACTTGCAGGTCGAGTCCAGTGGAAACCACTGGGGGGGGGGGAAGAGGTAAGGTGATGCAGGTCCCACGACCGTGCCACAGCAGTCAGTTGAATTTTCCCTTGCTCGTAGGCCCGGTGCAAAGAGGTGCTGGCTGTCCCTGGTGCTGAAGCAGGAGCCGCGGAGGAGCTAGTTTTATTGCTTGGATGGTGCTGGTGGGGAAACAGATGCAAAAACCCAACAACGGGGCCACTGAGGCAGTGGGTTGAAGTTGCTGTAGGGTTCCCTTGAGGCACAGTGTCGAACAAAGGTAGTGGTAGCCGGACTGGCCACCAACAAGCCTTGGCAGTGGCAAGCTAAGGTTGGAGTTACTTTGACGTTCTAGAGTCTGGGGGAAAGCGGTAGCCACCTGAAACTTGCTGGAGGTCAGGACTACATTTCCCACAATGCACTAGACCATTTACTTTTGGGTGATCCCTCGGCGGGCCCAATGGCCAGGGATTCTTTGGTTCCGGGAGAGTGTTTTACCTGCGGGCTTCAGGGAACTTGTGGCTCTAGTTCAAGGGAGCTCTGGAGTTGCCTTTGGCTCTCAGAGGGGTTCCTCTTTCCTGGGGAACTGGTCTCTGGTCCAGGACGAGTCACAGTGTGGTTTCCAAAGGTGCAGGTAATCACGCCTTTGCTTTGTGCACGTTCTGAAGTCTCAGACTTGGGTCTCTTCTTTGTCCTTGGTTACAAGTCGAATCAGATCTGAGGTTCTGGTGTCAAGGGTGCCCCTAAAATCCTAGATTTAGGGGCATTAGGGGTGTAAGCAGCCAATGGGCTACTAGCCAGACCCTCCAGGATTTTGCGATTTGCAAAAGAAATCGCGAAATCGGCAATTTTGTAAAAATGCTGCGATTTTTACAAAACTGCCCGTGAAATTTGCTTCTCGTCCTCGCGATTATTACATTTCAGCCCAACATGGCAGAATTTTGCACTCCCTCGGTTGCTATTTTTCACTTTACACCACACCCTCCTGTTAAATTCCATGCAGTTAGAGCTACTAGGCCCGAGCCCGCACTGCCCCCCCCACCCGTCCCCTTTCCCGCTCTATAGATCCCCTTTCACTCCTCCACTTGCATTTATTTCGTGTATTTCCATCATCATTAGTTTCAGCCCGTTTGCCAGACTACCAATCCTCCCTCCACCCCACCCCTTAAATCGTGCTCCTTCTGCCACGGATAGGCCATCTGCAGCTTCAAAGACACTGTGTGCAGGACACGAGTCTCTCCCTGCTACAGGCTCCAACTGATATTCAGACGTCCGTTTGTGTATCATGACACGCTGCACACTGTGGTACATTTTTTATTTCCTATCTATTCTCTGTCACAGATCAACATTCAGGAGTCACGTGTCTGCCCATGCTCGCTTTGCCTCATGTTAGTACGGAAGTATTCTCTTCCCCCTTCCACCTACTGATCACGGTCCAGAAATATTCTCCGTCTTCCACGTTCCTGGATACTTCAGATAAGGGCACAGTAGTCAGATCGAGCACTTCTCCAAGACTTCCAGGGACAATACAGATTTGCATATGCATAAGGGAGTGAAGCACTTCGTCTCCACTTATGTATCACGATATTCGAGTTACCTTTAGTATCACCTGTCCCAGACTTCCATGGATATTACAACAGAGTGTTCTACAGTCTGAGCAATGCCACAAGCATTACACACCAGAAAAACTTTCATTTGGTGTCTTAAAAAGCACGAATACTGCCCACACGAGTCAAAGCAGCTGCTTCTCATAGACTCCTAGTCATACACCTCAATATTGAAAAGCTGACATATTAATGCAGGTAGTTGTAAGGGAGATTTCTCACTCCATCATCCAAGAAATATCTCTGAAAAGGGTATTAATGACTTCTTATCCCCAACTCAAGATGTGATACAGCCCATAACTTGGGCAATAACGGCAACTTGTCCAAGAAATATTTCACATTAAGACGCATAAATAATCTCAGCCCCTTCTCTCAGAATCCTGGGATATTACAGATTTGGGCACAGGAGACAACTTAAACCATCATCCAGGCAGGGTCGAACTGGGGCAGTAAGTAGGCCCGGACACCAAAATGAAAGTGGCCCCCATTAGCGAAGCAGATAGCTGAAAAAGTGGTAACATCAGAGAAATCAACAGTGAAAACGGGTGCCCACTTGGTCATGAAATCGGCCCACAACTAAAAAAGGACCACACACTGATCTGTCAGATCATCCTATCTGGCACTGCCCGATTGCCCTAGAGGACAGTTCGACCCTGCACCCAGGCATGCCTTTGAGGTGTCAGATCAGACCCTCTAGCATTTCGCGATTTCGCTATTCACGAAAAAAATCACAAAATCAGCTGAATAGCACAATGGCCGCGATATTTACAATTTTGGCCGCGATATTTACAAAAAAGTGTCTACCGGGAGGCAGCAAAACAAACAATGCCCTTTTATTGGCTGTGAGCACACGTCACTACCCGTCCAATATCAGCTTCCTCCTGGCCAAGCTGTGAGAGGCGCAGGGTTGGGTTAGACATGCACAGACCCACCCGCCACACAGGAGGTGGCGGTGGGGGCTGGCTCTTTAAAACTCAGTGGTCCCTCCAAGCTCGTGGGAGTTGAGCAGCAAGGACCCTGCAGCCTGCCCTTTAAATCTTAGTTTTTGGCAACTATGAACCTGCAAAACAGTGCAGTTCAGCTGAGGGCTCACGTAAGAGCGTCACAACAGTGCGCAGGCTCCGCTCCCGTAATTTCCAATACCCCGCGATTACCAGTTAAATCCCAAGGAATGGGGAATAACAATAGCGTGGACGCAGGTTTACCGAGCACACATCTGCATGTAATCCCTCATTCCGCAGGGTTTGACGCCTTCCAGGTAAATGGAAAGGGGGGGCTGGGGGTTGTGGGTATGTGGTGAGGAGGGTGACTGGGCCAGCTCAGGCTTTGCTGGGGGAGGGGGGGAAGAGGGGGAGGAGGGGGAAGAGGGGGAGGCTGGCGGGGGTAATCCACACTCCCTGCGTGCCGTAGGAGATTTGACAGGGGTTAAACTGCGCTTGCATCCGTATCCCCTACCTGACCCTTACGCAATATTACCGGCTGTTTTTTCTGGCCATTAAAATCAGTTCTGATTTTCCCAGTTGCCACTCAATACAGGTGTGCAAACAGTAGTGTAGAAAAGATGCCGTGAGTCTTGGTGGAAGCAGAGAAAAGGGCCCCTTTCACTGCTGTAGAGGTGGTAAAATACAGCACTCTAGGGGTTCAATGGGCCCTCAGGTCTCTGGGCCCCAGAGCCACTGCACCTGCTGCACCAATGGTAACTACATCCGTGTGGGAACACTAATACAGTCATGATCAGGCAGAGCAGTATCCCATCCGGGGATACCACCGACCCTGTCTCCTAATCGGAGCCATGAGGCAGACAACAGCTCATATTAGTGTTTCAGAATCAGGCAGCGTGCTTCAAGGCGCGCTGGCACTTTATGTGGCACAGCAGCTTGCCTCCCAAAGCATTCTGGTACTTGTAGTGCTTAATGTTCTCAGCCAAACAAGACAGCCGCCCAATCCCACTGCCCTAATACCGGTCACCACATACCTCAGCTATACTCAACACAAAAGCGTATAACTGGGTCTCAAGGGAGGGGGGGTGGGGGTAATGGTGCCTGGACTCTGGTAAACAGAGCATGTGCTGCATCGCCATTTAGTCGCCGGGTCGCACCTTAACTACACCGTGTTCATATGATGCACTAATAGCACTCTGAAGTATGTCCCTTTTAGCTTTTGCAGCAGCCCAGGTGTTTTGCTGCATCGGGAACAACACAGATGGGGGCAGTCTCACTGCGCAGACACTTTAAACATGCCTATTTAACAGTGGAATACTCTGCTAAATCAGTTTACATTATTTAAGGCTGAAAAGGAATGATTACGAGTACAATAAAGTGGCGCAATAATGCAGCTAAATTTCTGTTTTTGTGCTGCTAAATTTCCATTTTTGTGCCGCTAAATTTTCAAATCTATGCCGCACTATCCTGGGGGGTCTGACTAGCCCCAACGGCTAATCTGCCCCTGTGGTGACCACATCCGGGGGTGTGGGGGGAAACCACATTATTTACCCAGAACCCTCTATTCTGCCAATTTTAAAAATGGCAGAACCCTTTCTTGGCTGTACAAACCAGGTGGATAGCCTTCTGGGGGTGTACACCTCCTGACTACCTCATTTTCCCACCTGCCCGGGAGCAAATGTGCCTGGGGGCAGAAGGGTGGCTGTTTCCTCCTCTGGGAAGCAGCTTAGTTGCATATCAGAGGCAATATAAGCTTTGATGTTCACCTCCTTAATGTGCCACTTCACTAGCCATTCAGTTAGGGCGGGATGTGTCCCCTCCTTTCCAAGTAGGCCTTGGTTTCTGACTCCTGGGAGTGTTCACACTTCCTGAAAGAGGGTCAGATTCCTGTCTTTGTAGCAGCAGCTGTAGGCTGTCAGCCAGGGCACAGGAAAGGCTGGGGCAACCAGGTGGGAAAACTCTAAGGTAGCCACCTGGGTGCATGTCACATTAAATCCTGTTTTAGAATAAGTTTGGGTTTTATGAGACTAGTTGTTTGATACCTAACATGACATATTTCAGTGGGACCATAATGGAGCTGGCAACCGAGGGGTGCCCCATGTGCTAGCCCATGTTAGCCTATAGCCCCCTGAACACTTATAGTAGCCCCCAATGGAAGGGGGCTTCTATAGGGACATAGAAGCTTGCACTTATATGTCCACACCTTTAATATAATGCACCCTGCCTCCTGGGCTCAGGAGGCCAAATTAGGGATGACTGACATATACTAAAAATAGTGTTGTGACCGTGCCACTCATGGTGAGGGCAAAGTAGAGTTGGAGCCGTTTGCACTGCTCCAGCAGTCTGCAATGGGAGGCCTGTCAGGGTGGCACAAACAGTGCTTCAGGCCCAGGTGACCCCTTTAACTCCCATGCCCTGGGTACCACTGATACCATTTACCAGGGACTTATAAGGGGGTTAAAGTCCTTGCAAATTGGAGTTACCAATTCACATACATTAATTTTAGGGCGAGAACACTGGCACTGGGGCCTGGTTAGCAGGCTCCAGTGCACTTTCAGAGTCATAACCATCAGCATTGGAGAAAAAAGTGTGGAGGTGACCATACCAAAAAGGGCACTTTCCGACAGCAGTCATACCCATACCTTGCGGATTTCAGTGCGTTTTTCGGTTTTAATTTGTAACCATAACAGTGTGCACTCCTTCCCCTTTCCACTGGCACTTAAGCCCCCCTCATGCGCTGCTTCCCATATAATGATTAACATGATAGGCCTGCATGATTGTCGGAAAATCAGAAGCTCACCCACCCACCCCACGCCACGAGTCTTATTGACCAAGCTATGCCCCTGTGTAGAGGAGACCTAAAAAAGAGCTACAAGCTTCTGTGTACATTTCATAATTGTGATTTTCTTACTGTCCAGGCAATTTTACAAGTTTTTCAAACATAAGACTGGTATTCACTGTGAATGTAGCTTAGGAAAGATTTGTCTCTATAGCAGCAGAGATGGAATTCCAGACTTTGACTGACCTCCTTGAGAAAGTTTGCTTTAAAGTTCTTGCTTTCTTTTCTGAGGGTGAAAGTTTACAGACCGAGAGTGTTGGCGCTTTGGAGAGAGTCATTACACCCAGGGAAAATCAATTTATGGATAAGTAGGGTGCTGCCCTGCAGCTTGAGTACGCTTCTCCCTCTATGAGCAACCATTTGCGAGTGATCAGTAGTAGGGTGATGAGGTGACGTGTTTTGATATTCTGGTTCTATATGCTAGCCAACGAGCAGTCTGTAGGGCTGCCTTTAAAAGGTCACAGTGGACACTGGAGATGTCAGACATTAGGGAGTTGTTGTAATAAACCATAGAGAGGACTGGTGGACCACTGATTTAAAGTTTTCTGGTATGATAAGGAATTGTGTTTCAGTTGCTGGGGAGATCGGAGTACTGCGTGTCTAACCACCAAAGTACTGAGCAGTGGCGGCTGGGATGTACCGAGCGTGAGGGCACAAAAAAAAAATAGACTTACCTTCCTGGTTTGCTGCGCGGCATCTTCCTCGCTCAGCTCCAACGCGGGACCCAGCCAGCTCCCCTAACCAATCCTGTTGCTGCTCTCACCAGCATGAGAGAAGCACCAGGATTGGAGGGAGCGGCCTCACTCAGCGTTCTCAAGAGCACTGGAGGCCTGCGCTTTCTCTAACCCAGCTGTAGGACAGCTGGGTTAGAGAAGTTTAAAATGTGCATGTCTGGCTGGTCAAAGAGACGTGCGCATTTCAAACTTTAGCGCACAGCTCTCTGCTGCCACTCAGCAGCAATAGCCCCGCCCCATCCTGACACTCAGTTCAGGACGGGTTGCCGAAAAAATAAAATGGTAATAACTTTATTACCATTTCGATTTTCAGCTCTGGAGCTTGTGGGGTGACGCTCTTCCACTCAGGAGGAGCTGCCCCTGGTCCTGAGGCTGTACCGTGGTCTGAGGAAAGTACTGGGAATTGTGTGTTATGCTTAACAACAAAGCTTAATATCCCTCCTTGCACGTTGCAAGGAGATTCTTAACACCATTTTATATCTTACATTTTGAGCACTATCATTTCCCACAACACTACTCCCAGAAATCTTAAGAAAGAAGACATCAAGAATTTAACTTGCCTAGCTGCCCTCCCACTTCTGAGATACTCTGGTACAGGGTGAAACGAGTGCTGGGGATAATATTGTGATATCCCGAAATAATACCCGTCTTCTGGCTTATGGTGTCTCGAAGAACCAGAAAGGACCTCAGAGAACTATGTTACATCCTACATCTGCAAGAATTTGCTATCAAAAATCATTTTTGATTTTCTTTATATTAGACTGAAGGCATATGTTTGGGAGTCAACTCAAACAAAATAAGCCCAGTTTTCCACAATCCCGGTGTCAGCGTTTTTGCATTATAACAAGGCCCATGAGAAAGTTGAGACCAAGACAGAAAATAGCCACAATTGTAGCAGCAGTTACGCCAAGAGAAGATTTGGCTGTTGATTTTTTTAAGTAGTAGAAAATATGTGGTGACCAGCGTGAAAATATCCAGCTTGAAAGGTGTGGGGAATGATCAAAACCTAAAATCACAAGGTATTTCAGAAGAGTATAAACTTCTCAATGCAGTGCTAGGCCATACAATCATTGTTAGACAAAGTTACAATTATAATCTGCAGCAGTCACATTTTTTACTGCATTCCCCATCCTCACCCTGTCCAGGAAGTCAATATAGCCAAGAGCAATGGCCTTAAATTTGCACTCTTCATAATCTGCAGTTTAGAATAATGGGCATCAATTTGACATCTAGCAAACTCCTCTTTCAGTTCAAGCATTTCAGGGCCACAATTAAAATCCTTTACAGGCTGCTGCATCCTTGAGACCTTGTCTAAAGAAAACTCAAACTGCGTGCTGGCAGGCTGTGGTGTTCTGTCGTTCTTGTTAGAATCTGGAACAATGTGTGTGTCCAGATTCCAGCAGAGGATGGTTGGCCCATGCTTGGAGATGTAGCTTCTTTGCCGAGCTCCTCCATTAAATAAACTTACCGGAATAATCCTCTGCGTCCTGTCTTCTATACGTAGAGACTTCACATTGGCGACGATCAGAAAAAGAACCTCCAAGCCTGGAGCCCTGCGGTGTGCAGATCAAGTGTCCGATGATTTCAGGGCCTGCGGTGTGTCACTGGTGCCTGTTCAGAGTATTCTATGTGAAATGGTGATTACCATCGTGAAAACCTCGTCTTCAATAAGGTTGCAGTGAGACTGAGCTATTTTTGATTAATTTCGCAGTTTGTGCCCCCTTGCTCACCGAGTCTGAACGTGCTGCTACTGCGCGCATCACCCTCTGGAACGTCCTCATTGTTGACTGCCTCGCGCATGCGCGCGTCTACTATTAAAGAACTAGAGCGCTGACTAAAGAATCCCAGCGGCTCTTCCCACGCGTCCTGCCCATGCGCTGCCTCTGCTGTTAAGTGTGAACGCAGCTGCCTGTTTACACGCGTCTTATCAGCTGTTCACACGCTCATCTACAGTTACCATTGCGGTCATTCCTTCTTCGTGATCCGCACACCATCACTAAATTTGGAGAATTCACTTCAGTGATTCGCACACTTTATTCAGTGCGATCAGTAACTGTTAGAAATGGGATCTCTAGTTGGCAAGGGCTTGCACCTTTGTCCAAGTAGGGACCCTTCTTCCTAGTCAGGGTAAGGGTGTTACACTCGTGAAGTAACCCCTGCTCACCCTCGTGGTAGCTTGGCACGAGCAGTCAGGCTTAATTCAGAGGCAGTGTGTAAAGCATTTGCACATAACCAACAGTAATACAGTGTAAGCACTACAAACGGACACCACACCAGTTTAGAAAAATAACCAATATTTTATGTACTCAAGACAAGACCAATTACGACAAAAATCCACAATACTATACTTTACGTAATGAATGCTTGATACGGTAACTTCTTCTTTGCAGGAATAGCACAAAAGCAAAGTTCGTACGAGTCGGTAGCTCCGTCCGAGCCTACCGTGATGCTGAAAACCACAGAGTCTAACAGTTCCAGCCGACCGCGTCGATACGGGCCAGCAGAGTCATGAACAGACTCGGTTACAGTACCTTCTCGTTGTGGCCGGTACGGAGTGTACGAGCCGGTCGGCGTTCGTCGCGGTTGCGGTGCAAGACGGAGCGATGCAAGGTGCGGTGTCCCTCGATGCGGTGCAGGCAGCGGCTCGATGAGCGTCGTGCAGACGGAGTCGGTGAGTCCAAGGCGTGCGATGCAGGGTGAGACGATGCTCGATGCGGTGCTGACAGGTTGCGATGCAGGCGACCTAGCCGGAGTGCGGGAGCTGGCGTCGGACAGCGGTGCGAGTCGGAGCGGTGCGCCGCAGATGTGCGAGCGGTGCCCCAACTGCGGTGCGGTCCCGACTCTGAGCCAGCTGCAGCGACCTCGTCGGTCGGGTCCGGTTGGTTCAGTGAAGCGATGCGAACTGCGGTGCCCACAGGTCACGGTGCAAGCAGCGGCTCGATGTTGGCGGCGTCGGACGTCGCCACGGTGAGACCAGGGTTGCGATGCGAAGCGGGGCGATGCGGTCTGCGGTGCAAACAGGTCACCGGCCAGGGATGGATTCGGTTGACGGAGTCGGTTGCGGTTCCCTTCCTCTGTGGCAACTGAAACAGCGTTCCAGAAGCGGTACCCAGAGGCTTGTGAAGTCTTTGTAGTCCCTGAGACTTCTTAACAGGAGGCCAGCTCGGTTCCAGGCCCTTGGAGATACTCAGCACAAGTTTGTAGAAAGTTCAGTCCAGTCCTTTCACTGCCCAAGACAGAAGCAGCAACTGCAGGCCAACCCAACAAAGCAACAACACAGCAAAGGGGCAGTACTCCTCCTGGCAGCTCTTCCAGCTCTTCGTCTTGGCAGGTTCCTTGATTCCAGCGAGATCTAAATTCATGGGGTCGGGGCCCCAATATTTATATCCCAAATTCCTTTGTTCTCTGAAGGCAGAGAGGCCTTTGCCTAGTCCAAACCAGTTCTGGAGCACTTTGTTGACAAGTCTCCGTCCCTTCTTTCAGTGAGCAGGCCAGGGACATCAGACGCACCACAGGAGGTGGAGCCAGCATTGTGGAGGGAAGGCACTGTCCTATTCAGGGCCCAGGTGCGACTCCTCCCACCCATCTACATGTAGATCTTGCTATTCAGCCCTGTGCTGACTCACCCCTGTCTCCTGGCATCCCCCAGCCCCTGTCACTCACATTCCAGACAAGGAATACACAACCTCGCAGAGGCAGGCTTGGATGGTTAGACAAGAAAATACCCACTTTCTAAAAGTGGTATTTTCAAACACAGAATGTTAAAACCAACTTCACTAAAAGATGCATTTTAACATCCAGGCATACTAAACTCGAATTTCTACCATGTTCCCGGGGTCAGTTAGGATTATAAGCTGTAATAATCAAAACTGCCCGTTCTGGCCTAGGGGGAACAGGTAGCCTTGCAATAGTGAAAAACGAACTAGGCTGTAATTCACTATCAGGACATGCCGCACACACCAGGGCATGTCCTACCTTTCGCGTACAGCGCACCCTGCCCACAGGGGTACCTTGGGCCTACCTTAGGGGTGACTAACATGTAGTAAAGGGAAGGTTTAGGGACTTGCAAGTGTGTGCACTTGCCAAGTCGACATGGCAGCCCCAGGCTGCGCACAGGCTCTGCGGTGGCAGGCCCGAGTTACACTTTACGGGCTGTTTGCGTGGGTGGCACAATCCAGTGCTGCAGCCCACCAACAGCATTTGGTCTATAGGCCCTGGCACTCGCAGTGCACTTTACAAGGGACTGACAGATAAACCAAATAGGCCAATCATGGAAACACCAATCCATAACACATTTTATACAGGAGCACTTGCACTTTCCCACTGGACAGCAGTGAGGAACGTGCGCAGAATCATTACACCAGCAAAAACAGAGTCAAAACCGGGAGGTCAGAAAGCAAAAAGTTAGGGGAAACACGCCAAAAGATGCCAAGTCTAACAGTAACATTTAAAGAATTCATTTCAGTGATTCCACTCTTTATTTAATTTTTCAAAAGCCTTTCATCAGTGATTCGCACTCTTCTTTTATTTAGTGCAAGCCAATTATTCAAAGCCTTACATCGGTGATTCGCACACTTCTTTTATTACAGCCAAATACTGCAATGTCTTGAAGACCCATTCACATCAGTGATCAACACACCAATTTCCTTGTGTTTTATTTCTCTTGAATATATACCATTATAAATGCATTGTTGGAATTGATGTTCCAGTAGGGTATTTCTCTTTAACCTTTCTTTCCAAGTTTAATATGGAGGGTATAGGTGCTCCACCTCCATTTTTAGCTACTCCAGGAGAACCTGTTTTAGAATGGAAACAATGGAAGGAAGGCTTAGAGGCTTACATCAAAGCTATTGGTTACGATGACTATACGGACAAGCGGAAATTGGCTATTTTGAAGCATTGATTAGGTGCTGAAGGCAGATGTATCTTAAGTAATTTACCCTCTGTTTCTACTAAGTGACATTGATGTTTTCGACAATGCTATCAAACAACTTGACAAACTATATGTAAAAAAAGTTAATGAAGTGGTTGCACGTCACAAATTCCTAAGCAGAGGTCAATTGGTAAATGAATCTATCAATGTCTTTGTCAACGATTTGAGAATCCTGGCTGCCAAATGTAATTATTCCTCATTTCATGATCAAATGGTACGTGATCAAATGGTGCATAAGGTGGCTGATGTCAAGTTACAAGAGAAATTATTATCAGCTGAGGATTTGACGCTTAACAAAGCCATTAATATTGCTCATCGTTTTGAAGACATGAAATTAGGCATGAAAGAATTGTCAGAGAAGAATGCTGCTGCCGTTCATTTAGTTAAAAAGACTAACTCTGATGAAACTATTAATAGCAAACTTAAGAGTAAGATACCTACCTCTTATCCTAATCAGGAAAGAAAAGATATGTTTCAAGTGTGTCATTCCAGGTCATCTGGCCAATGACAAAAAGTGTCCTGCTATTGGTCAAGTGTGCAGATATTGTAAAGCAAAGGGACATTATGCTAGGATGTGTAAGAACAAAAACAGGTTAAGGAACAGATGTATTGATACCAGAAACCAAAACACTGATCAGATTAAGGAGGTTAATTGCGACCTTCAAGAGGAAGAATTTCTTTTAACCCTTAGTGAGGTCAATGGAAATGGGAAGGATGCTCCATTTTGCACAATCTTAATTGCTGATAAAGAAGTTAGAGTTATGGCAGATTCTGGTGCCAGGCATACTCTTATTGGTGATGAGTGGTTAAAAGAGTTTCCAGATGTACACTTATCTCCTCCTGATATCAAACTTGTGGGATATTGGAGGAAGCCCATCGAAGTTTTAGGTTTCTTCACCACTAATCTTAGTTTTAAAAGGCAAGTCCATTTCTGCAAAAGTGTATGTTGCCAAAGATGGTTCCTGTCTTTTAGGTTGGCCTCAGCAAAGGGACCTGATGATCACTCTTGATCCCAACCATCCTGATCAAGTGCTTGGTTACTCAGATCTCATTCTTCAAGTAGATAATGATCCAGCAACTGAGTGGGAGAAGATGTTTCCAAGTGTGTTTTCTCCTCATTTGGGATTGCTCAAAAATGTTGCCACAAGATTATTCTAAAAAGTAATGCCGTACCCAGGGTACATAAAGTCAGGAACGTTCCTTTACTTCTTAGGGATGCTGTAAAAAAAAGAGTTAGAGAGATTGTGTCAGCTTGATGTTATCAAGCAAATTGAATCCTCCAAATGGTTGTCGCCCGTTGTTGTCGCACATAAACCCAACGGAAAGGTTAGATTATGTGTTGACTTGAGAGATCTCAATGACAATGTGTGGGTGGACAGACAACCTCTGCCTAATATCGGAGAGATGTTTGTCAAACTTAAAGGGGCTTCGGTATTTTCAACTTTAGATCTGTCGAATGCCTATCATCAAATTGCCTTACATGAAGATAGCAAACAATATACCTCTTTCATTACTTCCGAAGGTGCTTTCAGGTACAAAAGAATGCCTTTTGGTTTAATTTCTGCATCTTCTGTCTTTCAAAGGGTTATGCACAAATTATTTAAAGATGTAAAGAACGTATTGTACTTTCAGGATGATATCCTGGTCTTTGGGTCCAATCCTCAAGAGCATACTGAAATTTTACACAAAGTTCTGTGTATTCTTCAGGATAATGGTTTGACCTTAACGAAGGAAAAATGCAAATTTGGTGTGTGTTCGGTGGATTATTTAGGTCATTCCATTAGTAAAAAGAGTATTTCTCCCAAACAAAATTTGATCAAAGCCATTGAGGAGGCTCCTGAGCCTCAAAACAAAGACCAACTTAGATCTTTTCAAGGTCTAGCAGAGGACTACGCTAAATTCATCCCTGTATTTTCCGACAAAACAGTTCACATGAGAAATGTGATGAAAAAAAACCAATCTTTTTATGGGATGACAATGGTACCTGTGAGTTCAAACATTTAAAGAAATGTATATTGTCTGCTCCTGCATTGGCCACCTTTGACACTGCCTGTGATTCTGTTATTGTTTCCGACGCAAGCAACGTTGGCATTGGTGCCGTCCTGATGCAAAACCAGAAGGGACACTTGGTCACAATTGCTTTTGCATCCAGGCCGTTGAGATGCGGAGTACAAATATTCCACCTTGGAAAAAGAAACTCTTGCATGTTGGTGGGGCATTGAGTATTTTCAGAAATACATTTATGGCACTGTTTTTAGGGTAAGGACAGATCATCGTCCTCTTGTAGATTTATTTACAACAAAAGGTTGTGGTAAGGCAACTCCCAGGATTTCCAGATGGCAATACAAGTTACAAGATTTTCACTTCAAGGTTGAATATATTCCTGGTGTAAAGAACATTCTCGCTGACTGTTTATCAAGATTACCTGTGAAAGATGATAATGTTGATGAGCATGATGTAGATCCGGCGAGAGTGGTTTCCATCTGTGAAGTATCCAAGGGTTGCATCAAGGAAGATCAATGGAGATTGGCGTGTGATAAGGATGTGAATCTCAAAGAGGTTGTGAATTTTGTCAAATCTTCATGGCCCAGAAAAGCTGATGTCCCACAAAATCTTCATCCTTTCTTTCAAGTGGCTCAGGAATTGTCTCTTCAGGATGATATTTTAATGAGGGGTCAACAACTTGTGGTGCCTGATGATCTGAAGCAAATTGTTTTGGACATGGCTCATGAAGGTCATCCCGGCATGACCAGTATGAAGAGGAGAATCAGGAGTGAATTCTGGTGGCCTGCTATGGATAGGTGTATGGAACGCAGGGTCAGATGTTGTGTCAAATGTTGTGTCAGGGACAAATCTAAAAAAACTGTTATGTATGAACGTCTCCCTGTTTCAAGACCATCTCGTGTCTGGGAGTGCGTGTCTCTCGATATTGCTGGTCCCATGTGTTTTGGTCACAATCCTTTGTATGCCATTGTCCTTTTTGACCAGTTATCCCAGCGGCCTGATGTTAAGCTGGTTTCTCAAATCACTTTGAGGGTTGTTATTCAGTTTTTAAATGAGGTTTTTGAAAGGGTAGGTTTTCCTGAATTATTACTTACTGACAATGGTATGCAGTTGACTTCTGTTGAAATGAAGGAATTCCTCGAGTGTCATGGTATTAGCACATAAGTGCTCTTCTGTCTATGACCCCAGAGCAATGGTATTGTGGAAAGGTGGATTAGAGTGTTAAAAGATGGTTTACAGCTGGCGATTAGTAATGGGAAGAATTGTCATCAAGCCATTAAGGAGTTACTTTGGAGTTACAGAAACACTCCCAGGAGTGATGGTGATTTGTCTCCTTTTGAAAAAATGAGGGGAAGGAAGAGTGTGTGTAATCTGAGTCAGAGATGGATGAGAGATTTGGTGTGTAGGGAGGAAGACAAATGCAAAGCTGGTGATTATCAGTGTGAGCCTAAGTCTTCATTGTCTCCTTTGAAAGTCAATGATTGGGTGCGTGTGAGGAAAGGGAGATTGGTGCAGTCTGGTGAGTTTAAGTTTTCGGCTCCCATGAAAGTGGTCAGAGTCGGCAAACAGGTGGTGGAGCTAACTGATGGTAATGTCTGGAGTTTGTCCAAGGTTGTGAAAGTACCTCGGTGGTTATGGCCGGACAATGCCTACCCTGATTTCAAGTTTGAGTGTGACAAAAGGAATTGGCGGAGGGTGTCACAGCATCAAGCAAGAAATGTGCAAAGACACAATGTTGTGAGACAGAGACCAGCATGGTGCAATGATTACCACATGGGTCATTACATTTTTAGGTGCATTTTGATCCAGCAAATGTTTGTACATTTATTGATGAATATTGTTACTTTTGTTCCTGTTTAATTTCTTATTAATTGTTAGAAATGGGATCTCTAGTTGGCAAGGGCTTACACCTTTGTCCAAGTAGGGACCCTTCTTCCTAGTCAGGGTAAGGGTGTTACACTCGTGAAGTAACCCCTGCTCACCCTCGTGGTAGCTTGGCACGAGCAGTCGGGCTCAATTCAGAGGCAGTGTGTAAAGCATTTGCACCTAACCAACAGTAATACAGTGTAAGCACTACAAACGGACACCACACCAGTTTAGAAAAATAACCAATATTTTTATATACTCAAGACAAGACCAATTACGACAAAAATCCACAACACTATACTTTAAAAACGAATACTTGATAAGGTAACTTCTTCTTTGCAGGAATAATTCAAAAACAAAGTTCGTACGAGTCGGCAGCTCCGTCCGAGCCTACCGCGTTGCTGAAAACCACAGAGTCTAACAGTTCCAGCCGGCCGCGTCGATACGGGCCAGCAGAGTCGTGGACAGACTCGGTCACAGTACCTTTCTCGTTGTGGCTGGTACGGAGTGTACGAGCCGGTCGGCGTTCGTCGCGGTTGCGGTGCAAGACGGAGCGATGCAAGGTGCGGTGTCCCTCGATGCGGTGCAGGCAGCGGCTCGGTGAGCGTCGTGCAGACGGAGTCGGTGAGTCCAAGGCGTGCGATGCAGGGTGAGACGATGCTCGATGCGGTGCTGACAGGTTGCGATGCAGGCGACCAAGCCGGAATGCGGGAGCTGGCGTCGGACAGCGGTGCGAGTCGGAGCGGTGCGTCGCAGACGTGCGAGCGGTGCCCCAAATGCGGTGCGGTCACGACTCTTGAGCCAGTTGCAGCGACCGCGTCGGTCGGGTCCGGCTGGTTCAGTGAAGCGATGCGATGCGAACTGCGGTGCCCCCAGGACACGGTGCAAGCAGCGGCTCGGTGTTGACGGCGTCGGACGTCGCCTACGATGAGACCAGGGTTGCGGTGCGAAGCGGGGCGATGCGGTCTGCGGTGCAAACAGGTCACCGGTCAGGGATGGATTCGGTTGACGGAGTCGGTTGCAGTTCCCTTCCTCTGTGGCAACTGAAACAGCGTTCCAGAAGCGGTACCCAGAGGCTTGTGAAGTCTTTGCAGTCCCTGAGACTTCTTAACAGGAGGCCAGCTCAGTTTCAGGCCCTTGGAGATACTCAGCACAAGTTTGTAGAAAGTTCAGTCCAGTTCTTTCACTGCCCAAGGCAGAAGCAGCAGCTGCAGGCCAACCCAACAAAGCAACAACACAGCAAAGGGGCAGTACTCCTCCTGGCAGCTCTTCCAGCTCTTCGTCTTGGCAGGTTCCTTGATTCCAGCGAGATCTAAATTCATGGGGTCAGGGCCCCAATATTTATATCCCAAATTCCTTTGTTCTCTGAAGGCAGAGAGGCCTTTGCCTAGTCCAAACCAGTTCTGGAGCACTTTGTTGACAAGTCTCCGTCCCTTCTTTCAGTGAGTAGGCCAGGGACATCAGACGCACCACAGGAGGTGGAGCCAGCATTGTGGAGGGAAGGCACTGTCCTATTCAGGGCCCAGGTGCGACCCCTCCCACCCATCTACATGTAGATCTTGCTATTCAGCCCTGTGCTGACTCACCCTGTCTCCTGGCATCCCCCAGCCCCTGTCACTCACATTCCAGACAAGGAATACACAACCTCGCAGAGGCAGGCTTGGATGGTTAGACAAGAAAATACCCACTTTCTAAAAGTGGTATTTTCAAACACAGAATGTTAAAACCAACTTCACTAAAAGATGAATTGTATCCTTCTGAGTCCAGGCATACTAAACTCGAATTTCTACCACGTTCCCGGGGTCAGTTAGGATTATAAACTGTAATAATCAAAACTGCCCGTTCTGGCCTAGGGGGAACAGGTAGCCTTGCAATAGTGAAAAACGAACTAGGCTGTAATTCACTATCAGGACCTGCCGCACACACCAGGGCATGTCCTACCTTTCGCATACCACGCACCCTGCCCACAGGGGTACCTTGGGCCTACCTTAGGGGTGACTAACATGTAGCAAAGGGAAGGTTTAGGGACTTGCAAGTGTGTGCACTTGCCAAGTCGACATGGCAGCCCCAGGCTGCGCACAGGCTCTGCAATGGCAGGCCCGAGTTACACTTTACGGGCTGTTTGCGTGGGTGGCACAATCCAGTGCTGCAGCCCACCAACAGCATTTGGTCTATAGGCCCTGGCACTCGCAGTGCACTTTACAAGGGACTGACACATAAACCAAATAGGCCAATCATGGAAACGCCAATCCATAACACATTTTATACAGGAGCACTTGCACTTTCCCACTGGACAGCAGTGAGGAAAGTGCGCAGAATCATTACACCAGCAAAAACAGTCAAAACCGGGAGGTCAGAAAGCAAAAAGTCAGGGGAAACACGCCAAAAGATGCCAAGTCTAACATTAATACTTTTGTAAATTGTTGTTAACGATGAGGGATGTGTGGTGTTCTGTCGTTCTCGTTCGAATCTAGAACACTGTGTGTGTGGTCCAGATTCCAGCAGAGGACGGTTGGCCCAGGCTTGGAGATGTAGCTTGTTTGCCGAGCTCCTCCATTAAATAAACTTACCGGAATAATCCTCTAAGTCCTGTCTTCTATACCTGGAGACTTCACACAGACCCAAAAATTAATTTACCAGAGCTCCTTCAATGGCGAAAATGTCAATCAGTAAAAAGATCAAATTTTACCCAAAGAAATTACCATCAATCATTTAGCACTGAATGTAGTGACTGTTACCAAGGACTAGCTGAAGATCTTAACTGGTAGGGAGCCAGTCCTTCCTCTTTCCCTCATCCACATATCAGTTACAAGCCTCCTTAGCCGCTCCCTCATCCTTTCTTCCAATTTAGCAATCCAGATGCAAATCTGCCCCTCAGTTGCATTCCCATACGTTGAGCGAGACCACCATGAACCCTACACCATCCCCAATTTGCAAAATGCACCCCTCGCTGTTTCTGTGAAATTATTCAATTTTAATTTCCTCCAAATGCATTTTGCCCACCTGGTCGTGGCTGCACCCCTTATCTTTGGTAGTTTGGAAAGTGGAGGTGCATAGAGTAATTGCAAGTCTTGAAAGCTTCTTTCCTTGTACAACACTATGCTGTAAGGTCTCTAACAAATTGTGTTCTCTACAACCACCATTCTTTGAGGTAGGGTTTCTTTAAGAATTTTCAGGTTACAGAGCCAAACGACTGTAAGCCAATCTGTCCCTTTCGCCATGTTAGCAGTTTATTGGACAAGCCTCCCACAGTTTGTACCTTTTAATATTGGGACACGGTTGAAGGTAAAGTTCATGCAAGTATGTGTATCTAATGTACTTGAACACAATAATGAGCTCAACAGTGCGGCACCCTACAGTGTCATTGCAGCAGCCAAGCAGGCCACTGCACATCACAGATAGGGTGAAAGCATTCCAGTGAGTCTCATAATGCTAGAGAGGTGAAGAGGAATAGGTCACCACAGTGAACTTGGCAGCGGAATCCTCTGGTTTAGGCCTAGGAACTCAACTCCACTAATGGCTGGTGACATTTGAAAGTGGTGGGGCGTAAAAGTTAGGGACGAGTGCCCTGTGTCCAGCAATCGTAGCGAGCGAGCCCGACCATCCTAAGGGAGGGTTATGGGGGTTCTCCCCCTAGGAAAAGTTTGAAAAAATAGTGGGCAAATAGTACATTTTCAACAAATTTGAGAGAGCAAGGTTAATAAAGCAATTGTGAAATTGTAGTAATGACATCAATAAGGAGATTTCATATGATAATGATGTAGGTAGCTGCTCACTCTGGATAACCAGAGAACTGAATGCCACATTGCATTAGACCCTGTACTGAAGCACTTATGTTTATTGACAAAATAAGCCCTGCTGAAATCAACTTCCATCCCAAAATTATCCTTACAACTAACTTGCATGGTTGCAATATTACTTGTACTTAGCACATTATCCTTACTGCGCCCTTTTTTGTTTAAAAAGTGCCATTGTTGTATTTTAGCCTTTAATGTTCTTACAGAAACAAATATTTCACCTCACCCATATGTCTGTCCCCTCACTATCTTCAATTTAGCATCTATGTTTAGAAACAAATTATCTATCAACAAAAAGGCAGATCCCAGAAGGTCAAGGCAGGGTGTCGTCCATTATTATAGATTTTTGGCACAGATAGATGCTAAGCACAGAAACAGACCACACACATACAAACACACAGACAACATGCACACAGGCATAAATACAGATGGATGCAGGAATGTGGGACTGAGTGGGTGGCTCAAGGGGTACATGGATAGGTGCACAAATGGACACTTTGAAGGGGAGGCTAAATAAAATAAAAAAAAAAAATGTTCAATGTGTCTCCTACATTACCATTTTGCTGCAGTGTTTCAAGACAATGTACTAAGTGCAGGTAAACTTCTTTGGAGGTTTTGCACAAATATGTGTATCTGCAAATAATTTCTCATATTAAATATGCTGCAAAAAGCTCTAGCAGTGATAACCTTCTCCAAAGTTTTTTGTTCTTTTTACAGAGTTTTATATAGTGTGAACTTGACCTGAAGGTATCAAAGCGCTTTACACGAGCACCAGTTGCGTTACATGAGGATACATTCATTTTTGTTAGGCACGGGGAGATTAAGTGATTTGCCCAGAATCACAGGATGTTGCGCGTCCTTGCCGAGACTCGAACCCGGTTCCCCAGATTTGAGGTCGACCGCCCTAGGCATTAGGCCAACTCCTCTCCCCAATGCCCCGAAGATTCTTCTCTTGCTGAAATATCTGGGGTTGTAGGTCTGACGAGACACAACTACAGCAATGCCCTCTCAAAAAATATCATCCTGTTTACAACTCAACAACAGATGGACATATAATTAAAAACAGGAGTGAGAATGTAAAACCAGCTGTACAGTAGGGACGTGCAAAGGCAGTAAGACAGGCCGGGGTAAGGAAAGCTCAGAAGACAAAATGGTGAGAAAAGAGTCAGGATATAAACAAAATATCTGGTAGAAGTAGGTGGAAAACTGAAAACACATGGAAGACTGGGGAGAATATAATATGGGGCAACATTACACATTAAGGAACAGAGAAAGGGAGTGATGTGAAAAGATGGCGGATAGGACGCAGTGAGTGGTGAAAGTGCTATGGAAAGATAAAAGTCATGTGAAGGTGGAGTCGAAGGGGCAACAGAAAAGATGCTAACGAGAGGAGAGGGGAGGACCGGTCTAGGTGGTGCAGAGAAACAAGTAAGAAGTCAAAACAAGATATTGATGAGAGGCGAGAGACAGACATAGACAAATTAAATAGATGTGGAAAACAGGAAGAAAATACATATGGAGATGTAAGTGGGAAAAATTGAAGAGGGATTCTATGAGCAAAAGAGACAAACAAGTAGAGGAGCATGGGAGAGAATCAGGAATGAGGTGAGTTAAGCAGAGTAAAGAGGAAATGTACAGAGTGCAGGAGAGATGTGTGCAATAAAGGGAACAGGTTTGGAAAGCAAAAGAGATGCGCTGGAGCAAGAGATGAGAATAATAAACTGAATTCTGACACACAGAGTGATTGATGGGCGTAAAGAAGGCAAAGGAGTAGTGAGGCTAGAGGAATAGATGTAGAAAACTGAAGAGCTTTCCACAGCCAAAGGGATGTTAAGAGAGGAGAAAAGGACGATTTCAGTCGACATGTGGTAGAACTGTATGTGTAAGGATGAAAATAAAACATGCAGGAGTGAAATATGTGGAATAGAACTGCCACTATACCAAACGCAGTTGTGGGAAAAGAGAAGGACTGTCATGAAGAGGAAGAAATGAAACGCATAAGGGAGGAAGAAACAAAGGTGTACGCAAATTAAGCATGCAATTTTTTTTAATGCCATTGTTGTAGGTACCCTGTTTAATAGGATACAAACTATCATGCTGCAACCCATAGAAATGATTTCAGATAAGGGCACACCACCACCGCCGCTAAACTGATCTAAGTATCTGCACCAAACATCACACTAATGCCTTGGTGGCTATGTGACATTCTTGTTTCCGAAAACTCCACCTCTCCCTTTCCTGATCATAAAACCTGCCTCAGCAACTGAAGCGGGAGATAGAGAGCCGGGAGTTGTAATTGTGGAATTGTAGGCTCCAGCGCGCTTGATGTTTAGACTCGCATGCTCCTAAATCGAAGGCGACAAATTTAGGCAAGAAGGCTGCTGACAAACGTACGTGTTAGACCTAGCATCATTGGCGTGGGCTTCCCCTGTATTTTTGCCTTTTCGTCCTGTGTTTTGGCTGTGTGTTGGACTTCGTTTTGCTGGTCTAGATGCTTTGGGCACTTTACCACTGCTGTTCAGTGCCAAAGTGCAAGTGCTCCCTTTGTAAATTATTGTTATGGATTGGTGTTTCCATGATTGGTCTATTTGGTATACTGTTAAGTCCGTAGTACAGTGCACTGTGTGTGCCCAGGGCCTGTAAACCAAATAATGCTAGTAGGCTTGCCATATTTTCACAAACACAAGGGAACCCAAGAGGTAGATAAAGACCTTGGGTAACAGTTTAGTATTAGAACAGTGGTCCTTAAACAGAACAGGGTGGTCATCAGGATAAATATAGTCTCCAATCAGTGCTATATTACGAGTGTCCAGCCGGACATTCAATTTAATAATTCAAAAATGTCAAAAGCCAAAAATAAACACATCATTACAGTGGGACACAATCCTGCATCCTACATAGAAACATGACAAGTACACTTAGGACAGGAACATATCAGGCAAGACAGGGTAGCTTGTGGAATATTGAACACAATGTCTAACAAGCTTGAGGAAACAGTAAATGCACTTTTTTTATCAGATTTGATTAATGTGCAAACTGTTTACATTGGTCGACGACGTTTCGATCCTCTTTAAGAAATAGTAGGATCATCATCAGGACAGTTAAAAATACAAGCCTGAATAATTAGGGATTGCCTCAAGGGGCTTGCGGAAGGTTAAGCCACAATTACACTCAGTGGTGGAGGCCGATTAAATAGGATGCCATCAAGCCTTGGATCACACAGCATAACGTGCATCGCCACTTGCTGCCCTGGAACTGATAATTTACAGTTTAATCGCCAGGTTTTTCATTCTTAGAACATCCAACTGTTTTAGCATTTACCCATTTCTGACATTTCACTCAGTCCTCTGGTGATGCTATTGAAGCGAGCCATCATGTAGGCTTCTTTTCTTAACAATGAAGCCTCAGCGTCACCCCCTCTTGGTGATGGTTTAATGACTGACAGCACAGTCCATTTAAACTGAAGTTCGTGGTGATTGGAGTCAATGTAGTGGTTCACCAAAGGTGCTGATACAACTTTATTTTTTATCCTTGATCAGTGCTGCGCTACGCGTTGACGAATCTCTTGCGTAGTTTTGCCAATGTAAATTCTTGGGCAGGGACAAACAATTGCATAAATGACGTTTTTTGTCTTGCATTTGGAAAATTGTTTCCTTGTCCATTTAGTGTCATGGTGTATGAAGTCAATACCCACTATCGTGTTACCGCAATTCATACAGGTTCCACATTTATAGCGGCCCGTCAACGGCTTCATATTGAACATTGTTCTGAGGTCTTTCTTTGTACTGGAAGGGGGTAAGTCCGCTCTTACAATTCTTTGTCCAATGCTCATATTCTTCTTCATAGCGAAGAGAGGGACATCAATCTCAAGTTCAGAATTCTGTATAAGGTGCCAATTTTTCCATATAATTGACCGGAATGCATCCGTATGTGGTCCATATGTTGAGACACACACCAACTTCCCCATCTTGGGTTTGACTTTTTTGATAAGTAAAGACTCTCTATCTTGAGCGCTTTCACTTTCCAAGCAGCCCGGGACAATGGCATCCACTTCTTTGAAATGAAATAGGTCTTGCATTTACAAGAGTGTCAGCTATTGCTTTTTATTTATGTGTTAATTATCAAAACAGATAAATAAAAGGCATTGTCATTTACGATGCCAATAGCTTAAACTCTCGCAAGTGCGAGACCTATTGCATTGCAAATGCTTGTTATATCTCTCCCCAGGGTTGAATACAGTCCAGAGGCGAGCTGGAGAGGCAGTGGTGTGCTGCTGTCGGCTGCTGCACCACAGGCTAAGAGAGGGGTTGGGCACCACGGCCTGCAGCGGCGCTCACAGCCACAGCCTAGAGTTTTAACAGGCCTCAGCCTCCTCGCCAGCTCTTCCGCTCTGAGCACTGTGGGGACACCCGAAGAGGAATTCTCTGAGTGAGACAGTGATGTCGACACAGACTGGTGGTGGAATCCAGTTGCAGAACCATGCCAATGGGAGGACTGAGGGGCAGGGCATCAGGAACAGCGAATGTGAGAGCGGGCCGGACGCGGAGCCCAGTAATGGGCCAGAATGGAGAGTGCAAGACACCTGGGGAGGCAAAACTGCCCCACAATAGAGATCCCAGAGTGAAATTGAACTTGGTGATGTGGTGGTGGGGCTAGACACCCTGGAGGTAATGCCATTCACTGGAGGAAATAATTAACGTGCAGCGGAGTGGAGGACAGGCGTGACGCATAGCTGGGCACTCATGGAAACAGTGGCTTTGAGCAGGCCCGGTCCTGCGGAGCGAGGGGCCAATTGGCAGACTACCATTAACAATTAATTAACAGGTCATTTATATACATCAAAATCATATGCAGTGGGCGAAGACACGTTAGTGAACAATCTGTTAATCCTTTAGCACGAACTTAAAACCCACAAAATATTTCACAGTACATCAAATGTAACAAAAAACAAAATACAATACTATTTCACCTATGTGTAAACATATACCAATGCTTGTATCCTGGTTCTGAATTAATCTATCAGAAACGACCTGGACCAAGTCCAACCATTTCTTAGCACATGCCTGGAGGGCCTATACCAGCAGCGGAAAAAATAAATTCAAATAGTAGCACATAACAGGGGTATTTTCTTCACACAGTTTACATCATTTGCCCTGTAAGCCCAAGTGCACTTATTTACAACTCTCTCTGGGTTATGCCCTTGTCGATGCGTTTCGAACCCTGTAACACTTGGGGGTTCCCCTCAGAACACATGGGTACTCTTCACCCAAAAGGTGAATTTGAATTTTTTTGATCTTCCAATTCGCCTCAGGAAGAAAGGATTGCAAATCTTTTTCCCTCTTATGGTCGCCGCCAGCCTCTAATTGCTGCATGTCATCTTCTGAACTCTCTCAAATATCATGAATTGTGCCTGTTCAGAATGAGAGCTCACAGACCATGCAGCACCCACACAGCCATTCCCTCCTGCTTGGCAGCAGAGTCACAGAAAGAATGTAGGAAGAAAAGCACAGCAGCGTTTGAGGAATCCACACGAGGAATCCCCCCCAGCCTTTGGGCCTTGGGTCTATGTGCGCCACGACAAAATTCATGATATTCGAGAGAGTTCAGAAGACATGCAGTAGTTAGAGGCTGGCAGGCTAACCATAAGAAAGAAAAAGATTTGAGATTCTTTCTTCCATAGACGGATTGGAAGAACTGTCCTTTTAGCTACAGTGAATGACCGGATTGTAAATTATTATGGTACTTGTCAGTTAAACAACAGTTAAATTATGTTATTGTTTCTAATGCTAACACAAGGAGACGATGGACGGAGTGCTGAAACTTTGCAGACACTCACCCCCAGTCACAGATCTGGGTTGAATCCATCATTGTTCTTCAGCTCACTTCGCCACCCCAGTTCAGATCCAGCCTTATGCAAATGAGTCTTGTAGGACTTAGCCTTTTTGGTTAAAGTTCCCTAAACTTGGGGGCGTGGCTTGGACGCCAGTGTGGATGGCTGCCTGACTCCGACTCTCCACTGATCCAGAGCTGAAATAGGACCTTCCCATAAGCCAAATCTCGCCAAAAACCTTCGGCAATGGTGTCGGAAGCTGCCCTGATGACGAGGATCTCTCCGCTGTGTTCTAAGTGGCCGTAGTGGAAGCGACTTTAGTCTTTTTCCTCCTGGCTGTCAACAGACGTGAAGTGACGATCAAAATGGCGGCAACCTAGACAGCGGACCTGCGGACTCCATCAGGACAGGAGGTATGGTGCCCCTCGCGATCAACATAGCAACCTCTGTTGGCGGTAACCCAGACACCGACCCCAACGCGTGGCAAAGTCACCCTCGCAACCCGCATGCTTACTGACCTGATTGCCACCGGAGCTGCGCCTGCCTGGCGAGTCTTGTGCCGATGCATGCCTGACGCGATTTCCCCCGGGTGTGGTGCGCCTGTGGAGCGGGGATGTGTTGTCAGAGGCAGGCAATTGGTGTAGGATACGCCCGCTGCTCCTTTTCTGTTGGCGGTAGCGGACTTGCAGCATTGGTGCCCCCGGAGATGCGCAGCGGTGATTTCAACAAAATGGCGCCTGCCTGGTAGGATAATCCAGGGGATCTGACCCGGAATTCAGCTTGGTGCTCCTTTTTAACCTAGCCTTACCACAGTCTGAAGCTGATCTTGCGACTGCCAATCTTGTGGTTTCCCAGTTTGTCACCTACTATGATTGCCACCTTGGGATTAGCGCGCCTCCGTGCCTGACTTCAAGATGGCGGAGAATATAAAATGAGTTAGCCAAAAGGAGGTACATCTTGTTATGGTGTATTAGAGGTAGCTTTTACAGTGCTTCCCCTCCCAACGTTGTGCTCTGCCTGCTGTGCGCCTAACATCTCAAGTCTATTAGATCTCCGGTTGCTGGTTGGCGCCCAAGGCTTGAAGTCCTACACTACTGGGTATGCCGCTTGCGATTCTGATGTATACTGATGTGATTCTGTTGTATACTGAGACATCTCCACATCTCCACATCTGTACTGCCACTAAATTGGTTATCCGAGTTTAGGAATAACCATCATATACAGTACTCTCGTTCAGGGATCACCTGTCAGCTTGGTCCAACGTACCTAGGAGCCGAAGTAAGTACACCGACTACCAGTTTTCACGGATACCCTAGCTGGTATAGTGGCCCCTTCAACCTCACAACTTATAACTCACGACTCAACAGAGTTGCCTCAACGCTTATGTTCTCCCTTTCCCACTGCTGTTGAGTCATTGTGCAGAACGTGAAGGGTGCGCTACAACCCAGTGTAGGGACCCACTAAGCTCATAGAATGGCTGACCGGGACTCCAAGCTGTTGCACAAACGAAACAAAGGTGAACCCTCTCAATCAGATTCACCCATCAAGCCGAAATCAGACATAAACAGTACGCTAGATCTGATCCTCAAAAAACTGGCCGATGTCCATGATTTAGCCAAGTCAACCAAACAAACTACGGATACTATACAGCTGGAGATAACGGCCATTAGAGCGGATATGAACGCGGTCAATAATAGACTTTCAATGGCTGAACAGAGGATCAGTGACGTGGAAGACATTGTAACTAAATCCTGTAATGAAGTAAAATCCCTGAAGAATACGACATCTATGCTTCTGAGACAGACGGCTGAACTTGAAGATCGCAACCGCAGAGGTAATATCTGCATTCTTGGCGTTCCAGAAGGCTCGGAGGACGCCTTGGGCTCCTGTCTAGCTTTTTTAGAGGACTGGATCCCTAAGTTTACTGGCATCACATTTGGCAAGCATTTTGAATTAGACCGAGCACACAGAATTCCGTCATTTAAATCCTCATCAAGATCGCTCGTTCGTCCAATTATATGTAAACCTCTGAGGTTCCAGCATGTAGAATCTATTCTTAGTTATGCCCGGAAGAACCACCAACTCATTTGGAATGGTCACAAGATTATTTTTACCCAAGACTTCTCAAAGCCAACCGTAGACACTCGGAGGGGATTTCTGGCCATACGAGACAAACTGAGGAGCAAAAATATCCAGTTCTCCTTTGTGGGCCCTACCAAATTCAAGATCATGGACGGTGGAAGACATCTCTTCTTCAATGACCCCAGGGAGCTTGCGATCTATCTAGAAGGTCCGCCTACTCAGGACATGGACTCATCACAGCTTCCTGTCACTAAGAGAAAGTCCTCTCCTGGTCCGGCCTAACGCTAGTCTTGGTTCTATTGTACTTTTAACACAGTATTTTCTCACTAGTTATTTTGCATTGCACTACTCAGAATGAGTCTCCTTATCTCTAGGTTGTTTCGAACGAGATTGAAATTTGAAAATGGCCCTGTTTAGGTTTGTCCATTAAGCCGGAGGTTGGCTCATTCTCCTTTCAATATTGGGGAGGTCTGATTATGAGCTGATTTATGTTGTTCCCTCTGGAGACCCGGTGGAGACCGGGTGGTCACTCCTGTCGTCGCACCTCCCACATGCTACATATTCAGGTTGGGGTGGGGAGGGAGGGGGGTGTGGGGGTTTGGGTTGAGAGCGACCAAGGTTTACAAAATGTTCTGAACTATTCCATCTGTGATTCCTTGGCTACTCTCCTTCTCTTTATCTTTTTTCTACTCTTTATCTTTTTTCTATTCTTACTTTTTTTCTTCTCTCTAAGAGTCTGTTGTCCGGAATCTCTACCACAGCTTTTAGGGCGTGAGTTCATGGCTTTTTATGCCAATATGCTACTGATGACATACAACATTGATGATTGTCTTTTGAGGTCTGTTACGTGGTCCTTTTACCAACTGCACACATTTTTAGGCCGATGGCTGTTTTTTCTGAGTTTGCTACATAAACTTATCTCTGATGGCTACTAATAGACATGGAGTATTATCAAGTGACTTGAAGCTAGTGTCCCTAAATGTTAAGGGACTAAACCATCCTGTGAAAAGACGCAAAATATTTGATTACTTGGCCAGGACAAAAAGTGATATTATTTTGCTACAGGAGACGAAACTCTCTGAAGACGACAATAAGCTTATTAAATGTAACTGGGTTTCGCAATTGGCATGTTCTCCGGCAGATAAAAAGAAACGTGGCGTTATTACCCTGATCTCAAGGTCTTCTAACATATCGCTAGAATCCTATACACATGATGATGATGGTAGACTTTTGATTACACACTTGAGGAAAGGCGAGGATCTAATACATGTGGTTAATATATATGGCCCTAACTCGGATGACCCTTCTTTTTGGTTTGGTATTTCGGACCAGTTGGACAGCATTCCCCAGGATGATCTCCTGGTAATGGCAGGTGACTTTAACCTACCGTTGGACCCGATTATTGATAGGCATTCTAACTGTCATTATCAACCTACGAGCTCGCACGCCATACTCAAAACTATTTGCTCTAAATTTAATCTTAAAGATCCCTGGAGGCTCCAGCATCCAGACACAAAGGACTTTACCTTTTATTCGGCCCCTCATAATTCCTATACTAGGATTGACTATATTCTTATTCCTGGGTCTTATACCCGCTTAATTGAGTCTACAGACATAGCCCCTAGGTTGGTTTCCGACCACTCATGTATTGCCCTTAAATTAACAGGATGTCATAAAGAACAAATCCCCAAAAGATGGCGGTTTAACACTGATGTATTGTCAGATCCTGAGGATAGAGGGAAGATTGCGGAGGCTATTACGGATTATCTTAGTTTCAACAAGGTAACTGATACCAATATAAATAACCATTGGGATGCCTTAAAGGCAACCATAAGGGGTCTAATTATTGCAATCAAAACAAAAATAAATAAATGCATGAACCTAGGGCTACTTCACCTTGAACAAGAAATTAGGCGCCTGGAAGCAGCCCATGTCGCCTCCTTGCATGATTCTAATATATTGCTGTCACTGACGCAAAAAAAGTATGAATATAATAAAATATTAAGTGAGCGTGCGGGAGTGTGGGTTAATAAATTTAAAGCATTGAATCTATGTGAGGCCAATAGGGCAGGCAAACTTCTCGCTTCATATCTCAAACATAAACAAAACCAGCACGTTATATCTTCGATCAAAGACTCCAATAACCAAACTCACACGAAACATAAAGACATCCTTAACACATTTAAAACTTTTTATCAGGACTTATATAAGAACGACCAGGCCTTTGACAAGGAGGGGTGCACCAGATTTCTCCGCAGCCTCAACTTACCACGACTTTCAGAAGTCGACGCAGCCATGTTAGGAATGGAAATCAATAGCTCGGAAATAGAGAAGGCGGTCAAGTCTCTGAAGGATAATAAGGCTCCTGGGCCTGATGGTTTCACTGCATCCTTTTACAAGTCTTTCTTAGTTCAATTAGGTCCTACTATGAAACAGGTTTTTAATCATATTGCTACCGAAGGAGGCACGCCTGACTCTATGTCGGAAGCTAATATAGTTGTTATTCAAAAGGAAGGAAAAGACCCTACTCAGCCGAAAAACTATAGACCTATTTCACTCATTAATGTGGATTGCAAAATCTACGCTAAAATTCTTGCGGTTAGACTTAATTCGGTCCTTCATAAATTAATAAGCAGCTCTCAGGTAGGGTTCTTACGCAATCGTCTGTCTAATGACAATACGCGTTTATTCTGCCATGTTTTAGAAAATGCTGCAACTAAAAACGATCCTTCGGTCGCCATCACATTGGATGCCGAGAAGGCTTTCGACAGGGTTTCTTGGGCTTTTTTAGATCGCTGCCTACATTTCTTTAATTTGGGTAAGGACTTTGCCAAGATGGTTATGTCTCTCTATTTAAAACCGACTGCCCGCGTTGCCGTAAATGGCTCACTTTCTGAGGCCTTCTCTCTTTACCAGGGTACCAGACAGGGCTGTCCTTTGTCTCCATCTCTTTTCCTGTTGGCATTGGAACCCCTTATTCAGGCAATTAAACTTAATCCGGATATTAAGGGACTCGATATTAATGGCGTTCAAGTCAAATTGGCCGCATACGCGGATGACATTTTAATAGTAACGGAACGCCCAGATTCTTCAATTTTAGCCCTGATGGATACTATAGCATTATACTCTATTCACTCGGGGTATAAACTCAATAGAGATAAATCCGAAGTTAAACCACTAAATGTGTTTTGCACTAGCGATGTGTTAGGAGACTCTGGGTTAACGTGGCAACCTGGTTACATCAAATATTTGGGGATTGTATTTGGCAATAATATTATAGACACTTTGCACCAAAATGAGAAGGTGTTACTGGATAAAATTAAGAAGCTTTTGGAATCTTGGTCCCCGAAATTTATTACGTGGTGGGGGAGAATCGAGACTGTGAAGATGATGGTCACCCCTCTAGTCAATTACCTTATAAGTATGCTCCCGCTTAAACTGACAGACACCTTTCATCATAAACTAGACACTCTTTTAACATCCTTTCTCTGGCGAGGGAAAAAAGCTCGAATTAGCATTAAAAAACTGAGGCTTGACAAAGCTTTAGGGGGTGTGAATTTAGCGGATTTCCGACTTTACCAGTATGCCTTTTGGCGAAACAAGGCTCTCTTTGGGTTTCCCCCACTAGCGATTACTCACCTGTCTGGCTGGAAGTAGAAAGGGCTCTCCTCAACAATATAAATCATCTTTCGACTCTTACAGCCAATCGTCTCTGCCCCATCCACTCTAAGTCTATTTTTAAGAACACTAAAATAGCTCTCTTGAAAATCGATAAGACCATGGAGGTCAGTATTAGGGGCTCCAACATGGAATCGCTATGGTTTAATAACAAACTACTTTACAATGGTAAAACTCTCTACTTTGAATCCTGGTGCTCCAAGGGGGTGTTCTTTCCCCATCAGTTGGAAAACGCCTCGTACCCATTTACGTTCTCTGAACTTCAAAATAGATATAAGCTAGCTGATATTGAATTTTACAATTTTCTGAAAGTAAGGACTGCCATTGCGAAATCCAAACTGTCTCCCATCTCACCGTCATTGCCTTTATTTGTAACAAAAATGAACAAACTTGGCCATCAGGTTTCCCAGATCTATAAACTCTTACGTCCCAAATCTTCAAAGCTTAATGTTAAGGTAGTTGATTATTGGAATCTGCTTTCTCCTGCCCCGTTAACTGAACATTCGTGGCCCTCACTATGGAACTCAGTTTCTCGCAACAAGATTTCCCGGTTCTTTCCCAAACTAAATATTGGTTAATGCACAAAGCGTTCTGGACACCGTCTAGGTTGTTCTCCATGGGGATTCGGGAGGATGATTTGTGCTGGAACTGTAAACAAGACAAAGGCGACTTAGCCCATCTTATTTTGCATTGCCCAGCAGTGAAACCTTTCTGGGACAAGGTATACTTATTTTTGTATAAACTGTTTAAATGTACACTGGGTAGAGATTTGCCAACCTTGGTAGCTGCTTTTCTACAGGTGGATCTGCCGTCGGAGGATGACAGAGCTCTCCTCGATCTTCTGTTGATCTCTGCGGTAAAAATGATACTCACCAACTGGAAAGATACCAGCAAGGCTTCCTATGCAGGTTGGATGAACTGGGTCATTCACCTCAGGGGGCAGATAATCTCACTCTTCAAAATTCACCTTGGAAACCTTCAACGAGGAAAATGTGGTTTACTTTGGACAAGTATTTTGACTCTTATAAACCACCGTGAACTTCATTAGGTTGAGCGTCATTCTCTAGCACAGGTGTTATACGTCATCGTTGGACACTCATATGCCATGTAACTCTTTACATTATGTTATGTATGGGGCTCTGGACTGTCTCTTTCTCCCCTCTCTTCTGGGTTTCTATCTCTTTCTTTTTTTTTCTATCTTATCCTTTTTCTCCTTTTCCTATTCTCGAAGTATAGGAGGTTAGTTCTTTCTAGCCCATTGTTGAGACACATATGTATTGCCTGCAATTGAAATGTGGCTCCTTTCTTGTTCATTGATATGTGGTACATTCATATGTTCATTGATATGTACTTATTGTTCTAATCTCGCCAAGTCACCAGTTTCTATTTGATGATCTTCTCCTTCCTTTCATATAAATGAATAAAGATCATTTGAAATAAAAAAAGTTCCCTAAACTTTTTGCTTTCTCCCTAGACCGTTTTCCTGACCTAGAGATGCCAATTTAGATGCTTTGGGTACTTTGCCACTGCTGATCAGTATCAAAGTACAGGAGTTCCCTGTGTAAAATGTATGGTGATTGGTTGGCCATGATTGGTATGTTTGCCTTACTAGTAAAAGTCCCTAGTGATGTGCACTGTGTGTCCAAGGGCTAGTAATGCAAGGGCGCGCAGAGAAGGGAACTCAGGCCTTCAGTGTAGGGCCTGCGCGCAGAATGCTAAGTTAGCATGTTGACCTGACAAGTGCAACCACTTGTCAGGCCTGACTTTCCCTTTTACATACACATGGGGCACCCCTGTGGTAGGTCTCAGGTAACCCCTGGGCATGGTGCAGTGTAGGGAAAAGGCAGAACATAAACTGAGGTGTGTGTTGTGTTCTGGCAGTGAAAAACTCTCCATTTCGTTTTTCACTGCTGAAAGGCCATTCTGCCCATAGGACAGAATAGGGGAGGCTAGGTGTTGTATTTGTTAGCCTAGTTTCCAGTCAGTTTATAATGGAGAGGTGAAGTTTGGTATGTGTGAACTCACAGTGTCATAATGCATCTTTCTGTAAAGGTGGTTTTGTCACTGTGTGTTTATAAACCACTCTTTTAGAAGTGGCTGAGTTTTGTGCTCTGAGCATTTCTGTGTGTCTCTGAAATGTGGATTATCTGTCTGGAATTGAAAGATGAGAGGAGCTGGGAGAGGTCTTGACCCAGGGAGGGGTTGAGATGGCACCAGGCTGCCCTGCATCTGGAGAGTAGGGGGAGGAGAAGCCCGGGAGGTGAAAAGGCCTGGGCTGGTGCTATAAACCAATTGACCCATCTCCTGCTGAGTGATTAAGGATCCAGATCCCCAGTATCAAAGGGAGAGAGGTGACACTGGGAGGGAGACACCCAGAACTGATTTAGGAAGGGGTCAGGGACCCCTGAAAACATACAAACTTCAAAGACAGTAAGGGGTATAACTATGAGAGCTGAAGCCCCTGAACGTTGGAATGAAACAGATATGGATTGAGACTGAAAAGGCTTGGACCCATTCTGTGGTCAATTGGAACCTCTGCTAAAGAAGGAACAACTGAAGAGACTGTGGTGGATAGACCAATCCTTGCTTCGTGATCTGGGGCTGGTCTGCAGTTTGCTGTTCTAACTAAGGAAGAGGCTGTTGGGACTGTGCTTGGAGGCGCTGGGTCCCCCTGCTTGAAGAAGACTGTGCTTTGTGCTGTGTCTTGTAACCCCAAGGGCCCGAGGTGAGCTGGCTCCCTATTAGGAAATACAGGATCATAAAAGCTTCCGGAGAAGTCCCAAGCAACGCGGTGTGCGCGTGCTTTGTGCCGCTTGAGACCCTCAGAAGTTGTGCCGTGTGATCGTGGGCACGCAGGAGTAAGCTAAGTCGAAGACGCGCAGAGTGCGTGTCGTGGTGCAGGCCAAGGCGTTGGTGAGGAGCGTCTGGTCGTGGAGTGCACAGGGAGACGAGGCGAGGCTCGGACGCGCAAGTGTGCGTGTCGTGGTGCAGCCCGGGTGCTAGTGAAGAGCGCCTGGGCCTCGTGTGCACCAAAGGAAGCAGTGAGACTCGGACACGCAGTGTGCGTGTCGTGGTGCAGTCAGGGCGTTGGTGAGGAGCGCCTGGACATCGTGTGCACCAGCAGAAGAAATGAGTCTCGGACGCGCTGGGTGCGTGTCGTGGTGCAGCCCGGGTGTTGGTGAGGAGTGCCTGGGCCTCGTAGGCACCAAAAGAAGAAGTGAGTCTCGGAGGCGCAGGAGTGCGTGTCGTGGTGCAGCCAGGGCGTGAGGAAGAGCGCCTGGACATCGTGTGCACCGGGAGAAGAGGTGAGACTCGGACGCGCAGGAGTGCGTGTTGTGGTGCAGCCAGGGCGTGAGGAAGAGCGCCTGGACATCGTGTGCACCAGCAGAAGAAATGAGTCTCGGACGCGCTGGGTGCGTGTCGTGGTGCAGCCCGGGTGTTGGTGAGGAGCGCCTGGGCCTCGTAGACACCAAAAGAAGAAGTGAGTCTCGGAGGCGCAGGAGTGCGTGTCGTGGTGCAGCCAGGGCATGAGGAAGAGCGCCTGGACATCGTGTGCACCGGGAGAAGAGGTGAGACTCGGACGCGCAGGAGTGCGTGTTGTGGTGCAGCCAGGGCGTGAGGAAGAGCGCCTGGACATCGTGTGCACCGGGAGAAGAGGCGAGGCTCGAACGCGCAGGGTGCGTGTTGAGGTGCAAGCGGAGCGTTGGTGAAGAGCGCCGGATCGTCGTGAGCACCAGAGAAGAGGCAAGTCTTGGACGCGCGGTGTGCGTGTCGAAGTACAACCTGAGGTGCTGGTGAGGAGTGCCGGGTTAGGTTGTGCACCAAAGTGAAGTAAAGTCTCCACAGTGCTGAGGGCGGGTCTCGGTGTGGACCGAGTCCGCCGGAGTGAGGGCCAAGTCATCGGGCCCTCAGAGTCCATCAGTAGCGGCCCGGACCGGCAGCCACAGAAAAGCTGAGCTGCCGGCCCGAGTCCACCAAAACCCGTGACGGAGTTCTGGATCAAGGCCCAAGTCGCTGACGTCGGGGAGGAGAGTGGGCTCGCGCCACCCCAGGTAACGTGGATCAACACCTGGGGTGGGGTGCGGGCCCGGAGGGACACTCTCTCAGCCTCCCGCTCAGTCAGCTGCGCGAGCCGTTGTTTCGGCTCGGATCCCGGCCCGTGCTGACCCAGGACGGGGCAGTACTGGGGCCGGAGTGGGAAGCAGTACTTTGTGTGTCATCATTTGATCCATAACGGGGGCACTGTTACTGGAGCACGTAAAACTGTTGTATTACACAATTGCATTATTGCTGCTAACGAACTATCGAACTGTCGTATGACGCCTGACCTCATTTGTGCCTAACGAACTTTATGCTTGGTGCGCTATGCACTGCGTTATTTCTCCCATGCATATTATTTGATTGTAACGTAGCGCATTGTATGATTTAGTCAGTGCACCGTAACTGAGTATAACGTGGCGCAGTGTATTATTTCTTTATTGCACCGCACAGGATTGTAGCGTGACGCATTGCTTTGTTTCTTCCTGGTACAGGGCATGCTGGTGGTGATACGCATTGCATTATTCCTTCAATTGCAAAGTACATGACTGTGGAGCTACGTATGGCATTATTTCTCTGTTGCACAGTATAAGAGAATATCGTTACGCATTGCAGTATTGTTTCCTTATGCAACGTGTGTGTTTCGAGCAATACGACTGGTCTAACCTATTGGGAAACGGTTAGAGAAGAGCTTAACTGTTGGTTAGACGCGGTGGTTGGGATTAGAACCTACCAACCCACCGTAAAGAATACTACCCGTTCTTATATGTTGATTTTCTATCGTGTGGTTGTATCGTATAATTTCTTATATAAAGATTATACTCTTTTTATCAATACTCGTGTGGAGTCTATTTGTGATGACATCATGGGGTTATTGTGAGCGTGGTTGCACATACTGAACACTCGTGCCTTGGAGATAAGCCTGGCTGCTCGTGCCAAGCTACTAAGGGGGTGAGCAGGGCTATCTTAGACGGTGTCCTTACTTAGCCTAACGTTGAAGCGAGGGGTCGAGGGCGCACGCCTACAGCATTTGGTGGCGGCGGTAAGCGACAGGGACCTCCACTTCCAACAAGTCTTGACCGTGCACCCCATGGGAACAGTCCAGTCCGAATTGCCAAGCCAGGTCTTCCCTGGACCGGAAACAAGCATCATGGGACCGGATTTGGGGTCTAATGCTGTCATCGGTTTTGTTTCCTTTCTTTGCACTGCTGCTATTTCCAGACACACCAGGTTATAATACTACCCACTATGGCTTGCATATGGCAGACAGAGATGTACCAACGCATGTACCTTAATGTGAGAGGGGAGTACAGTCAGATGTGTTGTAATAATGTGGTCAATGTAGAGAGAGGAAAGCAGAGGCACTTTGTATGATTTTATGATCGGAACTAATAAATCTACACAAAAAAACGGATCTGAAAATTATTTGTCTTTCCAGGAGTAAGCATTAGTCAACTGACTTTTTGCCGAGTTCATTGAATAGCCCAGGACTGAGATAAAGGCTGCCACGTTTAGAGATTTCCGATTAAACTATGCTGGGCAGGCTGGTGGAGAAACGAGATATGTAGGTGTTTTTGATGTCACTATGTGTGGTTGTGGATAATAGGCAGGGCTACTGGAAAGAGATTATTTTGCAGTCACAGTGATTTGCAGGTAAATAGAAGTTTGCTGCACTTACCAAAGAATTCACTTTCTGCTGCATAATTTGCCAATTTTATCAACAAATAAATTTTGTTTATTTCTCAAAAAATCAGGGGTTATTAAAATTGCTGCAAATAGGATCTAATACCACTCGACACTTTGCGAACGTGAACTGGTCTCCTTTAACTGTTGGTTCGTTGTAATAGCGGGTGCTTAGAGAGGACACTTTTGTCCCAATAGTGTAAAAATCTAAATTTGATGTACTTTCAAGGGCAGGGTAAGAAGGGCTTTTGTCTGCAATAGGAAAACCAACCATAAGCAAAGAACAAACACTGTGTGCTCCAAAAGAGAACAAGAAGCTGACCACATACAATGTTCCAAATATAGTACCAAATGTTCTGATACATCAAAATATTATGGTTGGCCAGCATGAAGGATGACCTCTCACCATGGGTCTCCAAAAGAACAGCACTGCTGTGATTCGTGGCACACATTGTAAAAGAATGGTTATTTATTTCACTTGTATCTTCTCCAGGAACTCGTCAGAATACGCAGTGCAATCCAGGTCTGTTCTTCCTGTCACTACCACGTTTCATTAAACAAGTGTCTTCCGCAGGGCTCTTAAGAAGTAAATTGTTGATTGCACTATAGTATTAAGGATCAAAATCGCTGTATTCTACGTCTGATGTAGAAAGTCAATTTTCCAATAACATATAATCAGTATAATGGTTGAGAACAAACTCAGATGTGGAATTCCAACAAAAATTGTGGAGCAGTTAACACGTGTCAAGACAGTGCTAATAATGGGTAGAGGTAAGCATCACTGAAGTTCAACAAGCTGATATTGACATTTCATAAATTTTACTATTTTGTCATTAGTTTATGCAAAGTTTGTTTTGTGGCCATGCTTCCCATAAATATTAGGATACCACCAGGGCTTTAAGTGGGATGAAAAAACTAGGGTCTCTCTCAAAGGGGCGTGGCCAATGTAATTAAGGGCGTGGCTTAAAAACACGTAAGCTAAAAATCTGTGCTTAGCATGGTGTGCCGCCCGACTTGTATTTTGCTGTTTCTGTCATTGCATCCAGATATAGGATACAACAAGTAACATCATACCTACAACAAGTCAGGACTATTGGCTTTGTCAATGGTTGTTAGTTGCATAGGATAAATAAGCAGCAGCTATGGCGTGCATATAATATTGAAAAAGCTTCCACTTAAAGCCCTGGTGACACCACGACAATGTCGCTGCTCCTGAATTTCAAAAAGAGAAGGGAAATTCAGAGAGAAAATGACTCTCTTTAAAGGATTTCCCTTTCCCTACAACGCTCACCTGGCATGACGTCATGCCGTAACTTCTCCACCAGTGAGCAGTGTGAGCACGCGCACATGATGTGCCTGCTGTCACTGCAGTCTGGAAACAAACGGACCACCTGTGCCAGCGCACAAAACAGAGCCCGATAGAGACCCGTTTCGAGGCCCACCTTTAAAAAACTGCCGGTGCTCAGCACCAGTGAGACCCGGCCCACTTAAAGCCCTGGATACCACAATACAACATAAGTGACAAAGAAGCGGACCTTTCATCTATAATACATGCTCATTTAAGATAGGTTTCAGGGACTTTGATCCAACCTGTTTCTAGAAAGAGTAAAGGAATAACAGGTGTTGAGGGGTTTAAGCTGACATTTAATCACAAATGTAAACTCTCTCGGACAGAGAATTCTGTTGGTGTCCAGATCCAACTACCAATGCTACGATACCTCATCTACAGTTAAGACACTCTTCTTCCCATATGGACACTCAAATGAGATATCGCTTGATTCTCCTTGTCATCTTATATTCAAGGTCCATGAGCAGCACGACTCTGGCACTTGTAGTTCAGAGTCGATTACAATACTCAAAAACTTCATAGACAAGAGATTTGCTTCTGCCAAAAAGTAGCCACTTTAGCACTTACATTTCCAAATTTCCACACAAGAAAACACAATCCACTTCAACCCAAAATAACTTGCTTTGTAATTGCTATCCTAAAGTTGAATTTATACTAAAAATGCCAGGCTCCCTGCAAACAGCAAACGTCAAATATAAAAGAAACATAACCAACAAGTTGTAGTCCTTAGAATTGTACAGATGTAAAAGAAAAAAATAGTCAAAACCAGAAAAAAACAATGGTACAACATTCAAGTACACATGGATCTTATCAGGTACTGTGTCCTCAAACGGGATCAGACACAGTAATTGTGAGAGTAAAAAAGTCCCCAACTCACTCTGAAGATACTCCTCAACGAGCTCCTCATCTGAACTCTGTAGGGCTGTGAAAATATTTGCAAGCTGACACTTGCTCTCCACATTTGTCTTCTCAGAAATTTGCAAAAGCATGCTAACCTTTTCAAAGATAATGGGAAATCAGAGCAGGGATGTATGAAAGGCGCACACATTAAATATGTCATCACCGTACGAATCAAGGTTCACAGCAACGAGAAGATTCAAATTTCACCCAATAAACGAGGCTGATAGTTTGAGCACAGTTAAAAGTTAGGGGCCATGATCGGAACCCCCTGGCTCATGCACAGAGAGAATGGTCAATAAGTGGACTGTCACTCAAGCTCGCTGGCCCGACAGTTCATGTGGAGTGCTCCTATTGGAGCAGGTCCTGGTCTAATTTGCAAATAGCTGTTTGCAGTCTAGAGTAACATAGTGTGCACAAAAATTATGAGCGGGCTTGTGGCCCCGGGTAATTAGCAGTGGCTAAGATTATTTTTAGCGCTCCACCCATCACTTTTTTGTTTTTCTAGGTGAGACACCCTAAGTGCAACAGGTATGCCCAAACGTGGGACCTATGTTCTCTTGCAACTGGAATCAAGTTGCATGTAGCGGATGAGGCCCAAACAGGCCAAACCAGTCAGGGGTTGCTCATTTTCTGCTTCAGAGGGAACATGTCCTGGTAGTTCAGGTTGATCCATGCCACTGGAGTCAAGCTAGACTGGCTGATGAGGGTTGTCACCTCTACTGGAGAAGAACCAGATCTGAATTTCATATGGGTAGTCTTGGTCTAATGTACAACAGTGGTAACAAAAATTGATGGATTGGAATGAAGCTGAGAGTAATAATCAGTGGCTGAGTTTAATTCAAGCATTCTACCAACAATTTTTTTTATTTTTCTAAGATCACTGTAAGCCTAAGCAGTGGAACACAGCTGTTTTCAACAGAGACATTTGAAAATGAGTCAGACCAGGCCACAGTGACTTGGCGGACTGAAGAGTAACTGGTTAACCCAATAATACTGGCAAACTACAGGCCAATTTTCAACTTGCCCTCTTGGCGTTGCTTCTTACCTGAGGCTCACTCTGACTTGGACTCGATCAGCACCAGTCTGGGAAAGTGCTGCGCTGGGGCTGAGCGGCAGGGCTAGCACTCTCTCTACTGAGCACCGTGGTCACTGAGCCTGCCCTTGCCCAACCATGCCCAAACTGGGGCAAACTCTGCAGTCCCAACACGTGCAACAGATGCAGCTAATGGAACATTCCCATAGGTGGAGCTATGTACATTGGCTGGCACCTGCTGGCGCAAATCATACAGGCGAATTCCAGCCATTGCACCTGTACACAACTACATCTAGGGAGCAAAACATAAGATGGCCCCAGTGCTGCAAAGGGAGCCAACCTGGTGCCATTCACCATCTTGTACTTCCTTTTATACTCTGAAAATAATAAAGACGATCACTCATTTGCTCACTTTTGATCTGCTAAAGACCGTGGTTATTGCTCTAGTCTTGGCACGACTAGACTACTGTAATGGTCTTTTTCAAGGGCTTCAAAAACAATCATTGAAAAAACGCCAGACAATGCAAAATACAGCAGCAAGGATGCTCTTTAACATGCCTAGGTCTGAATCCGCGTCCTTAGCCCTGACACAACTACATTGGCTTCCTATTGAAAAACGTATCACCTTTAAGGCGCTATGTTTTGCATATAAACCTCTACAAGGAACTGGCCCAGATTACTTAAAAATGATCTAAAATGATATGTTCCAGTTAGGTCCTTATGCTCTAGCTTTCAAATAAATCTGGTAGTTCCATCTTACAAACTGATTTCTTGGAGTGGCAGGGGTTTTATCAGAAACACTGCCATTAAATGGAACAGTCTCCCCCAATCATTGAAGTCTATAACCAATCTTTTGGCTTTTGGGAAACCTTTAAAAACCTGACTTTTCACCAAATAAAGAATACATTTTTTATTGATCAAACATAGCGCCAAGATGCCTCCGGGTATATGCTGCGCTTTAAAAATGCATTCAATATCAATATCCAGCCAGTGCCTTCATCATCGCTGCTGACCTGCAGGCCTACCAGTGGGAAAGCGGGGGTGGGTGAGGGTCTAGAGAAGTTCATCAACAGCAGCCTGGCCCCAGCCCTGACTGTGCCCCACTGCTAAACAGCACAGTTGTGCCACAACAAGCCTAGGCTAGTACCAGTCCAAGTCCAGGAGACTGGGGGGGTGGGGGGGGTCGAGGGATACTCCATAAGCACAGTCAATGCCCACGTGAGATTGGCGCACAACACTGCTGCTGGAAACTCCAAGGGTCAGTGGCGCCTGCACCAGAGTCAAACCTGGCCTCCATGGCTCCAACGTCCTGGGAAAATGCCCAGCGCCCAGCAGGGCCAATCCGGCCCTGGAGACGAAGTACAGTTGAGCCGAGGTATAGTTCAACACAATTATCAGAGATGTGGCTGTCCAGCCAAGTTTTGAGTTTTAGTAAAGAGACAAAACTTTAATATCTCAAAATATACATCTATTTACAGCAACAATGAAGATTGAATAGAAAAAGCACCTGATATAGTTGAAGAACTATCGCCCTGGTTATTAACACTACATACATTTGCAATACCTAGAGGATAGTGAGATCTGAAAACACAACACCAACGTAATTACTGATTTAGCAATAAAACATGATTTTTTTTTTTTTTATTTTTTTTTGTCCTCATTCACCTTTAACCCTCTTGAAAAGAGGCCAACCGCCTTTCATAGCCCTTCTGAACAAGTTCAGGAGACTTTGATAGATCAAAAAGTCAAACCAGGATACGCTCAATAGACGGGAGGGACCTCAAAAGGTAAGAGTAGGTTTTTGTTTTTTACTCCACCTCGGTCTTAATAGACCTGACGGACCATATCGGAAAACCTGGGGAAGCCAAGCTGAGGTCCAAGGAGTAACCAAAAAAGGCATAATCATAGGACCCGGGAGAAAAAAAAAAAAAAACCCGGGCTCACTATCTCCACTGTGTCAATAAGTCCCAGAAGGCGATCTTATTCTTCCTGCAGGATCTGGCCATGTCCACCTTGGATACTTCGTATAGCGAGGTCAGCCAATCTGAATGGGATGGTGAAACTGAATCCACCCAATGCTTGCATATTTGTCTCCTTGCCATTAGAATTGCATAAAACAGTAGAGATCTTGCGGGCCCCGTAATGTGATCATTGAGGCCAAAGATGATTAGCGGGAGACTAATGTCCAATGCTATCCTCAGGATGGACTCAAGAGTCTTCTTCACATTTTCCCAGAAGGAGCAAATAGCGGGGCAATCCATAAACATATGCACATCTGATGCTTCAGGGAGCCCGCATTTGTTACAAACTTTCCCTATCTGGAATTTCGATAGCTTAAGTGGGGAAAGGTACGCTCTATGAGCCGTAAACAGATGGTTTCGCTTCAACCAGGCAGGTTTAACTATTCTGTGCAGGATACTAAATGAATCCATCCAAACTGAATCACACTGTATCTCCATCAACTCTCCCCATAGCTCTTCTGGAAGTTTAAAATCACCATCGAATTCCTCCTCTATTGCCCAGTACCAGACTGAGACCTCCTTTTACCCACCGGCCTCACCACTAGTTGTTCTTCCAAGTTACTGATCTTCCCAAAAACTAAATTATGGCTACTCTGGGCCTGGACCCAGCTTTTAAGCTGAATGTACTTGAATCTGGAAAGGCCAGACCCCACTCTCTCACGAAGATCTTCCCAGGAGAGTAGGGAATCCCCATTCATCAAATCCCCCACGTTGTAATCCCAGAATCCCTCACTGGTTTAATCAAACTGTCCTGGAAACATGCGGGTGTGCCTGGGGAGTCCCACAGTGGTGCCAGTCTGGAAAAATAACTGAGCCCCATTTTCCTTCTTATTGTAGTCCAGTTTTTTACCATCGAATAGAGGACCTTCAATTTAACTTTTTTTTTAAAATTTTGGTCGCCAAATTTGAACATAAACCCTTCTTCCGGCAACCCTGCCCCCCTTAACATAGCCCTGAACATCTCGCCTCCCGCCGTGCTGGTGGGCATTTTCAGCAACATCCTTGAATGTGAGAGCTGAAATGCCCAAGCATAGTATTGCAAGTCGGGTAACGCCAAACCCCTTTATCCCTCCTCCGCCTAAGCTTCTTCCAAGCCAGCCTTATTGATCTATACTGCCAAATAAAAGAATTTATCTCACGTTGACATTTCTCTATCTGTTGTTTGTCAAAATACAGCGGGATGGTGTTAAAGAGAAAAGTAATCTTGGGCAAGATTGACATTTTCACCAAATTATTCCTCCCTAAGATAGATAAGGGGAGGTGAGCCCAGGATTTAATCTGCTTTTGACAGTCCTTAAAGATGCGATCGAGATTGTATTCTGGGATTTTGCCAACCTCCTGTAAAATTGTAATCCCCAAATACCGCATAGTAGAACCAGTTTGGAGTTGTGTATCTTTTATATTCCATGCCATCATTTCGGTTTTACTGGCATTAATTTCGTAACCCGAGATTTGGCCAAATTCCTCCGCACGTTTAATGACTGTAGGAAAGGCTGAATCCAGGTCAGCTGTTAGGATAAGGATGTCATCTGCATACAGGGCCACCCGCCTCTCCCACTCTCCAAATTTAAAAGAAGTAATGTTATTATCTTCCCTAAGTACCTGTGCAAATGGTTCAATATACAGGTTAAAAAGCAGCGGAGAGAGCGGGCAGCCCTGTCTCGTCCCTCTGGTGATTTTAAATATGTCAGTCAACATTCCATTAACCAACAATCTAGCTGTTGGGGCCTTATATAGCAATCTTATAGCGCGGCAAAATTTGTCCCCCAAATTAAATCTTTTCATTACCTCAGACAAGTATGCCCAATTTACTCTGTCAAAAGCTTTAGTTGCGTCGAGGGTTAAAACTGCCAAAGGGAGTGTAAAAGTAGAAGCAATATCTATTGCCCCTACTAAATCATAAGTAAGATCTGCTAATTGGCGCCCTTTAACAAAGCCCTTTTGATCTAGATGAATAATATTATCGACCACCTCCCAGCCTATTTGACAATATAGCCGCAAAAAATGTATAATCATTATTGAGGAGTGAAATTGGGCGATAAGACCCACAATTAATCGGATCTTTACCAGGCTTCAAAATCAGTACAACCGTAGCGTCACTCCACGAACTAGGTGGATTTTCTACCTTCAAAAGTATGCCGTTATAAACTTTAACAAGTACTGGAATGATACTTTCTAAGGGAACGATATAGCTCCCCCGGAAGCCCATCTGGGCCGGCTGCCTTCCCTCTTTAGACTGGTCAATTACCCTTCTCACTTCCTCTTCTGTTATTTCTTTATCTAGATCTAATTTTTGATCATCCGAGATAGTCGGTAGAGTGACCTTCTCCAACCACCTTCTTCTCTTATCGGTATCATCAGTGATTGATTCTTTATATATTTCTTGAAAAAAATCACGAAAAGCCATCCCAATATCTAGGCTGGAGGAGCGAGATAACAGCTCCTCTCCTACCTTAATCTCTTTTATATGATTACGGATCTGGTCTGATTTTACTTTCCAGGCAAGTAATTTCCCAGCCCCTTCGCCAAATTCGAAATGTGATATTTTACTTGCCTCCCATCTACGAGAGATTCTCTCTTGGAGGATAGCCTCCAGCTGTTTTTAAGCAAGTCTATTTTTTCCAGCTGTTCTTTTGACTCAATTCCCATTTGAGTATTCAGATTATTCTCTATTTCCTTCATTTCTGCCTCTAGGCCCATAGTAGTTTCTCTAAATTTCCGTTTTCTGAAGGTAGCTCTGTTGGTAATACAGCCTCTCCAGTAAGCTTTCAGAGAATCCCAGACAACAGAGATACTGGAAGTATCTAAATTCACTTCCAGAAAATATCTAGTCTCAGAAAGGAGAAAGTTAACTTCGTCTTCCTCCAACAAAATAGTTCGATCGAAAGACCAAGATCTAACCTGCTGCTGCTGTATAAAATTTAAGTTTAATAGGATTGCCGAATGGTCTGAGAGATGTGACGGCAAGTATTCAATATCTTTCACTAGATCCTTAAGTTTGTAACTAATCAAGGCATAATCGATTCTAAACTTATGTTTATATTTCAAGTTTCTAAAAGAAACTCCCAGTTGACCCCCCCGCCCGTGCCCTCCATATATCAGAAAGGCCAATCTGATTCATAATTGTCAAAAGCAGCTGCCGAGATTTAGAAGGGACTACCGCCCTGGAATTTGGCGATTTATCAAGCTTAGGGTTCAACACTATGTTAAAATCACCCATCCAAATAACAGGTTCTGGGCAGTCTGTGAGGTGACGGCGAATAATATTTAAACAGGAGGGATCATCCCGATTCGTCCGTAGTAACCCACTAAACAAAGAAGTATACCTCCTAAAGATATCCTCAAAATGAGCCATCTACCACTTTGATCTTCCCTATAGCCCAATAGCTGGGCTTTAGCTTGTTTTTTAAATAGAAACAGCACCCCTCTAATATTTGCCGTCTGATCAGTACAAATAAAAAGATCTACCCATTTCTGATTTTTTAAGATTTCTTTGATCTCCAGTTTCAAAAGATGTGTTTCCTGGATGGCAATGACCTGCGCCGGAGAGTCTCGTAGATATTGTAAAATTCTAGCTCTTCTACTCTTCGTACGCAGGCCATTGACATTCCAGGACATAAACTGGAGTGAGGTCATGGTGGTTCTTCCTTCACTTCCACAACAGAGCTGCAGGTCAAGCGGCTCCAGCCACCTATTTCTAGCCCTCTCTGAACCCACACGGCCTCCAAGCTTTCTTCTCTGAGCATCTTGCTAGACTTTTGGCCTAAATAATACTGACAAGGTATTGGTAAATGAGGAATTTTTACCTTTAAGCCCCCGTGCCCCCCACCCTCCAAACCCCACCCGCCCTTTGGGAAACCCATCCCTAATTCCTCTGGCCTGATGGATGACCAGGTTTACGTCCCTACAGCCGCTCTACCCTCCCCTTACCTCTAAAATAAGTCGTGTCTGTTGTGACTGTGGCGATGTAAAAAAAGAAAAAGAGCCCATACCCACACACCTTATTGTATATTGTGTATTGTATATTCAGATAAACTTTCCCCCTACATCTTTTCTTTTTTTTTTTTTTCTCCTATCCTTCCTTCCCACCTTCCCTCTCTGCCCCTCTTCTTCCCTCCCTTTGTTTTATATCTTTATTTTTTTATTTTACCTTTTCTCATGTTTCGGTTACCTCCTTTCTACCCTTCACCTGGCTAACTTCTACCATCATAGAGCGACACACCTATAAAGACAAAATGCCAAATTCAGGAGTAGAGAGGGGGTTAGGTGGAAGGATTCAACCGGCCTCATTCTACACAGAGTCAGGCTTCCGCTCATCTCGGATCAACCCTACCCATTCGAATTCATTCCTTCCCGGAAGGTATATTACTTAGGGATTCCAATAGCTCGTCTGCCTCATATGGAGATCTGATGTTATACATCTTATTATTGAACATAATTTTTTAAAAAGCGGGAAATTTCAGTTGCACTGTAGCTCCCATCTTCCTGAATTTGTCCATCCTTTGGCCCAATTCCCACTGGCGCTCCAGTGTAACTTTCGATAGATCCGAACGCACCTCAAAGGAGAAGTCAGAGCCTTTTAAAGATTTAGCCTTCAAGGCCAAATTTAAGATCTTCTCCTTGACTGCATAAGTTAGAAAGTTAATGAGGATCTTCCTAGGTTTAGATCTAGCAGGATTAAGACGAAAAGGATCTCTATGTATCCTCTGAATATCCTTCTCCAGAAAGCCCACCGATTCCTCGAGATTTAGCGATTCCCTAAGTAATGCAACAATGAAGGACTTAATGTCTGCTCCTTCCTTACCCTCTGGAATCTTCAAGAGACGAAGATTATTTCTTCGGGAATTGTTCTCGAGTATCTCCATTCTGTCCCGTATGACATCCCCATCTCTAGATAGAGTTTGAATTTTTTTCTCTGCAGACCCGAGATTTGCCTTAAGCTCCTCAACCGAAATCTCCAAGGATTCAGTCCTTGAATTCAAAAGGTCAACCTTTTTTTCCCAGAGTTTCGCAGGCCGCTCTGATCTCAGTCTGATTGACTGCTGACACTGCGAAACCTTGTTTTATATCTTCTTTTAAAGAAGCGAAGAGGCTTTCTATCGAATTTTTAACTGAAGTCTCTCCACCCCCACTTTCGATCTGGCCCTGTTGCCCAAAGACTTCAGAGGACCTGAGTTCTGAGGATAGATCAGAAAGGGGGCTAGCAATCTCAGGAGTGATGGCACTAGAATTTACGCTAACATTAGCGCTGATATTCGTGGGGTTGGTCTTACTATTGACATTTTCAAGGGGCTCCTTGAAATCCATATTGAGAGAAGAATTAAAGGGGATATCTAAGCCGTGTGGTCGGGGGCACAGTGAGATCCCTCCTGTTTTGAGATGGTAAGAATCTGAGGCTGTACCCTAAAGAAAGAACGTAAGGATGGAGTGACTTTAGCAGAGCTGAGTTTAGCGTGTACTTTGATAGACCCTTTACTTCTAAGCCCCTTTATGCTCCTCCCCTTAACCTGGTAGTTCTGAAAAGCAGTGTTGTGGCCGACCTGAGATACCTCCTGATGTGGGTCTAGTGTATCTGGTGTATCTGGTGTGGCTGCTACAGCTTTCGGGGTATCCTGCTCCTTATCCTGACCCCCTTGAGTGCCTAACTGTAGAGTTAGTATGGGTGTGTATTTCACACGCTTCCCCTTCCTTCTAGCCCCCTTCTTACTCTTCGATATGGCAGAGTCTGCCCTTGACACCTGCTCCTGCACCACAATGTGGGGCGTCTCTTGTGAAGATGGCGTTCCGTTCTTACGACCTTCGCCCCCTTTACCGCCTTTTCCACTGCTGCTGCCACCACCATCCACCTCCGCGTTGTTTACGACCTCCAAGTCGATGTCAACTCTGCCTGCGGGGCTGCAATCCTTCTTGCCTGCCACACGAGAAAAAAAGGAACTGATTTCCCCGGCAGCGCTTGTTCTGACGCTGCCGCTATTACCCCGGAGGAGACCGCGGGCCGCAGCTCTGCGACCGCGTCTCAACTCCAGGGCGGCTCCGGACCAGCGCGGCAGGGGAAGGAAACGTGAAGCACCCAGCCGCTCCACGGAGCCCCCGACACACATATGGAGAAAAGAAAGAGCTCCAACCGGGATCCTCGCCGAAAGAGAAAGGTAACAGAGCGCTTCGTAGCTCAGACACACATCTAGTGCCGCGAAATCAGGAGAGGGAGAGCACTGCTTGGTACGTGCGCCGCCGCTCAACTAGCGGGCGCCATGTTTCCCCTCCCCCCTACGCATCTGCAAGCAATAAAACATGATGTACCATTTAGATCATGGCCAAGACTAAAAGAAATAACTATCTAAAACGAATTAAGAAGCGGACAAGTGAGATGTCGCTCATTCTGGCATTTGTGTGGGCAAATTCAGTCCACTGCAATTAGCTGTACTGAGAAGTCTTAAAAAATATTGGGACCAATGCACTAAAATAGAAAATAATTTACTTCTCTACCTACTAAATTCCCCTTCTCAAAGAACTTTACCTTTTAACTGCCATAAGGAACAATAATAAGTGTATGGAATTACTAAGAAACAATTAAATCTAGTTTCCTGGTCCTAAGTTTGCATATTTCACACACTGAATAAAACACTCGTTTAAGAAATTTTACACAGTCTTAATTTAACTTTAAAAAACCATTTCTTCTCTCCCTTGAAAGTATATTTCGCTTTTATGTCCTTCGTCCACCTCTATTGTGAAAATTGTGAGGTTTGGTGCTCCTTCCCGACTGTTCAGTCAATCGGGATGTATAAAGCGCGGCTAGTCATCCGATAGGGTATCCAGGCGCTAATCACCCGATAGGGCTTTCAGTCACAGTTATGTCGGCACTTTTCAATTGTAAGTTAATTGTGCGGATAAGTACGAGAAATGCATTTACAAAGCGTGATAAGTACCCAAAAAGTTACACCTGAGAGTCTATGAACGACATCTGAATGGAATTTTCCTAACCAATTCCCATAAGCACCACCCCACTATGAACACCCACCCTCAAGGCACTAGTATGAGAAAACGTAAGAGAACTTTTGCTATCCGTAAACTTTTGCAAATACTGTGCAACTTACTCAAGAGTAAGTTAATCCTACTTAGTAGGTCACTCCTAAATTAACTTTGTACATCGGACCCTGTGCCCCTTATTACAAAAACCCCAAAACCTTGCAGCCCGACTGATAATGACAAAAACCAATGAGTGAATAGTGCCTAGTGATGAAAGCGCGTCACTAGATACCAAGGCGCAAAGAAGGTCACTTACAGCCCTTTGCCCTTGACACCAGCTTTACAGGGGAAAGTCCCAGAATGCCTCTGGGTAAGGCCTCGAGGTGATTGGTCCAAGAGATCTCCGCTGTCGCATGGCAACTGAAAAGAGGCGCAACCCTAGCCGGCACGCTGGTTACTGAGGGGGCCTCTGACCCGCGAGATGCCGAGTCGTCATTAAAACATCCCAGACAGAATGTACGCGGGGCGTGGATGTTATTTACAGCGCTTAGAGGCGGCAGAAGTGGAGTGCGAAGCACTACAAAGGTACTATCAGAGCACGAAGAAGCTTCATTAAATGCAGAGTAATATTGTGACGTAACACCAGGGTGCCAGATATCTGCCTCCGGGTTTCAGCCCCTCCTAGACACCGCTGAGCTCTGCAGAGGCGCACGCGGAGTGCCCGGAAGGTGCCGGCATTGTGTACATTTGGGTGTGGAGTGCACGCATGTGAAAGCAAACTTTGTGACTGTCAGGCACGCAGTGGGAGGGCATGCAAACACGGAAGACTGGGGACGAGGGAGGAGTCTCGGGGCCCCCGAGACCATGAATGAGTGAGTGGCCGCACAGAACCGCTGTCGGATCACACAAACCTTTCTGAGGTCAGATGGAAGAGGACAGCATTTTGTAGCATGGACCCCTTCAGAGGCTGTTAGCCGGACTCTGCACTCCACAACATGAGCCCCGCAGACACTGTCAGAACACAGCACCTGGCGGCATAGGCCCTTCAGAGACTGTCAGAGCATAACACAAGGCAACATAGACCCTTCAGAGACTGTCAGACCATAACATAAAGCAGCATAGGCCCTTCAGAGACTGTCAGAGCATAACATAAAGCAGCATAGGCCTTTCAGAGACAGGCGAAGCATAACACAAGGCAGCATAGGCACTTCAGAGACTGGCGGAGCATAACACAAGGCAGCATAGGCACTTCAGAGACTGTCAGAGCATAACATAAAGCAGCATAGGCCCTTCAGAGACTGTCAGAGCATAACATAAAGCAGCATAGGCCTTTCAGAGACTGGCAGAGCATAACACAAGGCAGCATAGGCACTTCAGAGACTGGCGGAGCATAACACAAGGCAGCATAGGCACTTCAGAGACTGGCGGAGCATAACACAAGGCAGCATAGGCACTTCAGAGACTGTCAGAGCATAACATAAAGCAGCATAGGCCCTTCAGAGACTGGCGGAGCATAACACAAGGCAGCATAGGCCCTTCAGAGACTGTCAGAGCATAACATAAAGCAGCATAGGCCCTTCAGAGACTGTCAGAGCATAAGATAAAGCAGCATAGGCCCTTCAGAGACGGTCAGAGCACAACACGGTAACATAGGTCCTTCAGAGAATGTCAAAGCATAACACAGGCAGCATAGGTCCTTCAGACACTGTCAGAGCATAACATAAAGCAGCATAGGCCTTTCATAGACTGCCAGAGCAAAGCTCTTCAAAGCATAGTCCCCATGGAGGCTTTCAGGGCACAGCTGTTTATAGCATAGGCCCTTTAGAGACTGTCAGAGCAGAGCTCTTCATAGCATACGCAGGGCCACTGGAATTATGCGATTGTGCGGCCACAGCATTTTTCGCAAGCCACATTTGCTACAAAATCCATAATCTGTATATTTTAACAAAAAAGATTTTTTTTAGCTCAAACGGTTCAAAGGTTACTAAATACACAGCAACGTGTTACTGCGCAGCGGAAGACCCTTTGCTAAGGCTGGCTGGTCCCATTTCTGTTGCTTATTGCTATATTCGTGTGTTAGACCAGTACTAATGAGGTGCAATCAACGCCCAGACAGTGTTAACAAGTGTAAAAATGTCAAAATAATGAAAAAATACTATAGCAAAATGTACCGCATTATTCTGCATAATTTGTCTTTCGGTGCTGCATAATTTACTCAACCCTGCTGCATAATTTGTCCCTACTCTGCCGCATAATTCCAGTGTCCCTCAGCATAGGTCCTCCAGAGACTCCCAGCACAGGCAAATCTCTGCGCAGCATAAAGTGCCTTATGGAGTATCATAACGCAGGTGACCCAACATGCTGAGAAGATAGATTACTATTTAAAAAAAATACATTCCTCTGTGTACTCCTTTTGATAAAGTATTTCTTTGAAAGACAACGTCCCTCTTTTCAATGCTGCAGTTGTTTTCTTGCAGTCATTCCGGTCCATCCAGCCCTTGGTAAACAAAGGCACTTGTGGTTTGACAGGCCAGCGCCTCTTCCAGACCTGGGGCAGCCGCTCTTCCGAGTTTTCTCTTCAGACTTGAACACTCTTTTTACCCAGTGGAAGATGAACTCAGCGTCCTCCGTGTGCCAAGAAATGCAACAACAGACAACGCGAGAGTTCGGCTAAGATATTTGTGCCGCTTGTAGCTTTTCAGAACATTCTTTACTTAGATTTTATTATGTGCGCGAGCGATGTTGAGCTCTGGGTAAATACACGTTGGTGACACGATGTTTTGTTAAACAGGAGGAATTAAACCCTGTAAATCAGTCTACTGAGACACATCGACCGATCGTGTTTCCATTAAAGAAGCTCGTCTAGTCGCTGCAGTCCATTCATCTGGGATTCCTGCGGGTGGCCCTGGGGCCCCTAAGCAGCCCCCCCCACCCCCCCGCGCCAAAGGTACCAGTGCCTACAAATAACAGCGCTGCGCATCTGGAAGGTGGCGCTGGCACCGAGCAGTGCCCACTGACTGAGTATGGGACGGAGCCACCAGCGGCGCCACCCTCCCACTGAGTGCTGTGCCGAAGAGAGCTCACTCACTGCAAACAAACACCTCCAAACCGAGAAGAGAAGGGGCAGGACCCCACTTACCCTGGCGGCGGAGGGGCGCTCGCGTTTCTAGACATGGTGCTCCTCGGTACTGCCCGCAGCAGTCAGTGCGTCCGGCTTCAGCCTGCAGGGGAGGCAGTACTGCGTCCCAGCTCTGAATGACTGTCACACAGAGAGCCCGGGGCAGGGCACGCTGTGCAAACTGATTGCATCAGGCTTACTCATTGTCGGCTGTAGCTTAATTTAAAGCCTCGCGTCCAGTGGCGATTCACTTCCTACACACGCCAAGAGCATGACAGGGATGTCACACTGGGGTACTGCACTGCTGCTTGTGACCCCGGCTGTGAAACCAGAGTAACTGCCTGTCTATAGGAGGTAGACGTCCTTAAACTTTCAGTAGCTGCTCGTGCCTGGGTCCCATTGGCCTCAAGTAATCAAGGAAAAGTCAATAAAAAAAGTATGCGTACATGCATCAGCGTCGAAGTGCATTAACATAATTATGACAACTGGATGCTAGGCACAATGGGGGCGGGGCGAGAGAGCGTGGGGACGGGGTCAAAAGCGTGGCTAAAAAAAAAAACATTTCTGTAACTTTTTTCGGTCTTTCACCTTCAGGTAACCGTGTATAAAATAACGCACACCTTAAATGTAAATGCACGTTAAGGGGACCAGTGACAAATGCACTATTGTGCACTGTGAAACCTCCATTAGTTAATGAACTGCAGACCTCTGTGTCTGTAACCAAAGAGCCACAGAATTAAATGCTGGTGTGAGCAGTGGAGACTAGCTAGGAGTGTAACACAGGCCCCTGCAGCCCCAATGGTGCAGGGGGACCCCCAACTCTTCAGGGGAGCCCTCAATTCTTCAGTGTTCCCCATTTGGTCTAAGGACAATAAATATCTATGACATAGGGGCCCCTCATCACACTTTGCGGGGGTTGGCATCATTTTGCGTTACGTCACTGAATAGTGACTTGTGTAAGTTTAGTGCTGTAGGAAGCTGGCTCTGCATATACTATACTAAAGTAAGGTATAGTGTGCACAGTGTCCAGGGGCTTCCCAGAGGTATAGCAGAGGCTAAATTAGATAATCACTAACAGCTCTATTTGTGGTAGTATGGTCGAGCAGTTAGGCTTATCAGAAGGGTGTGTTAAGCATTTATTGTATTTACTCAATCAAGGCTGATGTCACACGCTCAGAGACAGAATCCAGACCAATTAGGTAAGTATAAAAAAGGTATACTTATGGTTTATTTATAGAACCAATTAGGACTTGGTACAGGTAGGTAATAAGTACTTTCAAATGCACAACTGTTCAAGGAAATGCAGTTGATATCACTTTTCAGAATACTTGGCATCACACAGTAAATACTCTCTGATTACTTTCGGATTACGTTACAATAGTGCTCACTTTTCCCCATACATTAGCAGTTCTATATAGAACACTTTCTAGACCCAAAATCTCATACTAGGAGTCTCTGTGGGAGGAAAAATGGTTATCGAGTACGGAGGCAAGTATTTGATTTACCAGGTTGAGGTTTCGGGGTTAAGACCAAGGTTGCCCAAGCTCCAGGTGGACACTCTAGTTGCACCACCAGCAGCACTGGGACGTCCGGGTGCAGAGTGCAGGGGCCCAACGGTAGCTAGCAGCTAAAAGGGGCCTTTGGTTGGGGTCTCCTGGCAAGCAGACCACTTGAATGTGGGAACAAAGGTCCTATGGTTGTAGTCGGCACTCCAAGGGCCATTGATCAACACAAGAACTGCACCGCCAGGGGCACCGAGGCAGCCCGGTGTAGGAGGTAAATCGGACGTCGCGGTCCCTGCGCTTCTCAGTGGAGACCGTCGGTATTGGAAAGATGCAGGCTCAGTCGGGGGGATTTCTTGGAGGCGACCAACGACTGGAAAGGCGACTGGGGAACTGGGAGGATGCTTGGACACCGTCGGTTGGGTCACCTAAGGCCGGGAAGGCGTCGCGGGCTGGGGTGTCTTCGGCGTTGGTTTCCTTAGGCTGCGATCGGTCCTGGTCAGCGTCAGTCAGACAGATGCAGTCGGACTTCCTGGACCGCTTCGTTCAAGGGAGCAGTTGTCTTACTGCCTTTGGTCCGGAGGACCCTTCAAGTACAGGCTCCGGGATTCGTTTCGAAGCTTGTGGGAGGTCAGGGGTCACCAGATCCCAACTTAGGATCACCGGGGGGACCTCTTTAAGTATGGGGCCACTCGACCTTGGGCCGTGGCGGCCGGGTGCAGAATCACGGAGTCCGGACTCTAACGGTTTAGTCTTTAGTTTGAGCAAATCCGGTGCTCACAGGAGACAAAGTCTGTTAGTTGAGAGCAGGGCAGGTCCTCCGGGCTCTGGGGGTCTGCTGCTACGGGACACACCGGTTTCTTCACTGTAGGCAGGTCGTGGTTGGGACAAGCCGGTAGGGCTGGCCAAAGTCAGTTGGTGTCCTCAGTTTCTTCCTGGGTCAGCACGGCTCTTCGGTCCTTCTTTCTTCCTTGAATCTCAGGAGGCAAGGTTCGGGGTCACCTAGGGGTGTTAAAGGGGTGTGTAGGTTGGGACCAATGGGTCCCTTCCTTGGGGTGGGTACACCCCCTATTATGCCACCCTCCAATGGGAAGGGGCATGAGCCTTTTCCTAATTTGATGGGTCCCCTCATCTCCAAGATGGAGGGGACTGAGATTTGTGCTTCACCTCGCTTCCCTCACCCGACGGGTAGTGTGGCAACGGTGGGCACATCTCACTTCCTAACTTGGATTTCCCGCTGATTATCCCGCCCAAGTGGGGGTCAGAACCGGTGGGAGCCAGTTGCTGGGTGCAGCAAAAGGCAGGGTCAGCTAACAAAGGAGGCAGGCCTTTGAAGCTTCCCCTTTCTTGGGTGCAGCCCATCCTGGGGGAGGAGACATGACACCTCTACCCAGGATGGGCTTTGTTTCTGGACCCAAAGAGCGGAGGCCCTCTACCTAGGGATCCAGAAACCTGTCTGGTGGTGGCAAATGATGGGTAGCCATCCAGGAACCACACATCATGGCTGGCCATTTTTCAGGGGGCATCTCTAAGATGCCCACTGAGTGCATTTTGCATTAAATCCCACACTGGCATCAGTGTGGGTTTAAGGTGCTGAGAAGTTTGCAACCAAACTTTCCAGTTTTCTCAGGCATTATGGAGCTGTGGAGTTTGTAGTGACCAACACCCAGACACATACTCTTTATTGGCTTTACTACACTTACAATGTCTATGAATGGACTTTAATACTGTAGGGGTATAGGGCTCATGCCTTGGTACCCTCACCTTAGGACTAGTGCACCCTGCTAGTGGGGCGACTTACCTAGGCCTTAGGCAGTGGATTGCAGGCATGGCATGCAGGGGTGTGTGCAATGCCGACTCTTCACTTTTCTCTGCACCAAAACACGCAGCCTGCTGTAGCAGAGTGTGTAGGTTAAGGTGCAGTGTCCCTAAGGGTGGCACAATGGGTGCTGCAGCCCTAAGGGGTCTTCCTTGGTCACAGTGCCCTTGATACCCATGGTACCTTTTACAAGGGGCTTACCTGTGGCCAGGGATGTGCCAATTGTGGATACAAAGGTTCAATTCTGGGAAAGAACATAGGCCCTAGGAACCTGATTGGCAGGGTCCTAGGGCACATCAAGTCAGGTTGCATCAGATGTCTGGCAAAAATGGGGGTTAACCATGCAAAGAAGGTGCACTTTCCTACACCCCCCCCCCCCCCCCCCAAGTGACAGAGGATGAGACAAACCTTTCCAAAGAGAGTATTCATTGTCTAAGTGGAAAAATCTGGAAAGGCCATCCGCGTTGGCATGGCCAGTCCCAGGTCTATGGTCCACTGTAAAGTCCATTCCCTGTAGGGAGATGGACCATCTCAAAAGTTTTGAGTTTTCTCCTTTCATCTGCATTAGCCATCTGAGAGGTCTGTAGTCAGTTTGAACCAGGAAGAGAGTACCAAACGGGTATGGTCTCAGCTTCTTCAGGGACCAAACCACAGCAAAGGCCTTCCTCTCAATGCCACTCCAACGCTGCTCCCGGAGGAGTGGCCTTCTGCTTATGAAAGCAACAGGTTGGTCTTGTCCTTCATCATTGGTCTGGGATAAAACCGTTGCTATCCCCAGTCCAGATGCGTCAGTCTGCACTATAAACTGTTTGGAGTAATCTGGAGCCTTGAGAATAGGTGCTGAGCACATTGCCTCTTTTAGGGTGTCAAAAGCCTTTTGGCAGCCAACTCTCCAGGTCACTTTCTTGGGCATCTTTTTTCCAATCCAATAAACTTTATTTGATCTAACTAATAAACATAGATCATAAAAGTGTACACATAAAGAAAAACATTCTTTAAAAAGAGAATTAATAAAAATCGGCAAATTTAAAAGACCCAGAACAGCCCGAGCACCGTGACCTTCAATTTATACAGTACACAAATTCAAAATATGATGTTCGTGCTATATACTGTAAATGCAACAGTCAATCATGCAACAATCATCTGCCCAACTAACAATTAATTAACAAATAGATATGTCTACATTGCAGGACAGGATGGCTCGTACATATGTTTTGTCATGGTAAGTCTAAATCACATGAATTTTTTTCACATAAGCATCGTAAGCTCAGGTAAGTAAATGGCTTAGTTTTGCACATTTCTCCCTTATAGAAGACGTCTCCTGCGCAAACAGGCCCACAAAAAAGAGGCTACGCAGAGACAGACATAAGGGTCATGGAGCTTCTTCAAGAATAGCAAGGCAATACGACATTGATTAAAATTGTGCTGCCTTAAAAGTGGTAAAAGCTATCCACATCTCTGTTTTTTATAAAAGTTACAAAAGAAGATGAAGATCACATTGCACTGATAAATTATCACATGGACATGGAGTCAGCTCATTTAGGCAGTACTTTTTTGCTGGAAAGCCCAACATCAGAGGGATTACATTGGTACGAAATCTTAGAAGGACAAACCTATGCTGAAATTTCTTACACGCTCCAAATACGAATATTCACCCTCCGTTAAGGGGGGGGGATCTGATAGTACAATTTCACTGATGTTTTTGCACGGTGAATTTCTTCCCTGACATTAGCTGCCATAGCTAGATATAATGCCTTAAGTTTCTTTTCAGGGAATTTGGTACAAGAACTCGGGTTTGTAAACAGTTCTGGTACGCCTAGCGACTGCAACTTTGATTTGACATATTGTAACCAAGCAATTTTATGTGCCTTGTCTAATAATAAACAATTTTGTATTATAGCCTGGTTAAGATCCACTGTGTTTCTTTTCCAAATTGAGTGCCACAGCATGATCGGGGCAAGTCTCACTATGTCCGTTATATAAGGTAAACCCAATTCCAGGTGGCCGACTGTTAGACCTGTCAGCCCTAGGGTGGTCTTTCCCTGTTTTTTTTCCCTTTTGCGCCTCATTTTTGCCACCATATTTTTACTGGACCTAGGTCTCCGGGCGCCTTGCCACTGCTAGCCAGTGCTGAGGTGCGGGTGCTCTCTCACTCAAGATGGCTGCCACAGGCCCCTGCTACTGCAGAGGGGCCTTACACGCATACACACTAGTAGCCAGGGTCAGGCTGGGACATAGGGATACAGTATCCATTCCGTCCCCGCCTCTGGGCCACATAGCCAGGCATGTAGAAGGTTCCAGAACCTTCCGGGCTGTGGGAGGAGTTATGTTTTGCCGCCTTTGGGAGAGTCACCTGACCTAGGGGTATAAAAGGCTTGGAGGGAAAACTTTCTAGTCAGTTGATGAGGCACCACTGATCCTGGGAGAACCTCCGCCGGAGTATAGGCTTTAGGGCCTAGGGGAGACCTACACTACTGCTGCTGACAGGGCTGAGGCCCTGCTGTAGTAAGATAGCTGAGGAACGCCCACCACCCACTGACCTTGCCCAGTGTGAGGGGACCCAGGGAACCACCTTCAGCGTGCTGGGAGGAACATCAAGCACTCCCAGACCACCAACTCATTCCCCCCCCTCATAAGAAGAAACTTCTGACAAGAAACTTTGACAAGAAACTTATAATAAGAAACTTCTGACAAGAAACTCCTGACAAGAAGCGCCTAAGAAGCAACCAATCTGGAACAGTCGCAAGACACCTTAATTTGAGGAGGCCTGACCGTCCAGCAAGGCCTGAAGCCTAAACTGCCCAACTGGGGATCACCAGGTAAAGCGCCGTACCCTGACGCGCTAGACCTTCACCCCCCTACCTATTCCTGCCTGCTGCTGGGCTGCCCCCAAGTACTTTTCCAGTCAGCCCTGCCCACAGGCTGCTGGTGCGCCCCGCGTTCTGCCTCCCCTCAGGTCACTGACCTTGTGAGAAAATCACCGCCGCGGCCGCGTGAGGAGAAGTGCCGTGTGGTGAGGTGCGCCGTCGCGCCCTCACCGAAGGGAGCGCTGAGGTGAGGGAAGCCCCTTGAGTGGATGTGGTGAGGTGCGCCGTCCGCGCCCTCACCGAAGTCTCTACAAATTGCCCAAAGCATTGCCACCGGGCCCAGGGCCCCACCGCCGCCGAAGAAATCACCACCGCCGCCGTCGCGGCCGAAGAAATCACCGCCGCGGCCTAGCGCGATCCGCGAGGCCTCCAGGCTTCGCCGACGCCGTTGCCGAGCAACCGGGGACGCCGGCCGCGCCCCCAGGAAGGCCGCGCAACGATTGGGCGCCGGCTCCCGCCACGCCCCCAGCGCCGACGGAGGCCGAGGAAGAGCCCCGGCCGTGCAGAGGGAGATGGGGAGCCGGCTGGAGAGGACTGCCGGCTCCCGCTCCCATCCCCGAAGTCCCTGAAGCCCGCGAAACCCACTCACCTGATCCCGGGGGCCGGAGGAGGGTGATACCGGCCCCCGCAACGTCCCGCAAGTCATTTCCCTGATCCCGGGGGCCGGAGGAGGGTGATACCGGCCCCCGCAACGTGCCGTCATTCCGGCCAGAAGGCCGAGGTACCCCGACCGGGCCCCGCCCTCCAGAACACAGGCCGGGCCTGGGGATTGCCAGTCGCTAAAGAAGCGCGACCAACGAACAAGCACCAGGTGAGCCCAGGAGGCCCCTAGGGCCCACAAAAACGCCACTGGGGGCCGGGGGCCACCATTAACCCCTAAAATTAACGGTGTTACTTTCCCCATGAGGCGAGGCCCCGGAGAGGAGTGGGCCTAGCCTGGAGTTAACCCCTAAGGGACATAGAAGCCCCAGGATACAGGACATGTTGAGGGGTTCCCCACAGTATTTATTAATTTATTGCAGATGCCTATTGTAATTACTGCCTAGGCCATGCTTTTAACTGCAAAGTCTTTACCACAGGGGGAAAGTGTTTAATTGAATTGAGCTGAAGTGTACACCGCCAAGAGTTGAAGTGTTTTATGTTATAGGTGTACTGGAGTTGCGACGCCCACTGTACTAAATGTGGGCGCGCCTAGATTAATGCAGGCCTATTTAAATGTAACGTGAAAAGCCTTCTTTTAAGTAATTGAATATGCTAAAGTGAACTGCATGTTTAGGCCCATGTTTTATTAACGCACCTTGAGATCATTATTAAGTGCTACGTTTAAGAGATAATTCCTGCGGCCTCTTAGTGGCCTACAATGTTGATGAGCTATGATGCTTTATGTAAAATGTGCACCAGTTGAGTAATGCAATGAATTTAAATGTAGATCTGAATTAATCTGCCTCATCTGATGCTAACTTGATTTATATATAAAAGATCTTGATTTTAAATACACAAGCCTGGTGTGGTGTCATGTTATTGCGTTCGCATTTCTGAGTCAAAGTAAGAGTGTGCTGCACAACTGCCTTACACATTGCCTTCGCGTGCTTTCCCGCTTCGCGCCATGCTACCGTGGCGGACTCGGTAAACCCGGTTCCAACATTTGGTGTTCAGCGGTTGGATAAGGACTGGTGTTTGTGCAGCACCCTACAGTGACTCAGTGTGCGCCGCAATTAGACACCTATTGTAATGCAAGTGCTAGGAATTCTTTTGTAATTGCCGATTGTGTACATTCCTGCGTTAGACCTGCTACCTACAGTCTAGAACCCTTTCCCTAAATTGTCTGGGACCCCACCTAGGAGGATGGAGTTTGAGTTAGCCAACCTAGAAAGGTATACGGTGACACAGCTCAAGGAGTTCTGCCTAGAGAGGGGGTGGCCGTCAAGCGAGGCGCCAGGAAGGAGGTGCTTCAGAAAGCTTTGAGGGCATGGGTAATGGCCCACCCGGAGGGAAGAGGGGACGAGGAGCAGGGGAGGCAGACAACCCAGGAGAACTGGACCTACTGCACATTGATGTTAGCGAGAATGTGTTGCCAGGAAGACGTTCCAGGGCAGGCAGTAGTGCGTCAGGGGGAGTTTGTCGGCAGAGGAATTTGAGGACAGGAGGGAGGAGAGGCAATTAACATTAGAACTTGCTAGGATGGAAAGGGAGCGAGAACAGGCAAGGCTAGCCATGGAGGAAAGGAAGCTTGCGCATGAGCTTAGCCTGAAGGAACTAGAGCTCCGAGCCTTGCAGATGGAGATGCAGGGCAAAGTGAATGGTGGCAGCGTACCTGCTGGGGTTCCACAGGAGCCCAAATTCTATTTACCAAGAGAGGTGATAGCCAGTTTTAGTGTAGGTGATGACATCGACAAGTGGTTGGCGGCGTACGAGGTGGCTTTGGTGGCCCATAGAGTTCCTGAGAGCTACTGGGGGGTAGGTCTTTACAGGTACATACCTCCACTAGTAAGGGACACACTTAACTTTGGATAAGGGGGAGCAGACTAACTACCCTATCATGAAGGAGGCCCTGCTCAAGAAGTTTGGCCTCACCCCAGAGAAGTACCGCCAAAAGTTCCGCAACAGCCACAAGCTTCACACACAAAACTGGGTGGATTTTTTTGATTATGCCCGGAAGGCATTGGAGGGTTGGGTGCGTGGCAGCAACGTTGACAATTACAAAGGGCTGTACGACCTGTTCTTGAGAGAGCACCTCCTAGAGAAATGTTTTCCGGAGCTGTGCCAGTACTTGGTGGACCGCAAGCTGACCAATCCTAGGGAGCTTGCAGAGGAGGCAGACACGTGGGTCAGCACTCGGGTGTCCCACAAGGGAGCCGGGGCGGACCCCCGAAAGGTGGACAGGGGCTCCCCAGAAGAAAGAGGGGGAGATAAAAGAGGGAGTTCTTTAAAGGCCCCCAAAATAGACCGCCTGGGAGAGGGGTAGGTTCCCCATCCCAATCTGGATCCCAGAAACCCACTTATCCTGACAGGAGTCAGCAGCCCAGAACTGTCCGGTGCTACGAGTGCGGGAGGTTGGACATTACAAGGGGGATCCCCAGTGTCGCAAGAGAACCCCAGCCCCCACAGGAGGTAAGAGCCCCGGGGTGGCCAGTGTAGCGCTTGGGGAGGAGTTGTCCCTAGGTAGGGGAGGTGAGTGTTTTTCACCGAAGAGAGTGAGAGAAGCAGCAAGGTTGCAGTCTCCCAGGGTACTATATTTTCACAAAAGGCAACCGCTGTTATCTGTTTTTCCGAATGGATATACAGACTGTAAAACTGGTAAACTCAAAACCGAAAAGTCCCGGAAAGGTTTTCCTTAATACACAACCTCTCTAGATGTTTGGATATCCATAGATATTGGAGAAGACGCCTCACTCACTAATAGTGACATGCTTCATCATAGGCGTCTTTCCACACCCAGGTAAGATGATACTACCTGGGCGGACTCAACCAAAGATATTATGGGAGTTCTTATATAAAGTTGACTGGTTATGCAGGGAACCAGATGGGTGATATTAAAAATACCTACAGGTATACCCCCACTTTTTATGTTTTATTCTTGGGGTACCTGGGGTATAAGATACATTTTTTTTAAAAAAGAATCAATTGGGGTTCTTTGAAATTAATTTGTTCAAATATACCCTCCTCAAAATGCCAACATGTTTCGGCCCACAACGTGAGCCCTTACGGGTCTGGGGCCTTCTTCAGGGCTAGAATGTCTACTCCTAGGTTTCCCTGCTTGATGTTCCGCAATTTTATAATGCAAAAAAATGAGGCCTATTGCACTCACCTATGTTTCATATTATCCAGTAGTTTTTCTAAAGGAGAAGAAAACAAAAATATATGTGCGAGTGGTATGTAAAAAGTTCTCATGATTACAAATATTATCACCGTGACTTTATCCATGCACTTAAATAAAGTGTTTTGGTGAATAATGTCTACTCAGTCTTTGAACAACAAATGTGACTACCTCATAAATCTCTTTGAACCATGATCTTCTCTGTATTTATGCTTACGTAATTCAACAGCTCAGGGCCCATGCTTGTATCTACCTAGTCAAACACGTGACCTCTAAATCTGTTTGTCTACCTCAAACGTGTGTTATTCTCCACATTATTTATATATACACTCAAAGGTGGACCCAGTATAGGATCATATTCTATATATCCAGAACCTCTACCTTTAAGAGTTATTTCATGCACAACCCCCCATCGTATTGTTATCAAAAGGCCTTTCTCACCTACTGAATGGTACTGTCTTGTACCATGCGGGTCGGTCGACCAAGGTGCCGTCTTTTAGTCACACACTGAAAGAGAGTGAAGAAATACCCCATCTAATATAGGTACATGTGATGGTAATTTTCCTATATGTTCTCATCCCTTCTTATCCAATCTCTCTGTCTCCCGACAGTTAACATGCATCTGTTTTTATATATTAGTGTTGTATTACACTCAATCTTCCCATCGTTAAACGCATCCCCCAATCGCCTTATTTTAAAGCTAACAGATAGGTGTAGTGTATCTTTTAATCATGCGTGGGCGTCTATATTATATTCCCATGTTTATGAGAATCGATTTTCATCGGGCGCCTAGTCGTCTTCATCGATATCATTATGCTGTCATGCTTAGAAAAAACTGCATCTCTAATGACTACACCACAGAGATGTTATCATTCGCTAATATCGTTGTATATACTCAGTTCATGTTTATCGGACTACTCTAGGTCTTTCTACGTATCCATTCATGTTTCTTTATAATCTTTACACTCTGAGTAATAGGATCTTGTAAAAAACTCAGCAAATATCTATCTAGTGCATCCCCTTGATTATGCCAGTTTTTGTATTGCCCCTGTTTTTTCATTAGAAAATCTTTTAAATGTTGCCCTTTATAATACACCGGGTACATTTCCCTACGTATGTATGCCAGAGACATTCATCAGAATCATGCACGCAACTTACTTCGTCAAAGATCGGTCACCGCAGATATACCTGTGTCGTTCAGCCCGCCCGCCGCCGAGTATCGTAAATGGCGGTGCGGCGTCTTAAATATCTTGTTCTTTGGGTCGTCGATCGTCATTGGTTCAGACAGACGACTCCCTTACGCACGATATGATTGGAGGTCGGTGTCAGTGACAGCTCTTTTCCGCATCGGCGTCTCAATTGAACAAAGGCAGTTGGGAAATGTAGTCATTAATTACATCCGCGATTCAACAATATAATGAATGGACCAACATATTTATGTCTCAGATTTCTTTTCATTAAGAATTATTTATATATATTTGGGTTCACCAATTCTTATATAAGTTGTTTCCTAATTTGTATATTATCTGTATGATTAGGTACGCCTTATGTTGTATTTTTTGTATCCAATGAACAATAAAGTTTTGTCTGAAAAAAGTTTTTTTTTTTCAATCTGTGGCATTTAACATATTCTTCAAATGTCAGTGTCACATTCTATTATTCACTCGTTTTTACAAAATATAAGGGCGTATAGTTATTAACCCTGAGTATAATATCGATTATTTGCCTCATTATAAAACTGAAAAAAACACAAGATTTTTTTAATTCATGAGAGTGATGGTATTGGATGTGATTCGACTTTATAACCTCCAACTTTTATCTACCCCACCCTCCTTTTTCTTAGCAGGGTTTGTTACCAGTCTCTTAGATGTTCCTATATTTACATTAGAGATGTCCAAGGGATTTCCTCATTCAAACCAAATACTGTACTTGACAAACGATATATCCATCGTTGTTCAAGTTTCAGAAGTTGTTTTTCGCTGCATGTATTGGGTAGTCTTTCAATTATTGACCATGTAAAATCATTCTCATTATGTCCTGTTGTTTGAAAATGTCGCATTATTTTCGTTACGGTTTTTCCACATCGGAATGTACTATGATGTTCATTTAGTCGTATCTTGACTTTGCGAGTTGTCATTCCGATGTATATAAATTGACATTTACAGGTCATAATATAAACAACGGTGTTGCTGTTGCAATTAGAAAACTTCCTCTGCTCCCAGGGTGTTTTCAAACCTAAGTCGATTTTTTACTGGCCTTTGTTAGACCACACACATTGCATGATCCACATGGAAAATGTCCCACCACTTCGGGAAGATTCCAAAGTGTATTCGTTTGTTGTCTTGTTCCTACTTTTTTCTTTGGACGGGTGTGAACCACCGAGTCCCGAAGTGACTTGCCTCGCTTGAATGCAAACATCGGTTTTTCCATTTTAAAGGGTCCAGAGTTTAAAGTTTTCCAATGTCGTAGAATTATTTTTTTAATCCTGTTGGGAGGTGAGTGGACAGGCTTGACCTTAGTTTCCCTGGGGGATAGAGAGATCATCCCACGGATTCAGGTACCCGCGAACACTGCCAAGTATCGGCAGAGGGTCCTGGTGAACGGGGAGGAGGTGGAGGCTCTGAGGGACACAGGTGCCAGCATGACGATGGTGAGACGTCAGCTGGTGTCCCCAGAGCAGGTGATTCCTGAGGAATTCCACCCGGTTGTTATGGCTGATAATAGCCTGGGTCATTACCCCGTGGCCCAAGTTCCCTTTGAGTGGGGAGGAGTATCAGGTCTGTTGAAGGTTGCGGTGAGCCCTGCCATGCCAGTTGACTGTCTGCTGGGCAACGACTTGGAACATACTGCCTGGAGGGAGGTAGAGTTCAATGCCCATGCTGAGATGTTTGGATTACCAGGATGGACTTGCGTCGTCACGCGGTCCATGGCTGCCCGACAAGGAACTCAGCTGGGGTTGGAGCCTGAAATAGTGGCCCAGCCCACTGCTGGACGAGGAGATGTCCAGGAGGAGACACCCGGTGAGATGGATGGGGAGCCCGCGGAGGTGACCCCGGAGTCCGCTGAGGTGGTTGGTGTTCCCGTGGGGGACCTGCCGACCCCTGCAGAGTGGCAGGTGGAAGGAGGGCCTACCCGGGAGGAATTTTGCCGGGCGCAGAAGGAGTGCCCTACGCTTGAAGGCATGCGGCAACAGGCTGAAGCCCAAGCAGCTGGAACAGAGACTGGTAACTACCATGTCTACTGGGAGGATGGTCTCCTCTACAGTGAGCCTAAGGCTCCGGTGCATGGGTCATCAAGGGCCGTGGTGGTCCCCCAATGCTACCGAGCCTTTCTGCTAGAGTTGGCACACAAAATACCATTAGCAGGACACCTGGGCCAAGACAAGACGTTTGCGCGTCTGGTCCCACATTTTTACTGGCCCAGGATGCGCGTCACTTCTGACACTTTTGCAAGACTTGCACCACTTGCCAAGCGAGCGGCAAGACAGGGACGAAAGTGAAGGTCCCTCTAGAACCTCTCCCAGTTGTCGATACCCCTTTTGAGCGGGTAGGGATTGACATTGTCGGGCCATTGGACCCGCCGACTTCTGCAGGACATAGGTTCATTTTGGTGCTGGTAGACCCCTCTGAGGACCATCACTGCACCGGTGGTGGCGCGGGCCCTGATGGGGATCTTTACCCGTGTGGGATTCCCCAAGGTCGTGGTGTCAGATAGGGGCACGAATTTCATGTCGGCCTACATGCAGGCCATGTGGAAGGAGTGTGGAGTGACCTACCGGTTCTCCACTCCTTACCACCCCCAGACGAACGGGCTCGTGGAGCGCTTTAACAAAACCTTGAAGGGGATGATCAGGAGCCTACCCGAGGACTTGAGAAGGAAGTGGGACGTCCTCTTACCCCGTCTGCTCTTCTCCTACCGAGAGGTGCCGCAGAAGGGGGTCGGTTTCAGCCCCTTTGAGCTGCTCTATGGCCACCCCGTTCGGGGGCCCCTCAGTCTTGTCAAGGAGGGGTGGGAGAAGTCTTCCTCGAAGCTTCCCCGTGATGTGGTCAGCTATATGCTGGCATTCCGCAGCCAAGTGGCCAAGCTGTGGAAGGAGGCCTCGGACAACCTAGAGGCAAGTCAGGCCGTCATGAAGAAATGGTATGACCGGAACGCGCGGACGGTAGAGTTAGACGCTGGACAGAAGGTGTGGGTCATTGAGCCAGGAGAGCTTAGTGCCCTCCAGGACCGGTGGACTGGGCCGTTTGAGATCTTGGAAAGGAGAGGCCAGACCACATATGTCGTCGATGTGAAGACCCCACGTCAACCCCACAGGGTGTTCCACGTCAACCGCCTGAAGCCCCACCAGGAGCGTTCAGAACTCACTCTCCTAATGATAACAGATGGAAGTGAGGAGGAGGAGAGTGAGCCTCTTCCAGACCTTCTGGCGGCCCATGAGAAGGATGGTTCGGTAGAGGGAGTGGTCCTCGCCCCATCCTTAACCCCAGAGCAACAGAGGGACTTCCGCCAGGTCCTGGGGCAGTACGCCTCGTTGTTCTCCCTCACGCCTGGGATCACGCACCTGTGTACCCATGATGTGGACACAGGGGACAGTCCGCCAGTAAAAACCAAGTCTTACCGGCTGTCCGATAAAGTCAAGGCTAGTATCCAGGGTGAGGTTACCAAGATGCTAGAACTGGGAGTGATTGAGCCTTCCAGTAGCCCTTGGGCTAGTCCGGTGGTGTTGGTGCCGAAGCGGCCCCACCGGGCACCACACCAGAACCGGTTCTGTGTGGATTACCGCGGACTCAACTCAGTCACAAAGACCGACGCTCACCCGATCCCTCGGGCGGATGAGCTCATTGACCCGGCTGGGAGCAGCCCGGTATTTGAGTACCATTGATTTGACGTCAAGCTATTGGCAGATCGCCATGGCGGAAGGAGCAAGGAGAAGACTGCGTTCTCCACCCCCGAGGGCCACTTTCAATTTCGGGTGATGCCCTTCGGGTTGAAAAATGCTCCAGCCACTTTCCAGCGGTTGGTGAACCAGGTGCTGTCTGTCCTAGAGGCATTCTCTGCTGCCTACCTGGATGACATAGCTGTCTTCAGTAGCAGCTGGGAGGACCATCTGGAGCATCTCCAGGAGGTGCTACAGGCTCTGCAACGGGCTGGTCTAACCATCAAGGCCAGCAAGTGCCAGATTGGACAGGGATCTGTCGTGTACCTGGGACATCTGGTGGGCGGAGGTAAGGTGCAACCCCTCCAAGCCAAGATTGAAACCATCTTGGCCTGGGAGCCCCCCAAGACCCAAACAGAGGTCCGAGCTTTTCTCGGCCTCACGGGGTTCTACCGCCGGTTCGTCAAGGGGTATGAAACCATCGTGGGCCCATTGGCGGAATTGACTTCAAAGAAGCAGCCACGCAGAGTCATCTGGACGGCTGCCTGCCAGGAAGCCTTTGAGACCCTCAAACGTGCAATGTGCACCGCACCGGTGCTCAGGACTCCAGACTTTGGACGGGAATTTATTGTACAGACAGGCGCTTCTGAGCATGGCATAGGAGCTGTGCTCTCGCAGCTGAATGACGATGGCCAAGACCAGCCAGTGGCCTTCATTTCCCGAAGACTACTCCCCGGGAACAGCGGTGGAGTACCATCGAACGAGAAGCCTTTGCCGTGGTTTGGGCTGTAAAGAAGTTGAGGCCATACCTTTTTGGTTGTCACTTCCTGATCCAGACCGACCACAGACCCCTTCGCTGGCTCATGCAGATGAGAGGCGAAAACCCCAAATTGTTGAGGTGGTCCATTTCCCTCCAGGGGATGGACTTTCGGGTGGAACATCGACCCGGTGTAGACCACGCCAACGCTGACGGTCTCTCCCGGTTTTCCGCCTTAGCGAAGAGAACTCCCTAGAGGTTGGGAAGCTCTCCCTCTTTCGGCTGGGGGGACGCGTGTTAGACCTGTCAGCCCTAGGGTGGTCTTTCCCTGGTTTTTTCCCTTTTGCGCCTCATTTTTGCCACCATATTTTTACTGGACCTAGGTCTCCGGGCGCCTTGCCACTGCTAGCCAGTGCTGAGGTGCAGGTGCTCTCTCACTCAAGATGGCTGCCACAGGCCCCTGCTACTGCAGAGGGGCCTTACACGCATACAAACTAGTAGCCAGGGTCAGGCTGGGACATAGGGATACAGTATCCATTCCGTCCCCGCCTCTGGGCCACATAGCCAGGCATGTAGAAGGTTCCAGAACCTTCCGGGCTGTGGGAGGAGTTATGTTTTGCCGCCTTTGGGAGAGTCACCTGACCTAGGGGTATAAAAGGCTTGGAGGAAAACTTTCTAGTCAGTTGATGAGGCACCACTGATCCTGGGAGAACCTCCGCTGGAGTATAGGCTTTAGGGCCTAGGGGGGAGACCTACACTACTGCTGCTGAAAGGGCTGAGGCCCTGCTGTAGTAAGATAGCTGAGGAACGCCCACCACCCACTGACCTTGCCCAGTGTGAGGGGACCCAGGGAACCACCTTCAGCGTGCGGGGAGGAACATCAAGCACTCCCAGACCACCAACTCATTCCCCCCCTCAGAAGAAGAAACTTCTGACAAGAAACTTTGACAAGAAACTTATAATAAGAAACTTCTGACAAGAAACTCCTGACAAGAAGCGCCTAAGAAGCAACCAATCTGGAACAGTCGCAAGACACCTTAATTTGAGGAGGCCTGACCGTCCAGCAAGGCCTGAAGCATAAACTGCCTAACTGGGGATCACCAGGTAAAGCGCCGTACCCTGAAGCGCTAGACCTTCACCCCCTACCTATTCCTGCCTGCTGCTGGGCTGCCCCCAAGTACTTTTCCAGTCAGCCCTGCCCACAGGCTGCTGGTGCGCCCCGCGTTCTGCCTCCCCTCAGGTCACTGACCTTGTGAGGAAATCACCGCCGCGGCCGCGTGAGGAGAAGTGCCGTGTGGTGAGGTGCGCCGTCGCGCCCTCACCAAAGGGAGCGCTGAGGTGAGGGAAGCCCCTTGAGTGGATGTGGTGAGGTGCGCCGTCCGCGCCCTCACCGAAGCCTCTACAAATTGCCCAAAGCATTGCCACCGGGCCCAGGGCCCCACCGCCGCGGCCGAAGAAATCACCACCGCCGCCGTCGCAACCGAAGAAATCACCGCCGCGGCCTAGCGCGATCCGCGAGGCCTCCAGGCCCCGCCGACGCCATTGCCGAGCAACCGGGGACGCCGGCCGCGCCCCCAGGAAGGCCGCGCAACGATTGGGCGCCGGCTCCCGCCACGCCCCCAGCGCCGACGGAGGCAGAGGAAGAGCCCCGGCCGTGCAGAGGGAGATGGGGAGCTGGCTGGAGAGGACTGCCGGCTCCCGCTCCCATCCCCGAAGTCCCTGAAGCCCGCGAAACCCACTCACCTGATCCCGGGGGCCGGAGGAGGGTGATACCGGCCCCCGCAACGTCCCGCAAGTCATTTCCCTGATCCCGGGGCCGGAGGAGGGTGATACCGGCCCCCGCAGCGTGCCGTCATTCCGGCCAGAAGGCCGAGGTACCCCGACCGGGCCCCGCCCTCCAGAACACAGGCCGGGCCTGGGGATTGCCAGTCGCTAAAGAAGCGCGACCAACGAACAAGCACCAGGTGAGCCCAGGAGGCCCCTAGGGCCCACAAAAACGCCACTGGGGCCGGGGGCCACCATTAACCCCTAAAATTAACGGTGTTACTTTCCCCATGAGGCGAGGCCCCGGAGAGGAGTGGGCCTAGCCTGGAGTTAACCCCTAAGGGACATAGAAGCCCCAGGATACAGGACATGTTGAGGGTTCCCCACAGTATTTATTAATTTATTGCAGATGCCTATTGTAATTACTGCCTAGGCCATGCTTTTAACTGCAAAGTCTTTACCACAGGGGAAAGTGTTTAATTGAATTGAGCTGAAGTGTACACCGCCAAGAGTTGAAGTGTTTTATGTTATAGGTGTACTGGAGTTGCGACGCCCACTGTACTAAATGTGGGCGCGCCTGAGATTAATGCAGGCCTATTTAAATGTAACGTGAAAAGCCTTCTTTTAAGTAATTGAATATGCTAAAGTGAACTGCATGTTTAGGCCCATGTTTTATTAACGCACCTTGAGATCATTATTAAGTGCTACGTTTAAGAGATAATTCCTGCGGCCTCTTAGTGGCCTACAATGTTGATGAGCTATGATGCTTTATGTAAAATGTGCACCAGTTGAGTAATGCAATGAATTTAAATGTAGATCTGAATTAATCTGCCTCATCTGATGCTAACTTGATTTATATATAAAAGATCTTGATTTTAAATACACAAGCCTGGTGTGGTGTCATGTTATTGCGTTCGCATTTCTGAGTCAAAGTAAGAGTGTGCTGCACAACTGCCTTACACATTGCCTTCGCGTGCTTTCCCGCTTCGCGCCATGCTACCGTGGCGGACTCGGTAAACCCGGTTCCAACACCGACATAATTAGAAAACGGGACAGGAAGAGAGGCGATCCTCTTTAAAAAGCCGTCCTCTATCTTCTAGAGGGAATCTACTGGAGCCATTCCCTACAGCCCTGCCCCATATGTTGTGGCTGAAATCGTTTTTGCATTATAAATCTTTTATCGTCGCTATAGGCTTGGTTCCAAGTTTCTTAATGAAACTAGAAATTGCAACCAAAGTTCTTTCCATTGTTAGTGCCCTACAACCCACCATGTGCAACCAAGTTTGTTTACTATCAAATAAAACTCCCAAGTAGGAGAAAGTCTCCACTACTACTTATTTCCTAGTCCCAATGTAAAAAGATGGAATCCTTTTGGGAGGGAGCGCTCCTGACACCATGACAAAAGATTTGGACTCATTAACCTTTAAGTCCAGGGATGACATGCAACCCACATAGGCGTTTAAGCGCTACTCCCGTCCTGGCTATTAGGACTGCATCATCCGCATAGGCAGGATCGGAAGTAGTGCTGGAGGGAGGGATGGAACATCTACCGCAGATCCTGTTAGGGCAGCTTCTACTCCATTTGTGTATAGCAAAAACAAAAATGGGGCAAGGACACAGCCTTGTCTGACTCCTCTCAGGATTTTAAAGGGTCTCGTGCATTCACCATCCCTTCCATAACGGACACACCATTGCCTGTGAGTACATTTAGCGAATTAGATTGATCAACTGGGGATCAATGCCCATCTCCAACATTATGGATCATAACTTCACGTGGCTTACGCAGTCGAAAGCTACCAATAAGTCCATAAAAGTCATGTAAGTGTGCCCTCCCTTTGCTACGGTATACTTGGCGAGGGTCAAGCTTAGGTTCAGGCATTGATCAATAGTGCCTCTACCCTTCTGAAAGCCATACTGGGTTGGCATCAAAATATTTTTTCTCTTGCCCAGTCCTCTAGCCTATTTAATAGGATACGACCCAACAATTTACTAGTACAGTCCAGAAGGGAAATTGGGCGATAATTTTGAGAGTTAGATTTGTCACCCTTTTTATGTATGGGGACAATAATACTTGATTTCCATGATGGGAGTGGTCCCTTCTTAGAAATGTCATCAAATCTAATATTTAGCAATGGGGCCCACAACTCTTGGTGTTCTAGAAAGAAGTCAATAGGGACCCCATCTGGGCCTGGAGCTTTAGCACATCTACACTTGGCCAGTGCAATTCTCACCTCATCCAAATTAAAAAGTAAAGGGCTGCTCGAACGTTCTATAAAGGTCAAGCGAGTCGTCGTACGAGACAATCTTACTCCCAAAAATGCCTTCAAAATGCACCACCCATGTGTCTTCATTTATGTGACTATCCAAGGTTTCCTCCGTGTTATTCTTAAAGTAAGGAGCATTTACAACTTTCCAAGATTCCCTGCTATTGTTGGAAGATGCTGCCTTGGCCAGGTCTTCCCAGGCTTCCTCGATTATCTCTACTTCCCTGTTCTTCCTAGTTTTTTTATAGATCTTACGTAAATCTTTAATCAGGTGCTGATCTCTGGGGGATGCTTTGAGAGTCCTGCGAAGATCTTGTAAAGCCTGGTTACAGGCCTCATCAAACCAACCAGTTTCCCGCCTCTCCTTAGTGGAGTTAGGCTGATTCAGGGACAGTTTAATTTCCTCAAATAATTCTAGGAAATTTGGGATCAGGGTGTCTGACACCGCGTTAGGATCTAAACAATTCATAACCAGATCCAACTTGTTGGCTACGACCTGGTGGATAGTTCTCTTCTTGTCTATATTGTCCCATTTCAGCTGATACCCATTCTGTCTTGCTAGAATTGGTTTTGGTACCTTTTCTGTCTGCCGAAGATAAACTCCTACTCCAGATAGCTCGAAGAACAGTATTGCATGGTCGCTAAAGTTGGAAGGTATGGTATCAGTATGGAGAATGTTTCCATGAGAATGTGCAGACAACTATAAAGTCGATTGTCGACTCATAATTACCACGGAAAAAAGTTTTTACCGGTCCGCCTACCACTGTGTCAATTTTATTACAGACTTCTAGGTTCCAAGAAAATAACAGCCTATTTAGGGTATTCCCATGGTCATTGTGCATAAAGTGCACCACTGGGTCCCCCTCAGTGTCTTCTACCCCGCAAACAGGTTCCGATGAGTGGAAGCAAGGTTGGGTATTAAAGTCACCTACCCACAGAATGTTAAATTCCTTTGTTGACAATACCCTTATGAGTTTTAACAAATCCCTCTCCAGCGAAGCTACAGTTGAGGCCATACTCCAGCCATAATTATTATTATAATAATTTATCAGTATCCATATTTGCGCACTTTCTCCTCTAAAGGCTAAAAAATGAAAATTGGGGGAAGAGTGTTAAAATTTTATGATCTTAATATTTAACGTGTTGAAAATTAAAGTGAGCAAGCCCCCCCTCTAGCTCTACCAGATGCGGAAGAAACTGTGGTGGTTTGATAAGATCGATAGCCGTTCATGAATATTGGGTCTGTGGCCCAAGTCTCCTGGAAACATATAATGTCTCTGCCCTGTCATGCCAATGCCCACTCCGGTAAGGACTGCTTAGTAGCAATACCCGCACAATTCCATGTGGCTATCTGCACCATTCGGTTTTGAAGGCCCGTCCAACCCACAGAGGGCAATGCACTGAAATTGCTTAACTGCTCATGAACGCAGGTTACATTACCAATACCAGCCCCCCTTAGGCAATTGTGCTAGGCTCATAAGCGCCATTCGTTTCTGGGTTATTGTTATCCCCTTTGTGCTACTTGTAGCACCAATTTCTCCCCCCTTGAGTAGTCAATCACAAGACTCTAAATCAACCAAGGGGCCGTAGCGATTCGATAGCTCATACATTGCCTCCTCTCTATGATGGCTTGTAAGGTCATGTATCACAGGCATGGGTGGGCATAATAACTGGATTGGGGCTCTTAGATTATAAGGTTGCTGGTGCAATCGTGGAGAGGGTCTATAGAATTTTGCTAATGGAAAGACAGTAATCCGTGTGTTAAACAAGCAAGCATTTGTACAAGGCCCCAGCAAATCTCTTACCACAAACTGATTGTTAAAATTGACAACCACACAATCACCATTTGTTGCTTTAGCAGAGAGGCCCATCCATCCTACCCTTCGTGCCATAATGATGTGCGGGTCCAATCTGATGCCCCATGGGGCAAAACCTTTAGCGTGGGTACTGAACCAGTGCAGGACTTTTGCCATTAATTGGTCCGTGGACTCCCTCTAGCCCCTGGTCAATGAGGGTACGTTAACTATAACCAGGACGAACGGGAGAGCTGCTGGGGGGAGATCTAAAATGTAAGACTGCTTTATATCAGCTATCGAGGGCTCTAGGCTCTGTGTGGTCTCTGCCACCAGTCTCTCTCTTGGTCCTATTATTTGTGGGTTACCTTGTGTTCCCTTGTGTTCTCTGCACTCCCTGTGCTCCGTTGGCGGTAGTACTAGTGTTACCCTGAATGCTACTATTTGCGTGCGCCTGCGTCATAATAGGTGGTATGGGGGGGATATGATGGGAGGTTTTCAATGGCATCGGGGGCCTAAAAGCTTGATATGATTTCTTCTGTTTGACTCCTCCTTGTCCCCCCTATCCACAATCACCAGTGTCCCTGGAGTTTGTCCAGATACAGGAGGCTGGTCCACCCTCAGCAAATCCCTGCCAATAAGGTCCCCTTTGATAAGAAAATCTAGTTTCTCCTCAATCCTCCCCATTCTGTTATTCAGTGGCCCAAACAAACTATCGACCACTTTCTCCAGTTTTTGCAAAAATATCCCCACTAAGACCCTCCCTGAGTCTTTTCCCAGGTGTGATGGTTCTTGAACAGTTTTATTCACTCTTAAAGCCCTCAGGGACTTTGGTTTCTGTTTCCCTCCAGGCTCTTTTGACAACCGGTTCAACTGCAGAGTCATTAGATGCTTGAGAGTCCGACTGGGGTAGTAAATTGGGTTATGCAGGCACAGACACACTGGGATTGGGGGTGACACAGGACTCAACACCCTCAGGTACTATCGCTTGTGCAGATGAGGGATTGCAACAGGGGGCCATTTCTCCTTCCTTCTTCCAGGGAAAGCCGTCGCTCCGTGACCTCAATTTCCTTGGATAGAACGTTCGCAGCTCTAGCCAGGAAGCAGTCTGGGGTGTTTACTATCTCCCCCCTGTTACTTGCGCTGCAGCTTTAAGCTTACCCATTATGTTAATGTCCGCCGTCCCGGGAGTGTAGCTGGTCTTTCAGAGTCTTCGTCCTAGGATTGCACCTGACGGCAAGCAGCTCGGCTTAGAGGGGGGGCCCAGCCCAGCCTCTTCCGGGCTCCGATGGGCGTGGATAGACCCACCCTTAGCCCGGGCGCGTCCCGCAGGAACATGATACGCTTTTGAGTGTGCGCGGCACCAGAGAAAGTCGGGAGTTGTAGTCCTCCCCAATGGAAACTGTCTCGGCTTCTCCACAGCTTCACACAACCTCCAGCAGGCTTCTGGCAAGCGGCTACAGCTGCTGCGGGAACACAACGCACTTTTGAGTGCCCGAGGCACCAGAGGGAGTCAGGAGTTGTAGTCCTCCCCAGCGGAAACTGTCTCAGCTTCTCCCCGGCTTCACACAAACTCCAGCAGGCTTCTGGCATCTTGTTGGAGGTAGGTTCTGTGAGGGGGATCACAAAGGACCCACAACCCTTCACAAACCTCCTATAGTACCCAGTCAACACAAGGAATGCCCTGACTTGGGTCTGGGTTGTTGGAGCCTCCCAATCCAGAATAGTCTGGATTTTGGGCTGGAGGGGTGGACATGGCCTCCACCTACAAAGTTTCCCAAGTACACAACAGTTCCCTGCCCTATCTGGCACTGGGATGCCTTGATAGTTAGGCCTGCAGCTTGCATGGCCTGTAAATCCTTCTCCAGGTGGACCAGATGATCCTGCCAGGAAGGGCTAAACACAGCAATATCATCGAGATAAGCTGCTCTAAAGCCTTCCAACCCAGCAAGGACTTGGTTCACCAACCTCTGGAAGGTGGCAGGAGCATTCTTTAAACCAAAGGACATCACAGTAAACTGGAAGTGCCCATCAGGTGTGGAGAATGCCGTCTTTTCTTTTGCTCCATGGGCCATGCCAATATGCCAGTACCCTGCAGTCAAGTCAAAGGTACTTAAGAATTTGGCAGCCCCCAACTTATATCAACTTATCAGCCGTGGGGATGGGGTGAGAATCTGTCTTGGTGACAGCACTGAGACCTCTATAGTCCACACAAAACCTATTTTCTTTCTTTCCAACCAGTGGACGAGATTTGGGGACTAGGACCACTGGGCTGGCCCAGGGACTCGCAGAAGGCTCAATGACCCCCAACTCCAGAATCTCGCTGACTTCAGCCATGATGCTTTCCTTGACTTGGTCAGACTGTCGATAGATTTGTGTTTTGACAGGCAAGCTGTCTCCAGTGTCCACATCATGGGTACACCAGGGGGTCTGACCAGGGGTCAAGGAGAAGAGCTGTGAATACTGTTGCAGAACTTGTCTGCAATCAGCCTGCTGTTGGGTAGAGAGGGTGTCTGAGTAGACAACTCCGTCCACTGTCCCATCTTGGGGGCTGTAAGAGAGAAGGTCAGGGCGAGGTTCACTCTCGGTCTCCTGATCCTCATCAGTAACCATCAGCATGGTTACATCTGTCCTGTCACAATAGAGCTTAAGGCGGTTCACATGTATCACCCTCTTGGGGGACCTGCTAGTGCCCGGGTCTACCAAATAGGTGGCATCACTTTCTTTCTAGGATAGGGTAAGGGCCACTCCATCTGTCCTGGAGGGCCCTTGGGGCCACTGGCTCCAAAACCCACACCTGTTGCCCTGGTTGGAATTCTACCAGTGCAGCTTTTTGGTCATACCAGAGCTTCTGGAGCTCCTGGCTGGCCTCAAGGTGTTCAGTTGCTTTCTGCATGTACTCTGCCATCTTGGAACGAAGGCCTAGTACATAGTCCACCACATCTTGCTTTGGTACATGATGGGGTCTCTCCCATCCTTCCCTCACAAGTGAGAGTGGTCCCCTTACAGGGTGACCAAACAGAAGTTCAAAAGGTGAGAACCCTACTCCCTTCTGAGGCACATCTCTGTAGGCAAAAAGGTGGCAGGACATCCCATCTTTTTTTGAGGTTTTCAGGGAGCCCCATTATCATGCCTTTCAATGTCTTGTTGAACCTTTCAACAAGGCCATTGGTTTGTGGGTGATAAGATGTAGTGAACTTGTATGTCACCCCAAACTCATCCCACATGTGCATCAGGTATCTCGGTCTGATACTATTTCCTTAGGAAACCCTACCCTGGTGAAGAAACCAATGAGGGCCTTGGCTACCACAGGGGCTGTAGTAGTCCTAAGGGGAATGGCTTCAGAATACCTAGTAGCATGATCCACTACTACTAGTATAAATTTGTTTCCTGACGCTGTGGGAGGTTCAAGTGGACCCACTATATCCACTCCTACCCTCTCAAAGGGAACCCCAAACACTGGTAGTGGGATTAAGGGGGCATTTGGATGTCCTCCTGTCTTGCCACTGGCTTGGCAGGTGACACAGGAGCTTACAAAATACTTTACTTTTTGGGACATCTGGGGCCAATAAAAGTGGATGACCAATCTTTCCCAAGTCTTGGTCTGGCCCAGATGCCCAGCTAGGGGGGTGTCTTGTGCTAAAGTGAGTAGGAACTCCCTATACAGTTAAGGCACTACCACTCTCCTAGTAGCTCCAGGGTCAGGGTCTCTGGTCTCAGTGTACAGGAGCCAGTCCTCCCAATAGATTTTGTGGGAACCATTGACATCTCCCTACTCCTGTACAGCAGCCTGCTGCCCCAGGTCTTCAAAAGTGGGGCAGATCTGCTGCTCTAGGCACAGCTGTTCCCTAGAGAATTTCCCTGGTCCCATGAGCCCTACCTCGTAAGGTTCAAACTCCATGGGCTTAGTTCCCTCTGGGGCTGATAAGTCCTCTCCCTGAGGAGAAGGGTCCTGATCTTTTTGCTGCAGGGAAGCTGTTTGACCAGTCTTCCTACCTTTTCTCTTGAGATGTTGGGCTATACTTTCAGGCTCCAATACTCCTTGTTCACCCCTTTGCTAGGTACTGTGCTCTGGTTTTCACACACACTATCTCAGGGACGTGCAGCATGGCTACATGTATCTTTCTTTCTACCTCAGCCCATGCTAAAGTTTCCAGATGATTTCCAAGCAGACAGGCGGCTGGAAGTTTTGGAGAGACCACTACCTGTCTCAGGCCAGCAACCCCTCCCCCCCTAGTCTAATGTCACCATAGCCATGGCATGGTTAGTGGTAACACTGTCAGCGTTGGTAACTGGATAGGTTTTTCCAGTTAGGTATTGTTCTGGGGAAACTAGTGTATCTCTCACCATAGTGACACTGGCACCTGTATCCTGCAGGACTTCTATCTTAGTCCCATTCACTAAGGGCTACTGCAGGTATTTCTTTAAATTTGGGGGCCAGACAGCCAAAATGTCTAACTTCCCCTCCCCTTCAGAGACTAAAACAACCTCAGTGTGAACCTGAATTTTCTCTGGGCACACTATTGATCCCATCTGGATATTTGCCATACCAGTAGGAACTGGTGGGGGACTGGGAGCTGGTTTGTTGGGACAGGCAGCATCTCCAGTTCGGTGTCCCTTCCTGCTACAGTGGGAACACCAGGGCTTTGCAGGTTCAAAATTGTTCCCCTTGTACCCACTAGTGGGCTGAGAAGAGTTCTTGGGCCCACCCCCTGACCAGGATTTTGGGAGCCTTTAGAAGACTATGGTATTTTATCTTTGGGTTTCTCACCCTCTTTCCCCTGGGGAGGCTTTCTGACCCCTTTCTTTTGGTCACCCTCAGTGGTTGTCCTGGTTACTCTTGTCTTAACCCAGTGGTCTGCCTTCTTTCTCAATTCTTGGGGAGAAATTGGACCTAGGTCTACCAGATGCTGAAGCAACTTTTCATTGATGCAATTACTTAAAATGTGCTCTTTCCTAAACAAATTATAAAGACCATCATAATCTTGCACTTTACTTCAAGACAACCAGCCACCTAGTGTTTTTACTGAGTAGTCTACGAATCCCACCCAGGACTGACTCTGGGATTTCTGAGCACCTCTGAACTTAATTCTGTACTCTTCAGTAGTGAGTCCAAATCCCTCAATCAGGGTACCCTTAATGAGTTCATAGGACTCTGCTTCTGCCCCACTAACAGTCAGATGTATGTCTCTGCACTTACCAGAGAACAGTTCCCACAGGAGGGCACCCCAGTGAGATTCTCTCACTTTTCTGGCTTCACAAGCCCTCTCAAAGGCTATGAACCACTTGGTGATGTCATCACCATCCTCGAATTTAGGGACAATCCATTTTGGGATTTTAGGATCATAGGACCTTTCTTTTTCTAAGCTTTTTAGATTGCTGCCACCATTGATGGGTCCTAGGCCCATCTCTGCTCGCTCTCTCTAGGGCTCCGAGCCTAGTCTCTAGCGCTAGTCTTTTGGCCATCCTTACTAAAAGGAGGTCCTCCTCACTGTCTGGTAGGGACTTGGCCCTACCTCTGTAGGAGCCAGCCCCTGTACCTCTTGGGTGTGGCCGGTAGGACATAAAGTTCCCTTCCTCCCTAAGTAGTTGAGAGGGTCGGTTTAAGAATTCAAACTCCTCACTACCTTCCCCATCCTCCTGAAGGTCTTCACCTTCTTCAGTGGGGTGGTCCCTCGCATGCCCTGCCAGGAACTCCATGAGTTGTTTTCTGGTAGGGTTGGACCCAGTTCTTATTTGCTTAGCTTTGCAGAGAAGCCTTAACTCTCTAACCTCTAAGTTGGAGTAAGGGGTGAGGTCGAGCTCCTCAGCCATATTCCCTGGATTGCTCATTATTTTTCTAAAGTGGGGTTCTTATTGGAAGACCTACACTGATAGTTCTAGATACTCCCCCTAACATTAGTGACTTTTACTTTTCATAATAAAAATGTTACGGGGACTTGACACAAATAGTCAATTCAAAAATTGATTTGTACTAAAGACAATTTTTGGATTCTTGTCATGTGATCAGAGGCTGTCTAGGTTAGTCCAATAAATGCAAGGCTTTACATCCCACTGCTGATCCACCATTGTAGGAAGCTGGCTCTGCATATACTATACCAAAGTAAAGTATAGTGTGCACAGAGTCCAGGGAATTCCTAGAGGAATAGCAGAGATAATCACTAACAGCTCTATTTGTGGTAGTGTGGTCGAGCAGTTAGGCTGATCAGGAGGGTGTGTTAAGCATTTATTGTATTCACTAAATCAAGGCTGATGTCACACGCTCAGAGACAGAATCCAGACCAATTAAATAGGTCTAAAAAAGGTATACTTATAGTTTATTTATAGAACCAAGCAGGATTTGGTACAGGTAGGTAATAAGTACTTTCAAATGCACGACTGTTCAAGGAAATGCAGTTGTTCTGGTAATTGTAACAGTTACAGGTTGATATCACTTTTTAGAATACTTGGCATTACACAGTAAATACTCTCTGATTACTTTCGGATTACGTTACAATAGTGCTCACCTTTACCCATACATTAGCAGTTTTACATAGAACACTTTCTAGACCCAAAGTCTCATACTATGAGTCTCCCTGGGAGAAAAAATGGTTATCGAACTCGGACGCAAGTATTTTACTTACGAGGTTTCGGGGTTAGGACCAAGGTTCCCCAAGGTCCAGGTGGAAACTCTAGTTGCACCACAAATGACACTGGAGCGGCCGGGTGCACAGTGCAGGGGCCCAACGGTAGCTAGTGGCTAAATGGGCCTTTGGTTGGGGTCAGCTGGCAAGCAGGCCACTTGAGTGTGGGAGCAAAGCTCCTAAGGTTGCGGTCGGCACTGTAGGGGCCAACAACCGACACAAGAACTGCACCGCCAGCAGCACCGAGGCGGCCGGGTGCAGGAGGTAAAGCGGACAGCGCGGTCCCTAGGCTTCTCAGTGGAGACCGTTGGTTTTCGAAAGCTGCAGGCTCGGTCGGGGGAACTTCTTGGAGGCAACCAATGACTGGGAAGGTGACTGGGTATCTGGGAGGATGCTTGGACACCGTCGGCTGGGCCACCCAAGGCAGGGACGGCGTCGAGGGCTGGGGTGTCTTCGGCGTCTGTTTCCTTAGGCTGCGATCGGTCGTGCTCGGCGTCAGTCAGACAGACACAGTCGGACTTCCTGGACCGCTTCTTTCACGGGAGCAGTTGTCTTACCGCCTTCGGTCGCAACCGGGGGACCCATCAAGTAGAGGCTCCAGGCTTAGTTTCTAAGCTCGTGGGAGGGCAGGGGTCACCGGATCCCAACTTAGGATCGATGGGGGGACCTCTTTGGAGTAAGGGGCACCTCTACCTCAGGCCGTAGTGGCGTGGGTGCAGAGTGGTGCAGAATTGCAGAGTCTGGACTCTGACGGTTTAGTCTTTGGTTTGAGCGAATCCGATGCTCACAGGAGACAGAGTCTGTTAGTTGAGTGCAAGGCAGGTCCTCCGGGCTCTGGGGGTCTGATGCTGCGGGACACACCGGTTTCTTCGCTGTAGGCAGGTCATGGTTGGTACAGGCCGGTAAGGCTGTGGCCAAGTCAGTTGGTGTCCTCTGTTTCTTCTTGGGTCAGCACAGCTTTTCAGTCCTTCTTTCTTCATCGAATCTCAGGAGGCAAGATTCGGGGTCACCCCATATTACTAGATTTAGGGATGTTAAAGCGGTGTGTAGGTTGGGACTAATGGTTCCCTTCCTCGCGGTGAGTACACCCCCTATTATGCTACCCTCCTGTGGTAGGGGGTATTAGCCTCTTCCTAATTGGCCGAGTCCCCTCATCTCCAAGATGTGTGCTTCACCTCGCTTCCCTCACCTGAGGGGTGGATTTGTCAACAGTGGGCACACCTCTCTTCCTAACTTGGATTTCCCACCGATTCTCCTGCCCAAGTGGGGGTCAGAACCGGTGGGAGCCAGTTGATGGGGGCAGCAAAAGGCAGGGACAGCGTCCAAAAGCGGCAGGCCTTTGAAGCTTCTCATTCGTGGGCACAGCTCATCCTGGGGGAGGAGGTATGACACCTCTACCCAGGATGGGCTTTGTTTCTGGACCCGATGAGCGGAGACTCTCTACCCAGGGGTCCAGAAGCCTGTCTGGTGGTGACAATGGCTGGAAGAAGGAAGGGATGTTTGTTGGGAGACAGAGTACGGGAGACAACAGGCTTGGGTAAAATGGGGTAGGAGCGAATAGATTAACATCACGAGCAGAAAGGTTATACAGCAAGCAATGTTTTGAATGAGGGGGTAGATGAGCAAAATGAGACGTTTAGTGGATTTGTGATTAATTACACATTAACTTGGGACAATGTAATGTTACAATGTCTAATAATGCAATATACTGATTACTGTTTTATCGTTGTTTACAGTGACCCCTGACGAAGGGCGCTTTCTAGCCCGAAATGCATTGGGTCTTCGTTTGAATAAACACTGCCTTTTTACAAACCTTGCTTCAGTCGTGTTCATGTATAAAGGTCCGGAGTGACACATCTTGAACATTAGAAATTTGGAAAATGGCAAATATATTCCACGTGTGGACGAAAAAGTTTAAGATGGTAAAATTTGAAGAGTTGATAAGTTGATGGAATACATGGAGTAGATTGATGATTTTTAAGGAAGATTAAAATGCCAACAAGGCGATATTGAGCTGTGCGATTGGTGGGGGCGAGATGTCGCCCCTTCGTTATAGTTGACAATGGAGCCATTCAGGAACCACACCAGCTGGTCGATTTTCAGGGGGTATCTCTAAGATGTCCTCTGGGTGCATTTTACATTGAATCCCACACTCAGTGTGGGTTTAATGTGCTGAGAAGTTTGCTACCAAACTTCCCAGTTTTTAGTAAAGCCATTATGGAGCTGTGGAGTTTGTAATGACCAACTCCCAGACCATGTACTCTTTATGGCTTTCCTACACTTACAATGTCTATGAATGGACTTCGATACTGTAGGGGCACAGAGCTCATGTCTCTGTACCCTCACCTTAGGACTAGTGCACCCTGCTAGAGAGGTTACTTACCTAGGCCTTAGGCAGTGGATTGCAGGCATGGCACGCAGGGGTGTGTGCCATGCCGACTCTTCACTTTTCTCTGCACCAAAACACACAGCCTGCTGTGACAGAGTGTGTAGGTTAAGGTGTAGGGCCCCCAAGGGTGACACAATGGGTGCTGCAGCCCTCGGAGGTCTTCCTTGGTCACAGTGTCCTTGGTACCCATGGTACCCTGAACAAGGGACTTATCTGTGGCCAGGGATGTGCCAAATGTGGATACAAAGATACAGTTTTGGGAAAGAACACAGGCCCTGGAAACCCGATTGGCATGGTTCCAGGGCACATCAAGTCGGGTTGCATCAGATGTCAGGCAAAAATGGGGGGTAACCATGCAAAGAAGGGGCACTTTCCTACAAGTGCGAAGAGGTCCCAGTCTGTCACAGAAAGCACTATGAATATTTAAGTCATTATTTTAAACTTGCAGTATACAACTCCCTTGCAATACCACTCAAAGAGAATACATTTGTGTCATCAGTAAGCTTCAAATGATGCCATCAATTAAAGCCAACAACGCTTCCAGGCACCCTTTATATTTGCAGATTGACAAGTTACACACGTTTACATTTCTTTCAGGCAAGCAGGCACCCCAGCAAAAGGCTTATTTAGTTGCCTGCCCCTTCCTTGGTTTCATAGCACAGAAGACTCCCTGCCGTACACTGCAGCTGAAGCATTTCAGCTGTCGGAATTAACTGTCCCGGGACGGTTGTCTTTTCACAAAAAGTAGGAGTGCTTTAAATGGAAATATAGCAGTGCAGGAATTCACTATTTAGAGTACTTGTTTGCTCCTGAGAAGTGCTGGTATTCACCCATTACATGTATTGCAACAGTGCTGGGAAGGGCAGGTACTCTCCCATTCAAATTAAAGAAGTGCAGGTAATCAGTATGGACAGTCAGTGCTTAATTTGAACCGGTGGTTTCCGTGAGTACCAGTTAAGGACACATTCATTTATGGTAGGCACTGGGAGATTAAGTGATTTATGTTTGCACTTTCATTTTAATCAGACCTACCTCCCCATAATTTGATTAAAAATGTCCAGGGAGTTAGAGCCTATTTTAATTCATATTGTTTCACCCCACCCTGCACCACATCACACATTATTGTTTCACCCCACCCTGCACCACATCACACATTACTACATTTCATTATAAGATTAGGCACACCTCAGCGGGCTCGCACAGGAAAAAGTTCTTCGATAAAGAGCCCCCTTGTAGGTGCCTGTCGGGCATTACAGCACCCGCCCAACGAGGAGCAGGCCCGGTGATGTAGCATGACACTTCAGTGAGTGAGGGCTCCATAATCCTATGAAGGATAACCCCAGGGCCTGGGGTCTCCTGCCAACAATCCTCTTCAACAGTAAACAACAGTAGGCATGAGCGAAACTTGCGGAATTCAGCAGAGTTACATAAAAATTCAGCGAGATTCCACGAGCAGGAGGGATTCGGCATGTCGCGCTACTCGCTATGATTTTTTACGCTGGGAGCTTGTTCCGTGCTGTAAAGTCAGCGTGAACAGCGCTACGAGGCGTGCCAGAGGGAGCTGCTTCTTTATGCCGCTTGAGTAGATTTTCCACTCAAGCGGCAGCATTCTCAACACGAACAGTCACAACCTGCCATGAACGCCTGCATCGAGAAAATCACACCTGGTGGCATTCTAGTGCCCCAAACATGCTAGTAGACGCAAATTCTCACTCGCCAACTTAACCTTGGCAAGCCGGAACTCCGCATTACATGCATTAACTCAGCGAAGTCCACCGGTGGAGCGTAGTTTATCGCCCACCCGTAGACGAGAGTCTGCAACGGGCACACATTTTGGTTGGTAGCATTTGTTAGGGAGACATACCTGGACCAGTTTAAAAGATCCCTCCCTTTGCCTCTCCCTGGAGTTTTTTGAAAACAGATGCAGCCACAGTTGCAAACGCATTTGGTTCTATTGAACTTCTTAAGGGCATGAAGGATGTCACATAATATATGTTGTTATAGTTCTCTCAAGGTCCAAAAAATGGGCAATGGATTCCCGACACTTCCTCTTCTCTCATATTCTTAAGGTAAATAATTATAAATTATAGTTGCCATGACCACACTTATAACTGGATTGAACCCTTAAGTGGTTAATACCCATTTGGGTGCACCCAGATTTATTATGTTTTTTCTGCTTCAGCAGCAGCACCATGTAGCACGTGGTGCTGTACAGAGTGTGCACCAAATTGATAATTGGGGATGGATCTTGATGTGCTATCCTTCTTACCTAGCTGCTATATGAATTGTGACATACACTTAAAACCAGCCAGAACTATTGTCTTTCTCAGTGGTTGTTAGCTGTTTAAGATAAATGAGTAATCAAAATAATAAATATTGAAAATGCTTCATTTCTGAAATTGTGACACTGAATGTAGATTCTCCAAGTAGGTGTAGAGAGAATCTGGATTTCATTAAAGAAATGGAGGATAGCATTATGCTCATTTCTTTTATTGCCAGCTCCGTGTAGACCTGTAAAGTAAAACATCACCAACACTAAAATTCCAGAACTAGAATGTCCCTTAAGCCTATATAACTCTCTTCATAGCAGCCATCTTCCTCTTTTAAGCTGCTCCGGTCCCATAACTCAAAATGTCTTTATCATGAAACTACAAATTACTCTCCTCTTCTTTTCCTCCTTTCCTACTCGGTGTCTGAAATAAAACTACACATGACATAATATAAAATGTTCTTCTACTCATATACTGCAAAACACACATCCTTTCCACAACACAGTTTATTTGCTATTACTCCCTCCTCCAAATACTTACCTGGGAGGGAGGGATAATGCTAGCCTCCGTGTCTTTAATGAAATCCAGATTCTCTCTACACCTACTTAGAGAATCTACACTTCATGTCAAGACCGGAGGCTAGCATTATGCATGTTCAAAGCTGTGTTAATACCTCAGATGATAAATGTTCCATTGGCTTCAAATAGTACTTCGCAAACAAAACCGCATTTGACCAGTCAGGTACATGCAAAATCTCCTCCAAACGTCCACCAGATGTGAACACCTTATTTGCCATTGCTCCTCTCACTGAATGCGCTCCATACTTTTGCAAATCAATACCAGCTACAAACATGCAAGTCCTCACCCAACGGACAATTGTTGCCAAAGTTACTGGCCTGAAAGGTTTTACATACAAAATCAACAACTGACTATCTCTGTCCCTTCTGAACTCCTCCATTCCATTCTCATATTCTCTCATACATCTCACCACACACAACTTAGGATGGTCATCAAAATTTGGATAGAATACAGAAGAAGACATAGGGGCCGATTCCGATCTCGGCCGGTAGGGCACCGAATCGGATTCGGCTTAACCGGATCCGATTCGGAGCCCTCTTTTCCGACCGATTCGTACGTGCGTCCGGCCGAGCGAGTACGATGCGAGCGCACGCGAAATCGCCGACCGACTCGTGCGCGGGTCCGAACCGCTCCGACCGACTCGCACGGACACGACTCGCACCGCGCAATGGAGACGTTCCCCGGCCGGGCAAGTACGATGCGCGCCGCGAGCAGTCCGACCGACTCGCGCCTTCCGGCTCGAAAGAGCTGTCGGAGCCGGACTTTGGGGGTCCGTGTCGGACCCCCCTGTACGCATAGCCGCGCGAGTCGCACACAGGGGGGACCCATGGGTCCCCACTACCTGTGCATGTACGGCGCGATCCGCATCGACGCGTACCCGCTGTAGGGGGCGCCCTTGTTCGCCTCGCACCCATTGAGTCAATGGGAGCCCGCGTACGCGTTGTACGACAGGCTCCCATTGACTTCAATGGGAGTCCGACCGAATCGAGTGCGATAGCATGCGTACGCATCGTACTCGTTCGGTCGGACTGCCAGAGTCCGATTCGGTCGGAATTCTCTCCGAATCCGGCTCGGTCTGAGAGATTTCCGGCCCGAATCGGAATCGGCCCCATAGTCTTTGTTATTCTAGTGATCTGGAAAAGTACTTCATCCGGATTATAAAACCTATTTCCAACCTCCAAAGCTTTTACATCGGATACCCTCCTGAAGGATATTAAACCCAACAAAGTTCCCATCTTCCCTGACAACTGCTTCAAACTCAAAAACCTATTCATTGGCCAACCTTCAAATAAACAAAGAAGTAAACTCACATCCCACATACAACTGTACCAAGGCCTAGGAGGTCTCTGAAACTTAATACCCTTCATTATTCTACAAACCAGAGGATCTCTCCCTATAGAGCAACCTCCTACCAATCTATGGCCGCTGCAACTGCAGACCTATAACAATTTATAGTTCTGTAACTTAAACCTTTCTCATACAAAGCTGATAAAAAAATTCAAAAGTTCTATGGCAGATGCTTCCCTGGGATCCAAATCCCTTACCATGCACCAACACACCCATTTGTTCCATGCACCAATATATTTCTCCCTTGTCCCTGGTGCCCAAGACTCCCTGAGTAACTCGAGCCTGCTGCGAAAGTCCTGCAAACTGCACTCCTCCCCTGAAATCCTCCAAACAAGAAGGCTCAGAGCCCCTTCCATGAACAAAGGATGTAAAGCCCCTCCTGGCCCTAATAGTACGTCCTCTGATTCCAGAAATAAAAAGGGCTCCTCTCTTGCCATCTCCAGCAGACCTGGAAACCAAGCCTGTCCTGCCCAAAAAGGCCTCACAAGAATTATTTGACATCTCTTCCTCCTCACCATGAACAATACTCACGGTATCACTGCAAACAGAGGAAATGCATACCCCCATACCTTCCTCCAATCCTGCTGAAAAGCATCCACTTCCTCTGCTAGAGGATCCGGTCTCCAACTGTAATAACGGCTCATCTGGTATAGTAGTCTTGACGCAAACAGATCGACCCATAGAGGCCTCCTAACCTAAAAAATTCTCTGGAAGATTTGAACATTCAACTTCCCATCTCTATAATCCCTGAGATATCTGGAATTCCAGTCTGCCACTAAATTGTCCTGCCCTGGGAAATACTATGCTCTAGACAATAACTCCACATCTGCTTCGCAATCCGAGTCAAATTCCTCGACCTGCTTCCTCCTAAGCAGTTTATATACTGAACCACTGAGACATTGGTCACTTTCAACAAAAAAATTTAGTTCCCCCTTTTTTTCTCAAAACTTTGAAAAGCAAAAAGACGTGCCTTCATTTCCAAACCATTTATATGTTCTAAAGTCTCCTCTCAAGACCATTTCACACCAGTCTCTTGATGCGCCAAACAAGCCCCCCCAACCAAAGAGACTCACATCTGTTTCTAACACAAAATCTGGACATACACCAAATATTGCATGGCCATTCCAGGCCTCCAGATTGTCCAGCCACCATATTAATTCCTCCCGTGCCTCCTCTGAGGAATATCTGATCGCCATACCACAAACCTTTCCTTAAACCTTCCGCTTTCAATCTCTGCAAAGCTCTGTAATGAAGCGGACCAGGGAAAACTGCCTGAATTAAAGATGAAAACAAACCAGTCACTCTCGCCAGACCCCTTAAAGTAACAGTTTGGTTCTTCAGCAAACCCTATACTTCCGACTTTATCTTGACCACCTTCTTTCCCGGTAAACTCAAAGTTGTTTCTTTCGTGTTTACCATGAAACCCAAAAACACCGACTGGGCTCCAGAACTGACTTTTTCCTGTTGTTCAGAAACCTCAGCCCTGCCAGTAGACATACAGCCACATGCAGTTGCTCCTTCTACACCTCCTGACTCTGCGACATTATCAAAAAATCATCCAAATACATGATCATTCTCATACCGCTCTCTATGAGAAACTTCACTAGCCTCAGAACCTTTGTGAAACACCAAGGTGCCGATGCCAACCTAAACGGAAGGCATGCAAATTGATATAGAAATCCTAAACACCTGAACTGAAGAAATCTGCGACTCTCCTTCGCTATCGGAATTGTAAAATACGCATCCTTCAGATCCGATTTCACCAACCAAAACATTCTCCTGCAACATATCTCTCAATAGAGGGATCCCCCTCCATCTTGAAATGTCTGTAAATGAGAAATTAATGTAATTCTCTCAAATTTTTCACAGGCCTCCAACCCTTGTCCTTTTTTATCAAAAAGATTGTGCTCACAAAACCCCGCTCTTTCTCGGACACTCTCTCTCTCTATAGCTCCTTTCCGTAGCATCTCCTGCACCTCCTCTTTTACTAAATTCTGTAAATCCTCTTGAAAGACTAACTGCATTGGCTCTCCCATTTGCCCTGGTTCCTTTCCGAATTCCAAGACATACCCTTGAACTGGGAGAAGTACACACAGATCTTTGGTCAAAAGCTTCCAGTAGTTCACAAACCTCCTTAATCTTCCCCCTACCTTTTTGGGGTGGAACCAAAAAGAATCCTCATACTTACCCTGAAATTCTTGAGCAAACTGCGCTCTTCCTCTGGACGGGCGAGTCCTGCTTGATCTTCCCCTCTGGGGATAAAACCCAGTGGTGGATAGAAAACCTCTGAATGTACCACGTCCCTGAGACTGGTACTGGGACCTTGTAAATGATTGGCATGGGAAACGTCCCCTAATCCCGGCCTGATCAAAAACACTCCTGCCAAACACTCTTCTCAAAGAGGATTGAGCCTTGTCTAAACTGGTGAAGATGGACACATATTTTCCTACCCCCTTCACCAATCCTTCTCCAAACAAATACCCCTTAGGGTCCTCCGAAGGCTCCTTTTTGGCAAAGTCTCCCAACTGGGGGCTTATCCTCATCAAGACTGCCTTGCGTCTCTCAGCCATGATTGCCACATTAGCGTTTCCGAGGAAACAGACAACCCTCTGTGACCATCCATGCAGCAAATCATTGTCTACCTGCACCAACTTCATCTATGCTTCTCCAGCCATGTCTAAAATTCTGGCTAATGGCCCCAAAGCATCCAACAAACGATCTTGACACTGTTTTAGTGCCCTGTCTAACACTTTCATTGGATCACGGCCCATCTTAAACAGGAAACTGATTAAATCAAGATCCAAATCAGGCGTTACACAAGTTTTATTCTCCACAACTTGACAAGAGCACTCCGCCCTCATAACAGCCCTGGCCTCCTTCTCCAAAGGTCTCCTGACCCATAGTTTCAAAAAATCTGACACATGTGGAAGTCGCCACCAGTCTGCGCTTCTGGGAGGTCTTATCTCAGGGCTGAACATATCCTCCCCTTGAGGATCTTTAGCAATCCCCTTCTCTTTCCTTTCCTTCCCTACCTTGTCCACCTCCATGTCCCATCCATCATCAATGTAATCATCTAAAATGAATTCATCGTTATTATCGCCAAAATCCTGACTGAATTAATCTCCATGAACATTCTCACCTTCTTTTGTGCCGCTAAGGACACCATCTTTTGTGCCACGTTGGACACCTTCTTCATTTGTGGCGCTAGGCACACCTTTCTCTTTAGTCAGAAATCTGACATCAACCTCAATATTTTTATTTTTCCTTCCCGTTTTTCCAAATCCTCTGTCTTTACTTCCCTGGTGATGGGAACACAAAGCCATGATGGAGATGAAAAACCAATTTAAAACAATCCTCACAGCTGACGAAACAAGCGATCTAATGTTGTTAAAGAATAATTTATAATGTTTATATGCAAAATATTGGAGACTTCATATTATAATAATGCAATATTGAAATATTGGATACCTTAAAAAATAGTGAAGGATGTATGAAGAAGAATGATTGATTGTTAGGGTTGTTACGTCATACAGTAATATCAAGGGATTTTTAGCTAATTGTATTATATATAGATTGAGATGTATGTATTTATGATCAGTTTCACTTTTTTATATAATTAAAATATTGAATTTCATTTGTGATCTGGGTATCAGTATTTAAGCTTTGGTGCCCCCATTCATTGCAGTTTCCTAAGTATTTTCTTATACAATTGCTTTTGTATACCTGACTTATGAACTCTATTAAGTATCAGGCGAACCCCTATATTTGCATTTGTTTACTTCCCTCAACTTCATCCACTGACCAAAACTCATCCTCTGAATATTCCAATCTTTATTTTCCTCTTAAAAACATTCTCAAAAGCCTCTATTACTTCTTCTTGCACCAACTTCCTCAAAGAAGCTTTCCCAACTCCTGATGATTCACCCTCTTCACTCATTTCTACTTCATTTTCCTTTTATTTTTATACTAAGATAAATGTATTTTTCAAAATATCTTTTTCCTTTTTTTTTGTTTTGTTAATTACACACTCTGCACTGCCGCTATCCTACCTAACCTGCTGACCATCAAAACGCTATGAAATCAGCAGTTTTGACAGTTGGCCTCAGGCAACGATCCCCACCTACTTTCCCAAAATGGCAATCTTTGCCTTCAACTTTATTCATTTATTGCCAAAAGAGGGCCTTATCCAAAATGGCCCCTACGTGACAAGCGTGACGATGTCACGTTCGCCTTAATGATTGTTGCGTGACGATGTCACGTTCACCTTAACGGATGCCTCAGGGGAACAAATCCTCTTACCGGAGCGCCCTCAAGACGATCCAGCCTGCGTGTGTGAAAGATCGCTTGCGCAAGCACAGGTTGGTACTTAAAAGCCATTACAGCTGCCAAGCACGAGTCCAAAGGGGTCGCTCGCACTCCTGTGGTAACTGCTACTTTATTATTATTCACCTACAAAACTTCTTTTTTAGCACATAAACACCTACCTATATGCTACAAAATACCTATAGATATATTACAAATAGGGCTCCCGGATTTATGGTATTTATATTTTTGTCATATCCGTCTGTATTTATCCATATTTATTTTTTGCTAATTTTACCTGTATTTATCCATATTTATTTTAGGTTTTCTGAAAAAATGAAGCTGAAATGTGTTTATTTCTGCATTTATATAACCAGTTAATGTACACTCGTGCCTGAACGCCTGACAGGTTTCAATGATATATAGACACTCAGATGATAAAATATGCACTTATAAGAAAGCATGCACATTTTAGTATCAAGGCTGTGCAAATCTACTGCTGTTTAGGGCTCTTTAATAATATTCCTTAATTTTTTTAATCCCCTTGCCTGTCTATCTGCACAGCTATTGGCCTGGCAGTCATGATTGACAGCATTTAGAATCACTCAAAAACATCCCAATTTCCATTTTTATCCACATTTAAAAATAGATACAGACAGGAAAAAAATGTTTTTCTGTCTGTAAAAACCAGTAAAAACGGAAAACAGGGAGCCTTAATTACAAACCCATAAATTGGGTTGTGCTCAAAACCGAATCACCATTAAACTTCTAAAAACACCCACATGTAAGCCCCAAAGAAACATCAGAAATTATTCTCAACATTTCAAAATATTAAACTATCTTAAAGTTAATCTGAAGCGCATACAATACAGAAAACCTAATTCACACGCTGCTTATTTGTCAAGGTGCAGCAAATAAAAGAGGAAGATGGCTGCTGTGAAGAGAGTTATAATGGGTTAAGGGACATTCTAGTTCTGTAATTTTAGTGTTGGTGATGTTTTACTTTAAAGTACTACAAGGAGCTGCCAGTAAAAGAAATAAGCATAATGCTAGCCTCTGGTCTTGACATGAAATTAAACATTGCTGATGTCTGTGCAAGGGATAATGGTTTTCAGAATGTTGCAATCACTCCTGTTATGTTCACTCTGTTAGACATGTATGCCCTTTCTCTCTTCACATCTCATCCATTTGCATGTCCTACATCTCATCTCTTTCCTCGTTAGCATCTCTTTTCACTCTTCTCTTGAACGCACTTCCTCGCACCTCATTCACTTCACCACCCCAAACACAGAACGCACCCACTCACCTGTAAGCACTGCATTTTCCTTTACTTTTCCCTTGTCAATATTTTGACAACTGTGTATGTCTTTCACACACATATTCACAGAATTACAATTGCAAGTGGACTATGTGACAACTGCTCTGTGCACGCTGCAGAGAGGCCAAGGTTTGAATGACCACATATTCTGAACTCCTTTTTGACCCACTGACAGGTACCGTGTGAAACTCACACTGCCTTCAGCCTCAAATTCAGAGCTCTCAATCTTGGCCCTTTATAAACAATTATCCATGACTCAGTTCAAAGTATGCACTACACAAGAGTAATATGCCACAAAAAGGGAACTGAAGATACACACAATCCTGGAAATAGCTAATACACTTATGGAATGCATGATTAAGTAAAACGTGAAATATAAACGGGAAGTAAATTGGCGACATGGACTTCCTTAAATTTTTTTACATTCATTGTTCAGAAATCGATCAGGGTTTTTGTCAGAAAAGTTAAGGACATGAATATTGGGACTGGCAGGAACCCCCTTTCAATGTCAGTTTTTAATAACTACCCGGTCTGAGTCCCGGAGGAACACGGGTGGAAGTGCACTGTTTATCCTCTCTGTGTCTCTTCAGATGTTTAGCTGTTGCTTCTCATTTTGTTCTGCTAGATAGCGTCTTTAGGCACCAATTGTTTTTTCCAAAGAGTGTTAAAGTTAGCACATTACAAGTGAGATACTCGCATTTGCATTTGGAAAGCTATCTCCACCCTCTCATCGACTGGGCTGAGCTGTTTACAAGTAAAAAACAAGCATTTGCAATGCAATAGTTCTCGCATTTACGCAAGTTTGAGCTATTGGCATTGTAAATGACAATGCCTTTTTAAAGTTTTTGTTTTTAAAACATACATAAAGGCATTGTCATTTACAATGCCAATAGCTAAACTCGCGTAAATGCGAGACCTATTGCATTGCAAATGCTTGTTAGGACTTGTGCCCTGGCTCCCCTGCACGATATGCTGAAGGGGCCCATTAAGTATGGGTAAGCCTCGGTCCCCCTTCCCCTCCCCGTACCGCCGGGGCCTTTGTTACGCCCCTCCGTCCCTGGGTGCGACTCTGCTCTCATGAGAAACTTGCGTTTTCGTGAACTTCTCCGGTGGGTATAAGGTTAAGCGGACAATATATTCAGTCAGATAGCAGAGGAAAGCTTGTGAACGGTGCTGAGGGCGGAGTCACAAGGAAGGGGTTGGCGTTCAGCTTTTCTAGTGTGTCACACTGGGCACAAGACAGCGGAAGGGAGTGCTGCTAACCGGAGAGCTGAAGCTTGTGGTCCGAAAGGCATCGCTAGCGCAGGAATCGAAACATGGGACTCTTTGTCCCGTTTGTCCACGGTTACCTCGGAGTTCTTGGGTTTTAATCTCTACATGGGAACCTCTAAAAATGCCGCAAGGGGAGATATATTCCCTAAAAACAAAACGGAGTGTGCGGACAGCTTTCGAGGAGAAAAGAAAAGTAGGAAAAGAGAGACGCATGCATTCCTCGTGACAGCCTGCATAGCGCACCGACTTCCGTCAGCCAAGCAGCGCTTGATAGAGGGGCTTAGACCTCGCAGAAGCTGTTCGTGTGTAGCCCTCTCTGAGGTTGCTTGCTGAAAAATAAACGACACAAAGGGAAAGGAGGAAGTGCCTCGTCTGTTTTGACTGCTTTCGGGAACTCTGGGAGTCCGCGCTGGCTTGAAGTCTCGCAGTAGTGAATATTGCTTGTCCGGGTGATTGTAGTGAGGGGCGAACACTTGCGGGGTGACGATGGGTAATAAAAAATATACACTTTAGAGCGCATAGCGCTGCAGCCGCCGTGGTGCCCATCAGTGTCCATTTCCCAAATAGTGCGTGCTTACCGACTAATGAAGGAGACCGTGTAACGCCGCAAGTAAAAGATCCAGTCAGGATGGGCCATCCCAAAAGGAGACAGGGCAGTAACAAGGAGGGACTAAGAAGCCTCCTTTTCAATCGGAAGCCAGCGTTTAGCATGGAGGATGACGCCAGCCAATCAAAAAGATGGGCGGGGCTTAAACTCCACTTCTGAAATGTCCAGATTACAAGAAGCCTCGCAGAGCGAGGAGCGCATGCGTGCTCCTGCGCTAGGTCTGCGAGACCTAAAAAGGCAAAAAGCCAGAACCGAATTCTATTCTGCATTCCCCAAGCCGGCAAAGTAGCATTATGATGGGATACCTGCAGTCATTCCTGGTTTTTAAGCCAACAGCATGTTGCATGGTGGGGCTTGTAGGTTTGCTTTCAATGCAGTCATTATGGGCTCAAAACTCCCTCATGCAAACTGTTGTTGGCTAAAGGGCCAGACTTGTGAACTAAGTTTTAAAAATCATCTAGTCCATTCAAAAACTGCTTGTTTCACACAAAAAAAACAGACTCTGCTCACATATTTTTGTCAGGGGTAACTCTTTATTTCGCATCATGCATTAAAACATACTTTGACAATGCTAATCATTTTGTATTTTGTACAGTGGAAAGTTTTATCCTGAGCATCACAACTTAGGCTCAACATGGCCAGAAGCTGCACACCCTTCCCTATCTCACAGAATAAGTAAAGGACAGGCAGTAGTAGCAGGAGGGACAGAACAGAGTTTTCTCACAATTAGGGTCCGATTACGATGCGGTAAGGAAAGCATTCCCACCTAGGGCCCGATTACGATGCAGTTAGGAAGGCCTCCTAACGGCATTTGCTCCTTCCGAATCGGATCGGGAATGTGTCTTCCCGACCGAGGGCCAGATTACGATGCGGTTACGAACACAGGCTCCCATAGAAATCAATGGGAGTCCAACCAAATCGTATCTGGAAGCATACGGATTCATCATACTCGGTCAGTCGGACTCTCCCGATCCGAGTCGGAAACCATTTTCAAACCGATTTGATCGGGAAGATTTCCTAACCGCATCGTAATCGGTCCCTTACAGGACAGATAGCTAACACACTAAATAGGGAGTGAGAGGAGTTAAAGGACTATTGTACGATCTCTGTAAATGGACATTGTAAGAAAGTGGAATATTATGTGGTATGGCTGGGTAGCCTTGCCATGTAATATTATCACAATACCCCAAAGATTGTTCTTGGATTCACACTAATAAATCCCTGGCTCAGTCCTGGTAAAGTGGCAAAGAGCAGTCAGGATTTACTAGAGGAACATGTGTTTAAGCATTTGACAGTACCATTATGGTTCATAAGTAACTAATATGACTCGATAGAGATCCGACACCAATTTATAAACAAAAGTACATTTTAATCTTAATTTAGACACCAAAACGAACAAAATAGCATACATATAACCAAAGTTATGAATTTTCAAAGCAATATAAAATCAAGCCGTAAAATACAGTGAGACTTTATCATTGCGGTCAATGGCAAAAACAATCGGTCACTTAGGGGTCGAGGTGCCTTGTACCTTTGCAGGATAAAGGTGGTGCAGGTCCCAGGACCAGACCCCAACAGTCCGTACAATTTTACCTAGCCCATGGAGTCCGGGTGTAGAGTTGTCCTGGCTGTCCTTGGTGCTGAACGGGACCTGCGATAAAGCTGCTTTTACCACTGGGACTGTGCTGCTGAAAAGAAAATGCAAAAACAAGAGCTGGGTCCTTGACGACATCGGTTGCGGGTGTTATTGAGTGCCCTCTTAATGCAGCATCAAGTTAAGGGGTTGCTTACCGAGCTGGTGACCAACAAGCCTTGGTAGCACTAAAAGTAGCAAAAGGTAACTGACATCTGGAGTTCCAGGGGAGTGCGGTAGCGGCTTGAAACTTCGGGGAAGGCCGGTCTACAACTCCAATAATGCACTACACCATCTGTATTTGAGGAAAACCCTCAGAGGGCCTAATGGCCAGCAATTCTTTGGTTTCTGAGCGTTGTTTTGCCAGCCGTTTGCAGGGGACTAGTCCTACTAGTCCAAGGGAGCCTGAGGGTGATTCTGGCTTCTACAGGGGTCCCTCTGCCAGGGAGTGATGAGTTGTAGCCAAGGACGAGGGTCGTTCACTCTGTTCCAATTCTGTTGCCTCAGGGACAAAGTATCCCTTGTTTGCTTTGGTGTAGTGGGCAAAAGTCCTGTTGTGGGCAACACAACTCCTCTTGGTCCTTCCTTGATGCAAGTTGCTCAGATGTCAGGTTCTGGTGCCAGAGGGGTCTCTTAAAGCCAATGGGCAGCTAGTCCCTGCAACTAAACCGCCCCTGAGGTGACCACATCCGGAGGTGTAGGTCACCTTTTCTACCCAGAACCCACTATTTCTACCCTTTCAAAGATGGTAGAATTCTGGAGGTGTGGTCAGCCTTTCTGGAGGTGTACACCCCATGCATACCCAATTCCCTGCCTCGTCCGGGTGCAAGCATCCCTGGAGCAAGGGGAGGGCTTTGTCCTCCTCAGGGGGACAGCCCAGATGCATATCAGAGGCGGTGCAGCCTTGAAGCTCACCGCTCTGATGTGTCACTTCACTAGCCTGCTGGTGAGGAGGGAGGTGTGACCTCCTTCCTGCCCAGCCTTTGTTCCTAACTCCTGGGAGTGATCTCACTGTCTGGCAAGAGGTCAGAATCCTGTATTGGTGGCAGCAGACACAGGAAAGCGTGGGCTGGTCAGCCAGAGCACAGTGAAGCTGGGGCAACCAGGTGACCAACCACTAAGGTGCCACTTGGGTGCATGCCAGCCTTCCCTTGACACCAGATTCATGTCAGGGGAGAGAAGGCACGTTGTTTGACACCAAACTTGACATATCTAGGTGGTACCATCAGGGAGCTAGCAACCCGTCTGCTCGAGTGCAAGTCCCATGTTATCCTATAGATCACCTATCACTTATAGTGTACTTTAATGGTAAAGAAACTATGGAGACATAAGCTTGCACCTACACGTCTACACTCAATATATAGCACCTTGCCTCCTGGGCACAGGAGGCCTTGTTTAGGGGTGACTGACATATACCAAAAGCAGTTTGCACTGCTCCTGCAGTCTTCAATGGCAGGCCTTCTATCAGTAGTTTGCTTGGGTCATCCAGGGTGGCACAAAAACATGCTGCAGCCCTGGGTACCTCTTTACCGCCTATGCCCTGGGTACGCCAGGTACAATATACTAGGGACGTATAAGGAGGTGAAGTCTTTATCAATTGGGATTGCCAATTCACACAACAGTTTTAAGGAATGAGCACTGGCACTGGACCCTGGTTAGCAGGCTTCAGAGCACTGTCGGAGTCGAAAAACCAGCATCTAGTAGTCCAAAAGAGGGCAAAAAGCGGGGGACATCTACAAAAAAGCACTGTTTTCTTACACACATAAGAAGTACACAACTCCTAGAAGAAACAGCAAACCTGTTATAGAATTACCATATATTCATGTACTCATGTAGGATGATGAACCCTCACCAACCTAGTCTGGCATGTTTAATCAGTGGATTCCACATTGTGCACTGAGAAGCATCCAATAGTACTATTGCTCACTAGTTGTACGGTCTCCTAGTTAAGGTTTCCCTAATTTGGGTGAGGGTACGTCCCTTATGTCAACATTTATGTCTGGGTTTTAAAATCATGTGTGGGTAACCTAAAATGTTTTTACTGGTGTCTACCTAACACAACATTAAAAACAGGAGATTCCAGCAACGGATCTTGTGTCTCTTTTCCATCCATGTGTTTCTGCATTTGAACATTTCCCTAAAGGGTTCAGATGTCCTCTTCAAGGCTAAAGGTCCTAGTATCTCACATAGCAGCACCGGCTGCAGTACAATTTTGTTTCCTCACAGAACAGGCACAACATGGCAGAAGCAAAACAAGCTCCCCTCTCTCAGAAGACAGCAAGATCAATCTTCCATTCCATGAAGAACAGATTCAGCAGGGTAGGCTAGAATAAGCTTTCATTACTCAGACAGCATGTACAATTAAGGCATGAGTGACGTGTTACAACCAGATAACTGAAGCAGCTTCTTAACTAAGTGAGAGGAATAAATACCTAGCTGAATGACTGAATATATAAGATGTTGCACCATTCTCATCTAGGCAATACCCTATGTCAGTCTCCTGAACGTCCTGCTGCTGTCACCCAAAAACCTGGTGTTTTTATTGATTCTTTGGTTTTCCATGTATTGTGAAGTAGCCATTACCTAGTAGATCACTGTTATTGGGAGCAGCCCAGCCACAGCCTAAGTAACAATGCTGTAGAAAGGCACACAGGTGCCAACCTCCTTGAAAAGCTTTGAATGAACATGTACCATATGACGTGAATTGCAGCCTCAGTAAGGAATCCATGAAAATTGTTGAGGGCTGCCACTGAGCACTTCAGTGTTAGGACCGGTATGCCAATCTTTTACTTTGCCAATTTTATTTTTATTTATTCTTTTTTTCTTCTCGTATAGTCTGTGGTGGGTGGTCAGGATTTGGGTGCGAGCCTCTCCCTCTACTAAAGCCCGGAGTTCTCTCCGCGTGATCTCCAACTGTCTAAGCGCCTTAGCCTCATTGTCTGGGGCTATATTCTGTTCTAATTCTACCTTCGAGATCCCGTATTTGCAACGTTTCCTCTCTATGCTGTCAGGCAATTACGTCTTGTAGTCTCCCCCTGAGGACTGCCTTGTATGCCTCCCAAAGGGTGGCCTCCGAGGGTACTGAGCCTTTGTTATCTTGGAAAAATAATTTAGTCTCGATGTCGACGGTCTCTGTTACCGTTTTGTCACGGAGCTACCAGGGATTCAGTCTCCAGTCTGATTTGGGTCTATGTTCCCTACCCCCTACCTTTAACTGTAATGGTGAATGATCGGAAATACCTCTTGCTAGATATGCTGTGTCCTCAATGACTGGAATCTCCCCTGCCGGGGCGAAAATGTAATCAATCCGGGAAAAGGTCTTATGTGCCCCTGAGAAGTAAGAGTAGCTACGGTCAAGTGGGTGTTGTCGGCACCAAAGATCGGTCAGTCCTAAGGAGTGTACAAAGTCCGCCAATGGAGTAGTGCTAGCCGCTGTATGAGATCTATCTAGGCGCGGGTTCATCACATCGTTGAAATCGCCCCCTATTATGTGAGTCGAGGAGTCTGAGTCCAGCAGTATCTTAGCCACTGCCTGTAACGTCTGGGGTTGCAGTCGCGGCGGGGCATAAACACTGGCCAGGGTAAACTCCCTCCATCCCCACACCCCCGAACCACTGCGTATGTGCCCTCAGGGTCAACCCAGGTCTTAACTACTTGAAAGGGTTGGGTTTTTCTAATAAGCACGGCTACTCCACGGGCTCCCGGGGAAAATCCAGCGTGTACCAGTGTAACATACGTCCCTCTCCCAATAAATGTGCATGGGGTACCTCGGAGATGGGTTTCTTGTAGGAGAACTATGTCTGGCTTGATCCGTTTGATATATCTGTTCACTAGGCCCCTCTTAATCTTACTACCCAATACGTTGACGTTCCATGTCAACACAGTGTATGGCGTGTCATGCACTGCATTTGTGGCTCATGTGGTTTGTACAAGAAGAGGTCCCTAACCTGCCAACCCCCATCCAGTAGCTTCTGGCTCTGTAATTTAAGACAACCTGCTGTTATTAAAAACGAAAAACCTTTAAAATCGAAAAACCCCAAACTCCCCTCCCTCCCCCTGCCTAAACCCCCTGCCCCACATTCTCACGTACCCTACGTCTGACCCTTCAACTTTCAACATGACAACCAACATAAGTGTCCACTGAGGTGTCTGTCGCACCCTCCCTTCCCCACCCCTTAATCCCCAAATAATAACCAAAACAACAAAGGATATGTCTCTAGTCCAGGAAGGTGGTTCACACAGTCTCTTCCTGGATACAAATAAGTCTAGGAGGGGTGGCCTCCCCGCCGTCGCTGTACCGCCGGCATACTCTTCCATCACGCCCTTGGTTCACATTTCTTCGCCACTTTTGTTCAGATGCAGTTGACGATCAGCCGCCATTTCCGGGCCTGTCGCCCCCGATCCCTCCACATTGTGAATGGCCTTAAGCAGGGGGTGGTCGCCGTCAGTGTCTTCCAGAGATTCTTGATCGGAATTATCAGCAAGAGTACTATCCCCGTGGGTCAAATCTCTGTTGGAGGCCCGGGCTCCCCCAGCTCCTCCTCCGAGAGTCCCCCTCTCAGTCGATACAGGGTCCCAGGCTGCGTAGTCCCCGAGCGCTTCGGATTTCTCGCAGTGAGACGCCTTTTCGGTCTCGTTCTCTGCGGTCTGGGTTCCCATCTTGATTGTGAGTTCCCCGGGTGTGTCGTGTTGCTACTAGTCTCCGGTCTAAGCCTCGGGCGTTCCTCAATCCACACCCAGGCATCTTCAGGTGTTTGAAAAAACTGGGTTGAGTCTTGAAAGATGACCTTAAGCTTGGCTGGGAAGAGAAGCATATATTGGATGCATAGGGCCCGGAGTTTAACTTTCACGGAGTCGAAGGACCTCCGCATCTGCTGCACCTCGCTAGAGTAATCGGGGAAGATCATGACTCTAGTGTTGGCCAGTTTAAGTTCTCCCATTTTCCACGATTCCCTCAGGATTACATCTCGATCTTGATAGTTCAGGAATCGTGCGATTAGGGGACGTGGCGGGGCCCCAGGCGGGGGTCTCAGCCGGCATCCGGTGTGCTCGTTCAATGAGAAAGCAAGTGGAGAATTTAGCTCCTGGAAGGACTTCTCTCAGCCATGTCATCAGAAAGGCAATGGGATCAGTGTTCTCCTGTCCTTCAGGTATCTTGATAAAGTGGAGATTGTTTCTCCGGGCCCTATTCTCCGCGTCGTCGACCTTCCACATCACCTCCCTCATGGTGGCCTGGAGCTCCTTGATGTCCCCTTTGGATGTATGTGCCATGTCCTCCACCTCAGATATGCAGGCCTCTGAGTGACGCGGTCTGCGATGTTACGTACATCTTGTCGAAGGGTTACCTCCGTTCTTATCTCTGCCATTTTGCCTTCAATGGCTTCTCTCGAGGCATGGATTGCCTGGAGAATGGCTGCATTATCTGGTGTGCTTGCTTTGTCGCCCTCCGATTCTGCGTGTGCAGGAAGCACCTTAGTGTACTTGTCTATTTTCCCTTGCTTTTGCGTCTTGGGTTCTTTGTCTTTGGCCATTATCAAGTGTAGCAGGTGCTTGCTGCAGTCTACACAGCCAGCGGTCACAGGCACCAGTGGGGGGTTTACAAGCTTGTTTCGGGAGGCTATTAAATGAAGTAATGTGTGGGAGGTAGGCACGTCACGCCCCTCTTGCGCGTAGTGTAAATTGAAGGTCTGCCGGCAGACTTCCTCGCCCCGCGCTGTGCTGCAGAAAGGTCTCTCCAGCAGCCAGGTCAGTGTTCAGCGAGACCTCCTTGCGCGTGTATTGTTTCTGTATCAGCGGGGGCCGCTCTCCAGCGTGCACCAGTGCCTCAATTCTTAGCAATGCTTCCTCTGGGCCCCTTCTGTAGTTCCCTTCAGAGGTTCAGACCCTGCACTACCTCGCAGGAGAAGCCAGCACCGGAGGCCCAACTTCGTCCGTGGGCCAACAATACGTCCGTCCTCATGGCCGTATAGCGTGGTGGGGCCCTGGAGTAGTCTTCCAGGTGGGGAGGAAGAAGCCAGGTACGTGTGGTTATGTCTGGCCGATTCGCCCCAAAGAGTCCACAAGCAACCGGCCCGGGAAGAACGACGGAACTGGCCGGGCATGGCTCTGGGTGGCGTTTACTACTGTTCACCGCCACTGGGGTCCCTCACTGCCCCAGTGCGCCGCTGGGCGCGTCCCTTAAGGGTACCGGCCCCAAATCTGGCCTCCTTAGAAATGGACCTATGGAGTCATACAATGTGGGTGACTGCCAAGCCGTCTGTGTGTGTCTCTCATGACCTGTGTCACTCACCCCCTGGTTCCTGGGCTCCCGCCGCTGCGGTATGTGCACTCTGGTCAGCCCAGTGCGGCCACTGTCCGTCTCCCAGACCAGTCTTGCAGCTGAGGGCGGGGGAGACGCAGTCACGCGGGCCTCTTTACGGCGTCCAAATCCTCAGAGCCGCAAATGGGCACCCGGCAAAACCCCGGGTCAAGGGGGAAGGCAGCAAAGGTACCACAGTTAAGATGCCCTAAGCGGGCGCCCCCAATCCCTCTCTAGGTGGGGGGGCGGCCACATCAGCGTCGGCGCTATCTCCCCTCTAGCCTCCACCACCGGCAACCGCGCACCGCTGCCAGGCACACCCGCAGCACGTCGTCTGCAGCCCCGGTAGTCCGGTCCGGAGGCCAAGTGTGCTCAGCAGCGCCGCGTCCAGACGGGCCCGTCCACGGCTCTCGTCTCTCCAGGATCGTGGCGCGGCCTCTCTCACCACAGCAGAGCGAGGGAGAAGGAAAAGGGAGCCCCTCCTCGCCGCGCAGCCAGCGGTACCCGAGCTTCGTCCCGGCCAGGGAGGGCGGCTGCCCCAGCGTCACAGGACCAGCAAGGCTCCCCAGCACCGTCACTCGTCCCTCCGTCGGCGAGCAGGACCGGGTCCGCCGAAAGGTAGGGTTGGCAGCGACTGCAGCTCAGCATTCGGGCGGCCCTCCTATCATTATCGTAAGGGCGCCCTCAGCAGTATTCCGTCGCTATCGGGTCCGGGCGGCCATCTTGGCGGCCGGGACCCATTGTCTTGGTAGTCGCGTTTCTGCTGCAGATCTCACAGCAGGGGGGGCGTGGTTTGGCGCGCGGCAAGATGGCAGCACAGTAGTGCAGCTCTGCCGGCCGCCGCGACAATCCTGTAAATATCCTGAAAGGCTGAGGCCCGCCGAGGGTCTACCACGACTGTAGAGTGCACCGGAGTGGGGGGCTACCCTCCGGTACGACGCTGAAGGCGGGGGACCGCCCCTGAGCAGAGAAACGCACGTCGCAGCGGCCGCGGCCGTGAAATAAGACGGCAGACGGGCGGCGCTGACCGGGGCCGGGTGCCCAACGCTACACCCACAATCCCGCCGCGGAGGCGGCGCGGCGATCATTGGGTGGCGGCGGCTGCGATACCTGGCAGACGGTGAAGCCCTGTCCCTGAACTGGCGCGGACGGAGTGCTGCAGCTGCTTGGTGCCCTGCACGCCGCGAACCTGTGGGGCGGCGGGTGAGTGATACGCAGGCGCCCGGCGCCGCTCTGTGATGGAGGCCCCAGCGCGCAAGATGGCTGCCAGCTCCTAGTGAGGCGGAGACTCAAGGTTTGGAGCGTGGCTCGGGGGGACTGCACTGTCGCCGCCACACCGGGCGTCTATTAACCCGGGCCATTGGCGCCTCACCCCATTCGCCTGGCCCGGTGTGCTACAAATGACTGAGACTGAGGGGCTGGTGCACTGGAGGTGGAGATGTAAATCCTGAATGACGCAGTGAGTGAAGAGTGGAAATTAAGGCAGAGCCTTGCGATCTGGAGCGGCCGGCGAGCGTGTTGAGGCCTGGATGGCGGCAGATGTGGGACTCCTGGGGCTGGAGACTGTGATCACGGCCCGGCCGCTGAAATATCTGCAGGCTGGGGCTACTGCCCGCTTCGGTGACGGAGCGTGAGTGTGGGCGGTAGGCCTCAATTGTTGAAGCTCAAGACAGCGGGATACTGTTGTGTGGTGGGGCTGCCCGCGCCGGTGGAGGTCCGGGTAGCGGCGGCAACCCTTGTGCGCTGGCTGCTGTGCATCCTATACCCGCAGTAAATATGGGGAAGCCGGATAAAAACCAGCCAAGGCTAAACTTTGAGCTACGTAAGGGTGGCAGATCCACACAAAGCGCGGCATCGGACTCCAGAGCTGGAATCGACAGCGCAGACATCCACAGCGCTTGAGAAGACGCTTGCGGCAATACAAGCAAGTCTGCAGTCTATAGACGGCAAGATCGAGGCGCTGAACGGTCGCATGGACACTATGTCGGCCAAACTTGATAAGCAGGCAACTCGGCTGGGTGAGGCAGAGCAGAGGATATCAGACACCGAAGATGGTCTGCAGCAAGTTGCAGCCAAGACCTCGGACATTGAAAAGATCCTAGCGCTCATAAAAAATAAGAATGAGGACATCGAAGCGCGGTCACGACGCAATAATGTGCGCATTTTAGGCCTACCGGAGTCCACGAATACAGGGCGGCTGGAGGAATACGTTGAGGCTCTCTTCCGGGACATCTGCGGCCCAGAGACCCTATCCAATATGCTGGTGGTGGAGCGAGCGCACAGGTCTCTTGCCCCCGGCCTCCACCGGGAGCCCCTCCCAGGCCTATCATTGCACGCCTGCTCAACTTTAGAGACCGTGACACGGTGCTACGTGTGGCCCGTCAGAAGGGCACCATACAACATCAAGGAAACACCCTTTCTTTTTACCCGGATTTTACGGTCTTGGTCCAGACTGCGAGGAAGGAATTCCAAGGGGTCAAAAAATATTGCAACAAGAACAAGTACCTTATGCCATGCTGTATCCCGCTCGCCTTCGGATAGGGGTGGACAAGGCGGCAAAAATTTTCAATAATCCAAAACAGGCCCTGGATTACGCTCAATCGCTGCGGCGCAAAAACAGACAGCTGAACACACATCTGACATTGATGACTGACTACATGAGTCTCTGCTTTCTTCCCGCTCTGGGATGATGGGGCGGGTAAGATCTGCCAGAAGTGGATCTGGCTGTAAAGTAGGGGATTTGTTGCGATACTGATGATGGGTCCCGGCTCCCCATGCTCCCTGACTGCAGGATGCTGTCTGCCCTGTTTAAATATCTCTCCTGATGGGTTTGCTCTGCATTGGATTAGACATTCATGTTTGGGTTGTGGCAGCCTAGCTACGGGGTTCTCTGGGCCGCGGAGAGTCGCTGGAGGGGGACCTACACATCAGAATACTGTTAAATATTAAGATAGGGCGGACGCTTAGAGTCTGCGGAGGCGACCTCCCTTACACATGATTTTGAATGGGTGGGCCGGGCTGAACTATGGGTCCGGCAAGCGTTAAGAGGGTGTTGATGGCTGTACCGCTCTGGGTGCACTCTTTTTTTTGTAATATCCAAATGTAATAAATGGACTAGAGGTGGGTCAGGGGGCTTTACCCCACACATCTGAGGGCGGCCTCCTCCCTACTACACCGGGGAGAAGTAGGCGCCACTACGTTCCCCCCTATGGGAGTACCCCATCAAGTTTCGAGGGGGCAGTCCTCCGTGTTTTTGTTGGAGCCCTTTCTGGGAAATGGGTATGGCTTTGGCATGATTGGGTTGCTGAAGTGGGTGGGGGGAGGGGAGTTAGTTTTGCTAAGTTGCAATCAGTTTTATGTGATTATGTCGGTACCTCTTTGATGCAAGAAACTCTCTTATTAATGTGTCTACTAAATGGGCGATTTCACACTCTGCTAGAATATACACCGCCAGGCACCTATGGGTGAACAATATAGATGTTTGACATGGAATGTCCGTGGGTTAAATAACCCCAAAAGATTCGGCAAGTGTTTGGGTACTTGGACAGACACGGCATACAAGTGGCTCTCCTGCAAGAGACGCACCTTACCAGGGAGACAGAAACCAGAATTGCACGAAAATGGGCAGGGTTCGGATTGGCGTCCTCCTATTCCTCTTACGCCAGAGGTGTCCTTATACTGATCAAGAGGGGCGTCCCGTTTCTTCCAATTAAAACTCACATAGACACAGAAGGACGATGTGCCATGGTACACGGGAAACTTGGAAACACACTGGTTACGTTTGTAAATATGTATGGGCCTATTGCTGACGAACCAGAGGCATTTCAACGCATGGTAGGAATACTTAGAGACTGGCCAGAGGCAGTCACAATGTGGGGTGGAGACCTCAATACGCATCTAGACCCTGAGCTGGACAGATCAAGCCCACAGGGTGCCCGGTCACCGAAGGTTGCCCGCTGTGTAAACGAAGCTATGATAGAATTTGGGTTGGTAGACATTTGGAGAGTGCAAAATAGCTCAGTGAAGGAGGGCACACATGCCACACCTGCACACAATAGTTGGTCCAGATTGGACTACTGGCTTATTAGTGCTGAGATAACTGGGTGGAACACAGAGGTTGTCACGCTACCCCGCACACTATCTGACCATAATCCAGTACAGCTAACCTACACTCTCCCAGATACACTGCGCCGCCCTTTCACATGGCGTTTCAGATCTGAGGCGCTGCTCGACCCCATTTACACTGACACTATAAGAAAGGCCATAGAGCAATATTTTGAACTCAATGTCGGCACAGTTGATAGCACAGCAACACTATGGGAGGCATTCAAGGTCACGATCCGGGGTGTCTGCATGAGTACCACGGCCGGCATATTAAAGGACCTTAGACACCAGCTAGCAAAACTAGAAACTACGCTTGCTGGTCTGGAAGCGGCATATAATACGCAACCGGACCTAGAGACACTCAACCGTATTCACGAACTAATTCTTGAGTACGACAATCTGGCGGAGTCTGAAATGCGCTATCTTTCTCGAAGACATGTAGCCAGGGCATATGGTGAGGGCGGGAGACCAGGCAGAAACCTTGCTACAAAACTTAAGACACGTATCGAGCAGACGCGCATTGATAAAATAATCGACGCTAGGAGTGTAGAGCACTATGCAACACTGGAGCAGGTGGAGCAGTTCCGAGCCTTCTATGCTGAGATGTATCAATCGGGCGGGACCACAACCGAAGCCAATGTGGCGGAATATTTAGCAGATGTTGCATGCGCATGGCTAACAGACGGCCATAGAGAATATTTATCCAAACCGATTGGAATATCCGATATTAAAGCGGCCATACGCGACCTTCCCAGTGGAAAAGCACCAGGGCCGGACGGCCTAACGGCTGAGTTTTATAAGGAATTCGCGGATCTTTTAGCACCACACTTGTTAGCCGTCTACGCGGAGGCTCACGAAGTGGGCATCTTACCACCCTCCCTACGGCAGGCACTAATCATAACGCTACTCAAAAAAGACAAATCTGCTGACCGATGCGACTCATATCGACCGCTGTCACTGATTAATTTAGATGCCAAAGTACTGGCAAAAATACTGGCGATGAGATTGCAACCCCTGATGCCTCTGCTGGTTCTCCCGGACCAATCCGGTTTTATACCGGAGAGATCCACATCCCACAATCTTAGAACTATATTTGCAATGATGCACATTCTTGATCCAAGCTTACATGCTGCAGCAGTTCTGCTTGACGCGGCGAAAGCCTTCGACTCTATAGAATGGAGCTATATATTTGTCATCCTACAGAGAATGGGATTCCCTCCGATGTACCTGGGCTGGGTGCGGCTGCTTTACAATGACCCGTCAGCACGGGTGAGGGTGGAGGGACTGACGTCAGAGCCAGTCTCGATAAGACGTGGCACCAGACAAGGGTGCCCATTATCCCCCTTACTGTTCGCGCTGGCGCTTGAGCCCCTGGCGTGTGTGATACGCCAAAGACATCGGGAGACAGCCCTTAATTTTCTACATCGCCCGGTAAGCATATCCCTATATGCGGACGACATGGTCCTATTTGTGCGTGAGCCGGATTGTAACTTAGCGCCTCTACTGAGAGAATACACTAGATTTGGTCTATTCTCAGGACTAACTATTAACTGGGACAAATCTGTCATAATACCTCTGACAGCCATTACTTCCCCTCCGCCGAGAGACTACCCATTAGTGTGGACTTCAGATCCAGTTAAATACCTGGGAATCTGGATACATCGAGATCCGGCGGTGGTTCGGCAAGAAAACTATGGGCGTGCTAGTGCCACCCTCGATCAGCAAATCGATCGATGGACTACTTTACCACTCTCCCTATCTGATCGCATAGCCATTGCAAAGATGGTGATCCTCCCGAGATTTTTATATCTTTTTTCCAATATCCCCATCACTATGCCACTGCACTTTTTTAAAACCTTGCGTACGGCCTTGCTCCGATTGATCTGGGGAGGCAAACAGGCACGAGTGGGCTGGGCTACCCTGACACTTGACTACGCCAAGGGTGGATTTGGTGCTCCGGATCTGTATGCGTACTACCTGAGTGCTCAAGCGCAGTATGCATTTTACTGGTTCAACCCACATGCCTATACGCCGCATGTTGCCGTGGAGGATGGTGACGCTAGTCCGACTCCCCTGTCGGGTATCATTACTCACACATCTAGAAACACCCCGAAAGATGAAATTAATCCCATAGATACCACAATTACAGCATGGCAAGATATTGGCAGACTGACCTCCAAGTTACCCATATACGCCCCGGCATTGCCCATTGCACACCATGCGGCCATCTCAGTACTGCAGGAGAAAGGCCCGTTGAAGGCACTCAGAGAAGCTGGACTAAATACAATGCAAGATTTATACCCAAACGGGAAACTCCTCGAGAAGGAGGACCTACAATACATTACTAACCCCACACCCTCTTTACATTCACGATACACAGGCTTAGGCATGCCATAAAGTCACATTATTCGAAATACTCGGGCGAACCATCCACTTTACAATCTCTGCAGGTCTTGCTGACTACACCTACACGGAAAAAGCTGGTTACAAAGCTCTACAGAGCAATACGAGCCGACATCCCTAGGGCCCCAGACAGGAGTCTAGCCCGGTGGAATGATAGGCTTTCCACCCCCTAACAATATCAGAATGGGAAAGTGTATGTAACCTAACCAGTCAACTCACACCCAATGGCAACCTTCGTATCATACACTTCAAATACATACACCAATTGTATTACACGCCGTCCAAGATATACAAATATGGCCTACGGGACTCTAGTCGTTGCACGCGTTGCCGCCACTTGGAGGCGGATTTTTGGCATTTGGCGTGGGAGTGTGCACGTGTGGCAGATTTCTGGGTGCGAGTCGTACGGCATATACGCCAGATGACTGGGATAGATTTACAGGGAACGCCGGAGGAATGCTTGCTGGGTTTGCTGCCACAAGTGAAGGGCACCATGGGTAAATTTGTAAGAGTATCACTGCTGATGGCCAAAAGGCGGGTGGCCATGACATGGGGAGGCAAACATGCACCGTGGGACACTCACTGGCTTAAAGACCTAGTATATTGTAAAGAAAAGCTGGAGTTATACGCAGAGGAACTGCCGACCACATCGAAACCCAGGGACATTTGGGAGCCACTGCGCCAATTCCTTCACCAACGGGACATAATAGATTCACCTACACAAGAGGCTTAGGGGTATTGAAAGGCAGAGTGGACACAGAAGATTTTAGAGAAATGAGAAACTTGAAATATATAAACTATAATCGCAATGTACCGATGAGTCACGAGTTGTGACAGTTGTTTGTAATGTTGCGTAGTAACGCATGACACCTATGTTGGTGAAATTTATTTTTGAAATGCAATAAACAAATTTTAAAAAAAAAATAAAAAAAAATGATCTCACAGCAGCGGCTGTACAGACGGCTTCCTCTGCGGGGCTGAAGGTTAAAGTGTACTCAGCAGGCAAATTCGCGGGTTGTGTGTGCCTGGAAGACAGGATTCTATGCAGGATCTATGTCGGGCGGCCGGAGCTCCGGCAAATGTGGCTAGTCAGCCATGCTGCTGGTCTTTTATTTACATTCTTGATCCTTTTTTACTCTTTCAGTCATCCTTGTGTTTTTGAACTAGCCCTATCTACAAAGGTATTTTTAGCCATACACTTAAGGCCACAGCTGAAAATACAGTATTGACGCCTGCCAGGAAGTTACTAAATGATTAATTGCAAGTGTAAATATATTTAGACTGTTGATTTCTCCGCCACAAGTGTGTTGATACCCACAGTGGTAACTCCTACTGTTACAAGGTGTGGTTTGAGAATGTACCGCCCTAAATGGGAAGAGTATGCTCAGACGTGGGTCACAGGCTCACTGTGTCACTGGAACTAAGCTGTACCTGTTTGAAGTGCCCTAACTAGGGAGAAACCGGTCCTGGGTGGCGTGGTTTTTTGGAGGCCCTGGCTTGGCAATTTGGGTTGGACTGTTCCCATCAGTAACAGTTAAAGACTGATTTGAATATGGCTGGGTCCAAACTGAGGAGGGTTGATGAGCAAAACAACAATGGATTGGAGTGCTACCCCGAGCTATTGCCAGTGGTTAGACTTATTCTCATCAATAAATCAGATGTCTTGTAAAGAGTGACTACTCAACCGTAAGGGTCTGAAGGCGCGGTGGTTGGTGCTGGTCTGACAGGGCGCTGTGGTTCAGTCGAAAAGCCATGTCTTGAGGTCCTTTCTGAAGTGAGGCAGTTACGGTGACTGCCTGCGGTGGATAGGTAGTGTGTTCCAGGTCTTTGCTGCGAGGTCGGAGAAAGATCTTCCTGCAGCTGTGGTCTTGCAGTTACGTGGGACGGAAGCCAGGGCCAGTTGGGTGGAGCGGAGGTCTCTGGTGGGTGCGTGGAATGCAAAGCGGTGGTTGAGGTATGCAGGTCCTGCGTCGTGTAGGGCTATTGCAGTTGGTGCCCAGACCCGCATGCGGTGGCAACCAATGCCTTTCTCCAGGATTGGAGCACGAAGAGCAGTTATGCAGTTCCCCCATTCCCAACGATCATGAGAATGTCCTCCCAGATTCAGAGACAGCAGGCAGACCTTGTGGTGGTCACCCTAATTTGGAGAGCTCGAGTATGGTTTCCAGTTCTGATGGAACTTTCTTAGGATTTTCCAATCCCTCTACCCCTTGTTCTGGATCTCTTCCACGATCTCCTGTATGATGAAGTTACAACACAGACGAGAGCATGGATTCACAGCTTATTTATTAGGCACTCTTCATTTAGCCTCCTGTTCATGCCCTAACCGACTTGTTGTGTTCCTTCTAAAAAATAAAAAACAACATTTTACCTTCCATTATAGAACTTCTAACATAGAATCCCCTTACTATTCTATATTCTTATTACATCATCACATTTCTCCCCCCACCCCCCTTTTAAATAAAGACAACCAACAAAAAAACTCAGCAATGTTCAATTAAAAGTTTGGGTTTCTTTACAAGTCTTTCAGACTTCCTGGTCACTTGTCGATCTTGTTGGATACTTGGTTGTACACCTTCATGCTCAACATCTGGATTTACTTTTTTGAAAAATGTCTTATTCCTTGTTACTGTTTTGTCACCATTCCTTCCTGTTAATGCTGTTCCTTTAACTTTTATTATCTCCATTGGCATTGGATGAAATCTACGTTGTGATTTTTTTAACCTGTTGTTGACGAACCAGTACTAAATCACCTATTTGATACTGTTGGTTCTGACATCTCTTTCCTTTTTGTGCATAATATTTCATTTGATCTTTTGCTTCTTTGTCTTTTTGTAATATTTCTTTAGGATATTTCTGCGGAACTGCAGGTAAGAGTGGTAGACGAGTTTGTCTTGACTGACCAAGCATTAGTTCTGAAGGACACTTTCCAGTTGACGTATGCGGGGTGTTTCTGTAATCCTGTAAAACTTGACACAGTGCCGGATTTATTGATATCTGTGACAGTTTTGCTATTTGCACGGCCTTCTTAATAGTGGCCATTAATCTTTCTATCATTCCATTAGCTTGAGGCCACATAGGAGTTATTTTCCGATGCACAATTCCCAAGTAGTTCACAAATTTTTGAAATACACTTCCATTAAACGGTGGTCCATTATCTGTTTTCAAAACATTAGGTATCCCCCGTGTGGAAAATATTTCATCTAAAACTGGAAGTACTACTGATGTTGACGTTGATGATACCGCTTTTACAATAGGAAAGCATGAATACTCATCTATTATGGCTAACAGATAGTGTCCTGCATCTAGTGGTCCATAGAAATCCGCTGCTACATTAGTCCGCACAGCATCTGGGAACTCTGACATGTGCAATTCTTCTATTCCTCTTTCTCTAGAAGTACATTGGCATATGTGAAAAGACTGAACTACTTCTTCTACTTGTTGATCCAGTCTAGGAAACCACAACTTTTCCCTTAAAAAATTCTTTGTGGCAGAGATACCCCTGTGGCTTTCGTTCACTAAGTCAATTGCTCGTCGATCTAGACAAAGTGGAATGATCAATGTATTTCCTCTTAGAAGTATTCCAGAAGAAGCTACTGACAGTTCAGATTGTATGTTTTTGAATGCTAGTATATCGTGTTTCCTTATGCTTGACTTTAAATGACTAGCACTATTTATTAGTCTCCATTTGTTTTCATGTATAATCTTTATTACTCTTGAATAGTGTCCTCCATATGTGTAGCCTAATTGTGCCTCTGTAATAATTCCTGGTACCGCTGACTTGATTATGAAACAGATATACTCTTCTACATCTAAATCTTGATTTATCTCCGAGTTAAATGGATGCCTGGACAAATAATCTGCCGGGTTATGTTCTTTTCCTCGTTTATGAAGAATTCTGAAGTCATAATCCATCAATCTCATGCCCCATCTTTCAATTCTAGGCAGCATTTTTATTTTTGGATTTCAAAAAATGGACACAAGAGCTTGATGATCTGTTATTATCACAAATGGTTTTCCATATATGAAATCATGATAGTGTTCACATGCCCAAACAACCGCTAAACTTTCTTTTTCAGGCTGAGAATATCTTTGCTCAACATCAGAGAGACTTTTACTTGCATGAGAAACTATATATCTAGGAGTTTCTCTTCCAGGCTTATGTTGTACCAGGATTGCACCTAATCCTACAGGGCCAACGTCTTCCACCAATTCTGTACACAAATTTAGGTCAAAATATTTTAAATTTGCTGCCATTGATATTTGTAGCCTTATTTCATTAAATTTATGTTCACAATCATCATTCCAGTGAAACTTTTGACCTTTTCTCTTTAATTCCCTGAGGGGTGAGCTCAAAGTTGCAAAATTATTAACATATCTTGCACAATAACTGGCCATTCCCAGAAATTACCGCAAGTCTGTTACATCTTTAGATCTTTGTATTGCATTCAGAGCGGTCACATTTTTAGGATATGGTTTCATTCCTTCACAAAAATATATGAGACCATAAAATGTTAATTCAGTTTTATTTATTTCCCATTTCTATAAATTAAGGGTCAATCCAGCTTTGAGAAGCTGTTGACATACTCCAACCAGGGCTTGATCATGTTCCTCTTGAGTTTTGCCAAAGACTAAAAAATATCATCACTGTAATTCGTGCTATTTTGTACAGGTCTTATGATATTTTTTATAATTTCTTGAAAAATCTCAGCAGCTGAACATATCTCAAAATGTAACTGTTCATATCTAAACAGTCCCATATGCGTAGAGAATGTTGTGATATATTTCGATTGATCATCAATTTCTAATTGATGATATCCTTTACATAAGTCAAGTTTTGAAAACACAGCAGCCCCATTGATGCTGCTGATCATATCGTTTAGATGAGGGCCCGGATATCTCTCTCTTTCAATGGCAGTGTTTGGAATTCTCATGTCCACACAAATTCTGATATCTTTAGTGTCTTTTTTTGGAACAATTACAATGGGTGACACCCATGGCATTGGACCTGTTGCTTCTTCAACTATGTCCTGCTCAAGCAACAACTTTATTTCTTTCTCTACTTTTGCTTGAATATGAACTGGAACTCTTCTGTGTGTTTGTGCGACAGGTTTCACTGTTTCATTTATGTGTAGGGTAATTGCTGTATCCTTTAATTTGCCTAATCCAATAAATAATTGTGGGTACTTCCTCAGAATTGGATGATCTGTTATTATATTACAAGTCACTGCTAACAATCCCTTGAATTGAGCAGTTACATTACTTAGCAAGCACGGTCCTGGCACTTCTCCTTGTAGGCACACACAACAAGAAGCTACCCTGAATGAGTGTCTGATTCTTAAGGCAAACGAAGGCGCACTACGCCTTCTTCTGTGTGGTGTTGGGCATCTCAAAAAAATGTAAGGACTGTCCTCACAAACCACCAGGTGTCATGCTTCATCATCGGCAGTCCTCGCTCTCTAAAAACCACGTTTGATAGAGTGCGGGCCTTCACCTGGAGACAGAGAGGCACTTCTACAACTAAGTGGGGGCCCGTGCAGGAAGGTGAGTGAGTAATTTAAAAATTAATGCAAACTCCACATGAAATTTTATTTACGTGGGATTTGCTTAATATTAAAACTTAGGTTATGAAGTCTCAAAGTAGAGATTGACAAAGGTCAACCTACCAAAGTGGATCTATCTTAGTCTGTTAGAGACTAGATAGGAGCCCTCTTTTCATGTCCTGATGAATGCCATGGACCCTCCTGGCCACGACGGCAGAAACATGTTGACGACACTGATGGGGATGGGGTACTAAACCCCTGTGTCCCCACCCTAAGTTTTAATATTAAGCAAACACCCATTTTTTTGAGATGCCCAACACCACACAGAAGAAGGCGTAGTGCGCCTTCGTTTGCCTTAAGAATCAGACACTCATTCAGGGTAGCTTCTTTTTGTGTGTATCTATATTACTTGGAGGCCAGCTCACCCTGATTACCCCGTAGCCTCTTGTTCCCTCCCCTAGTGAATATTAGGGATATTGTGTGTATATAAACTTCTCCTTGTAGAACATGTATATCTTCTTTGATAACCATATCTCCATATTTTAGTATTTCCTCAAATTTTCCTAGACAGGAAACATGATGTTTGGCTCCCCATTGAAAAACACTCATGTCCTAAGTGCGTAGAGGAGGTTGTTCAGCCATTTTCACATATTCACTTATGCACATTATGTTACATGTCGCCCCACTATCAAGTACAAACGGTACTTTTTGGGAGCCTAGTAATAGATCAACTGATGTGGTCTTCTGGATATTTTCTTTCTTTAGCATTCTGAGTTGCTGAATTTCATTACCTTCTTGCATCATATATAATCCTTCACATTGTTCAAGTTCTTCCTCAGAGTATCTCTCAAATTCCTCCATTTGTCTTATATGTTTTATGTTTCCAGTTTTCTTTTTCTCATCTAGATTAAATTGCTTGTTCCCAGTTTCTTTCCTCATCCAATTTTCTTTCTTCTCCTTCTTAAATCTGCATACACTTGCGAAATGATTGTACCTTCCAGATTCCTTGCATTGCTGTCCCATTGCTGGACAGGACCTTTGATGTGGAAATTGAAATCCACACCTATAACACAATTTCTTTTCTTTGTATTTTATTTCCAACTTCCTTCCGTTACCGATCCTTAAATTTGTCTCACTTGCTCTAGAGTTTTTACTCTTCCTTCTTCCATGTTCGTAGCATGTTTTTGAGCCTGCATTTCTGTTCTAGCCATACGTAAAATTTCTTGTAGGTCATACGTTTTTTCTAGGAGCTTTTTCCTGAACTTTAGTGAGTTACAACCTTATAATTACTCTTACCTTATTGCTTCTTCATTACTAAATCTATTGAATTCACAGAATGTTACTAATTTTTTTAGTCTCGTGACAAAATCATCCATGGTCTCATCTTCTTTTTGACATGCCATATTAAAATTGTATCTCTCGAAATCTAAATTCCTTTGAGGGTCAAACTTATCATTTAAGCATTTCATAAGTCCTTTGTATGTATTCCGTTCTTGTTCTGGAAACGTAACAATTAAATCTTCCACATCATCTCCCACAAGATTAAGCAATAGGTCTTTTGCCTCCTCGTCAGTGTGGTTTTTGCATGTTGCCCTTAAAAAATGTTGAAACCTTCTTGTCCATTTTTCCCATCTCTGAGCAACATTTTGTTGTTCTGACAAATCAAAGGGTAATGGTCTCCTGAAAATTGTACTAGATATTTTCCCTGTACCATTTTCCTCATTGTATGTCTGAATTCATGTTAATTGTTACATTACTACCTTCATTTTCTAATGACATGACTGCTGATGTTTTAATATGTATTTTTTTACTTCAGTATTTATTGTTTACTTGTCACTTAAACTTTCTGGACAATTTATAAAAGAAAAAAAAAGAATTTGTCATCAGTGTTCATGTATTTTCTTGCTCTGCTCTGTGCTGCTTTTGTTTCTCGTTTTTTTTTCCCCACTTAGGCATTGAGCTTGTACATGTGAAACGCTGTAATTTTCTTTGTTTGTTTGCGTACATTCAAATACGCAAATGCGCCTGACTTTAAAATAGCGGCCGTTATTATGCTAATATAGGCGATGCAGGGTGCCTGACTCTCTAAAATGGCCGCCCATGGCATGCACACACGGTCAGGCTCTGCAAAATGCCTGGCTCTCTGAAATGTCCGCTGTCACTTCAGGTATGCGCATTCATTCATATCTGTTCAAAGGTATTGCCTGGCTCGTCACATATATATGTGTGCACACAGCTTTGCCATTACTCTCTAAGATAGCCGTCGCCTCACGCATGCGCACACGGTTTTCCGTTCTCACTTTAAAAAAAAAATCTAATTATGAGGGCACCACAACGTGTGCGCATCACTCACGCTTATCCTTTCTTGAGTGCGATGCGCGTGCCGAGAAACAGTCTCGCTCAAAAAGCAGACCAGAATGAGGCAGCGTAGAGATGTCTTCATCGAAAACGGCACTTGCAAGTTTCAATTGAGGTTTACGTGGGTTCTTCCAATCGTCGCCATTATGATGAAGTTACAACACAGACAACAGCATGTATTCACAGCTTATTTATTAGGGCACTCTTCATTAAGCCTCCTCTTCATGCCCCAACCAACTTGCTGTGTTCCTTTAAAAAAAAAAAAAAAAACATTCTACCTTTCATTATAGAACTTCTAACATAGAATCCCCTTACTAATTTATATTCATATTACATCCTCACCCCCCTGGTCCTAGCGGGGTCTCGTTGCCTCATGGCGTGGCGGATTACCAGGAACATTGGACGGTCCAGGGAATTTCACAAGAGGCTGCGTCCTTACACTCCAAGGATTGGGCGGACAGTACAAATAAGAGATACCTCTCAGCCTGGTCGCGATGGTTGGGTTGGTGTCACCAACGGCATGTGGATCCCGCTGGGTCTGACATTCTCCACATTCTAAATTGCCTCGCCTCTTTAGCCTCCGAGGGTTTAGCTTACAAGTCCATTAATAACTTTAGGTAGGCTATTTCAGCGGGTCTTGTGCCGATAAACGGCCGTCCGGTCGGTGAACATCCATTGTTATGTAAGCTCCTTAGGAGTATCTGGGTATCCTTTCCTCCTGAGCCCCGGTATTCTACGCTATGGGACGTCAATAACGTTTTACATCTTTTTAAATCTTGTCCCACGAACAAATATCTATTGCGGAAACAACTGTCTGTGAAACTGGCTACCTTATTCTGCTTGGTGTCATGTCGCAGGGTATCTGATGTTCAGGCTCTGATCCTTACAGGTAGAGTATTTATCCCAGATGGGGTGACTTTTCATGTTTCCAGGAGAATGAAATGTAATTCTAGGATTGTGTCATACCCTCTTTTTCCACAGGTTCCAAAGTTGTGTGTGGTAAAGGCAATTAAAGCCTATGAGTCTTTGACGGTGGACCTCTGCCCACACGGGAAACAGCAATCGCTTACTGCTCTTACCAAGCCACATAGAGTGGTATCTTCTCCCACTATTACCAGGTGGATTCGATGGGCCATGCAGGAGGCTGGCATTGGTGTTTGGAGTTCATTCGGTCCGAGGGGCCGTGGCCTCCAAAGCATTTTTCCTGGGAGAATGTTTAGAGGATATTCTCAATGCAGTGGATTGGTCCTCAGACTCTACGTTTAAGAGGTTTTACTTCAAACCTGTTCTGAATATGGTGTCTTTGGTGATGAACAAGCTTTGAACTAGCCTAATCCTCACCTCCGTGTCCTGACTTACAATGAAAGAAAAATGTCCTGGCTATCGTAACGGAAAGTTTCAATTCTATTGAGGACACAGAGGCGAGGATTAGTCCAGTCTTACTTAGCGTACCAGGTTGACGCACTACCCTCCCTTCATGAGGGTTAAGTATCATTTCATATTTTTACAATGCGTCAATGTTGGAGTATACATTGTGGTTTATGATAATAGTCATGTTATTTCCAATGTTTGAACGTGTTTCTGATATACCTATTATGCTCACTATGCATTCCTCTCTCTTGGAAGCAAGGACTTATGCTGTGCCTTGTATGTCAGGGACTGATTCATCAAAACAGGAGTCATTTTCGACTGATGGAGCTGTTTTTGCAGGAAGAAAGAGGAGGATAGAGAGGCCGAAGGGTCTTGAGGGACAGGGTGCCAATCGTCAGAGGGGCTAAATAACTGTCTGCATTAAGGCCCTGCAAACAGTAAACCCCTCTACTTTGGCTCCAGTAATTTCATTTAATATGTTGCCAATCGTTTTTAACTTGTCGCAGTCGCTTTTTTAAGTCGAGCCTGAACAGCGCTTGCACTGTTAGGCGATCTGTTGTCTGTACTTTGTGGGGTCTGACTCCTCCCACGCTTTGGATTGGGTTTTGAATGTGTCATTTAAGAATCGTAGCCTGCAAATGTCTAATGGTGGGTGCATGTCCCACCTTTTCTGAGAAGTTCACTCCCATGGAGTATTGCCCCAGGTACGAGTAGCGATGCGCAGGCAGTCCCTATGTGCAGACCTACATGGTTCCTCTCCTAAATGTTATAGGACATGCTCTAGTCCTAAAGCATGCACTGGGTACCCGGGCATCACGCGCTGCCTGCCCTTTGCTTAGGTAACAGGTCGTGAAAAGTTGTGAACTGCACTAGCGCCGCACTCTCTCGCTGGATTTTGTGCTCTTTTTAACCTGACCAACACATTTACCTGTCGCGGACGCGTGGGCACGCAGCACTTTTTGCTTTTACCCCCTTGTTTTAATGAACGCTTTCCAGCTTCCATGGATGAAAAGTGCCATCTACTTTTGTCGCTAATATTAGGTGTCTATGGCGCCTGTTTATTTAATATAGGTAAACACACTAGGGAGCGTCCGTTTTTTCTTCTTTGTGAATATTGCTTCCCCTCCTATGTTCTCTAGGATGCGCAGGCTTCGTTGTCTGCAGATCGTGTGCACTTCTGTCCTCCAGTCAGAGGCCTGCGGCTGCACTCTGCACGCTCCAGCTGTGCTCGTCTCAATCAGCGATGACCCAGCAGCTGATGAGGCAGGGAGGAAACTGAGGCGACAGTATCCAGCAGTTAGTGTGGGATTTAAAGGGCTGGTGAAATTTGGAGAAAAGCAGGCTGTGGGATTAGTGCGAGTTGGGGCTGGCTGGAGGAAGCTGGGGTGATAGGTACCCACCTGGCAGAGACAGCACAGACTGACCAGAGAGACGTCAGTCTCCCAGACAAACGGGGGTAGCGAGGCTGCTGGGAATGGACTTTTAAAGTTCGAGAGAAACTGGCCGAAAAGGACTACCCAGTAGGGACTGGCACTGACTGGAAACGAGGTACCTGTTGGATGACTGATTGGCGACAGCGAGGGCTTTAAGTGAGATGAAAAAACTGGGGGTTTCAAAGGGGCGTGGCCAATGTAATTAACGGCATGGCTTAAAAACACCTAAGCTAAAAATCTGTGCCTCGCATAGTGCGCCGCCCGACTACTATTTTTCTGTTTCTGACATTGCATCCAGATATAAAATTCAACAAGTAACTTTACACCTACAACAAGCCAGGACTATTGGCTTTGTCATTGGTTGTTAGTTGCATAAGATAAATAAGCAACAACTATACCTTCGCTGTATATTATATTGAAAATGCTACTGTCCAGAAATGATGAGACTGTGAAAGAACTATAACGCGTCTCTTTGAAGTGACATCAATGGCAGTGAAGGGTGGTATTGCTGCAGAGTTAAGATTTTTTTTCACCCTGAGGGTGAGGGCAGAAATGGAGAGCCCGATAGGGACAAGTCTCAACACCTGCTTTTTAGAACTGCCTGTGCTGAGCACCGGCAGGGCCCGGCCCACTTAAAGCCATGGGGTCAGCTGTTGCAGGTTGGATCCCACAGTGTTTTCCACTGATTATGATTTAGTACACGAGTGTGGACGGTCAGTGCACAGCTGGGTTGATTGTGATTTAGTGCACAACTGTGGGAGGTTAGTGCACCCCACGGCTGATTGTGATTTCCTGCGCGAGCGTGGGTGGTCAGTGCACACCAGGCCAGCACGGGCTGGCAGGAACAGGGTAGCTGGTAGCCTGGTGCAGACTGTGATCCACCGGTAGGACCTGGCCATGGGTGGGAAGTAGTAGGAGGGTCTGAGCGGGAAGGGGACTCACACTGAGAAAGGGGGGCCGTTTGTGAATAAGCCGCCATAGGCCAATCCGCAGTGTATATGGAGTCAAGGGGTATGTGACCCGCTTGCACACCGGGGCAGTGTACAAGTGATCTCTTCGGGCTGGCCAGCTGTAACTAACCGACGTTTACGTGAAGGATTAGAAGGCACGGACACCAGACTGGAAGCGACCGCAAGAATTGAGAACAGCACTAGAACCCGCAGGTAAGAACGCTCTACTTCTCTACTGGACGTCCTTTGTGGCACTGAAAGCACTGTGACTACCAAGCAGGGTAACTAGTGTCATTTGACAACCAAGTGTGCAGCCCCGGGTTTTACTTGCTTTAAAAAATACTTGGGTTCATCTGGTCTGCATGGTTTGCAAATCACTCACACTTTGGATGCAACTTTTGCATTTCCAGGGCTGGCACAATTAGCCCGTGCTGTAGTCACCCCTTATCAGTGCTTAATTTGAGCCGGTGCTATCCAGTGCTCAGCACCGGCACTTAATTGGTTTCCAGTGCTCGGCACCTAACTGTTCTAAGTATGGTGTTGACAGTCTACCACATGGTGGCGCTGCTCATTTTATTTAGAGATGAGCAGAACAACAGTTGTTTAGGATTACAATATACATTAAAATAGTGCTAATACCTGCCTCCCCAGCCATTCCTTTAGCTTTGGGGACCTTGAGTAATCTGAACTGTCCACTTGCAGGTGAGAGAGATGGCTAGTAGTTGTTTTGGCAGCGATGACAGAGGCGATGTGTGGTGCAAGCTGCAGTGGCCTCCTGGTCAGAGACCTGGCAATTAATATTTTACAAATTAAGCACTGCCCCTTATACTTCAGTAACCTAGGTATTTTGTGACATTGGATCCTTTGACAGGTTGGTAGCGCTGGTGCTGGGTCAGTCTGATGTTTGATGGGAGAATGGCCGGCACAGTAACCTAGTTATTTTGTGACATGGTGCCTCTGACAGGTAGGCAGTGCTGGTGCCGGGTCTGTTGCAGGTTAGTAAGAGACTAATCTTGAGGGAAAAGTGGAGTTTGCAAAAGATCGATGCAGAAGAAAGGCTGATTGGGCTGGGTTCGAGTCAGCCACTCATCAGTGCTAGCCAACAGGGCTGTGTCAGAGCTGCCCCTGCCTTACAACCCATAAGAGGCCTGGAGCAGGTCGCACAATTTCCAGATTTCCAAGTTTGCCTCTGCTGTGGCCATCTTTAAAATAGGTTAAGCTGCTCCCCTTTTTTTTCTTTAGAGACATCATTTTAGCAAGAGATGGGAGGATCCGGAGCTTGAAAATCCAACTTGTGTGTGTGCGTGCACAGTATGAGTGGAAAGGTGCATATCCATGGGTATCTGTGTACATGGGAGGAGCTGTATGGGGTAAGTTTGATGTGTGTATGTGTTCTTTCTGTCTGTGGGTGTGAAACTGTGCAAACATGTCTGTGTCTACCTAGGTGTGCTAATGGACATCTGTGCATGTGCTCACCGGTGTGTTTATTTGTTGTGTACCTCTTCAAACCCTGGCGGCACAGCACCCAGGATAATATCCTGCATAGCTAAAACTTATAAGGTCCAAACGGCAAGACCTATTGGCCATGCCAATGCTTGTTTATCAAACTATCAGCCCCTCCTACGTCCTACCTTGCCGGGGCATCTATACCTCACCGCCTGTGGACATACAGCAACACCCTCCCCCCCCCTCCCCCCTCAAACAGCTTGGAAACAGCCCGACAGAGGTGGGGTGATTCAGGTGAGCTTGGGAGGTGCAGAGCTGTGTGTTCAGAGGACAGTCGCGGCCTTGATGGAGCCAGCTAAGGGCTGTCGGTGAAGAACGGCTGCTGCTCATTGTATTCAACAGCACATTTCTTTCTGCCCATGGCGCTATTGGAGCAAGGGCCGGCCCTGCCTCAAAGTGTAAGCGCCAATGCTAAGCACTCTACACTGTCCTGCAGCGCATGCCGTAAAGTTTCATAAGTAGGTTTAATTATACCGCACACATGAAGTCGAGCCTTTGTAGTTCACCTTTACGCCCCATCCTTCAGTTTAGCTGCAGGGAACTCTGTCGCGCGCATCTTTCATAATCACTTTATCAGGTGCAAATTGGCTATGATTGCCTTGTTTGGACATTTACATTTATTTAGAGTATTCAATGATGGCTCCCTGAGTTAAACGCTCGCTACTGAAAGATGCAGCGATCTTCAAATTCCAGCAAGGCCATCCGTACCAGGTCGGTAAACTGAGTACAATTATATCAGAAAACAGTAAACGTATTTATTGTTTACAGCTCGTCGAAGCAGCGCAAGGTTGCTATGAAGCGTTACGTAAGAAAACTTGTTGCATAAAAATGTACGTTCACGGGGCCTTCTTCACAATCAATCAATCACAGAATTTGTAAAGCACACTTCTTACCCGCGAGGGTCTCAAGGCGCTAGGGAAAAAAAGGGGGGGGGTGCTGCTACTGGTCGAACAACCAGGTCTTGAGTAGCCTCCTGAAGGTCAGCAGGTCTTGGGTCTGTCGTAGGCTTAGTGGAAGGGTGTTCCAGGTCTTGGCGGCGAGGTGGGAGAAGGATCTGCCGCCGGTGGTGGTTCTTCGAATGCGAGGGACGGTGGCGAGGGAGAGGTCGGCGGAGCGGAGTTGGCGGTTGGGGACGTAGAAGAGGAGTCGTCTGTTGAGGTAGACTGGGCCAGTCTTGTGGAGTGCCTTGTGTGGGTGGATGAGGAGTTTGAAGGAGATTCTCCTGTCGATGGGGAGCCAGTGCAGGTTCCTCAGGTGGGGGGTGATGTGGCTGTGGCGTGGTACATCGAGGATCAGGCGTGCGGAGGCGTTTTGTATGCGTTGCAGTCGCTTGATGAGCTTGGCCGGGGCTCCCGCGTAGAGGGCGTTCCCATAGTCAAGTCTGCTACTGACGAGGGCCTGGGTGACTGTTCTTCTTGTGTCTGTCGGGATCCACCTGTAGATCTTGCGAAGCATGCGGAGGGTGTTGAAGCAGGAGGATGAGACTGCGTTGACTTGCTTGGCCATGGAGAGCGTTGAGTCGAGGATGACTCCCAGGTTGCGTGCGTGGTCGGTGGGTGTCGGGGCTGCTCCCAGCGTCATTGGCCACCAGGAGTCGTCCCAGGCTGAGGGGTTGGAGCCGAGGATGAGGACCTCTGTCTTCTCCGTGTTCAGTTTTAGTCGGCTGATCTTCATCCAATCGGCGACGGCCTTCATTGCTTCATGGAGGTTGGATTTGGCGGCGAGGGGGTCCTTGGTGAGGGAGAGGATCAGTTGAGTGTCGTCTGCGTAGGAGATTATGTTGAGGTCGTGCTGTCTGGCGATGCGTGCGAGCGGGGCCATGTAGATGTTGAACAGTGTTGGGCTGAGGGACGATCCCTGGGGTACGCCGCAGATGATCTCGGAGGCTTCGGATCGGAATGGTGGGAGGCGGACTCTCTGGGTTCTGCCGGCGAGGAAGGAGGTGGCCCATTCCAGGGCCTTGTCTCGGATCCCTGCGTCGTGGAGGCGTGCGCGTAGAGTGCGGTGGCAGACAGTGTCGAAGGCGGCGGAGAGGTCCAGCAGGATGAGGGCTGCGGTCTCACCGTTGTCCAGCAGGATCCTGATGTCGTCGGTGGCGGCGATGAGGGCAGTCTCAGTGCTGTGGTTGCTGCGGAACCCCGATTGGGATGGGTCCAGGATGCTGTTTTCTTCGAGGTATCGGGTTAGCTGTTTGTTGACGATCTTCTCGATGACCTTGGCTGGGAACGGAAGCAGGGAGATGGGCCGGAAGTTCTTGAGGTCTCTCGGGTCCGCCTTGGGTTTTTTGAGTAGGGCGTTGATCTCTGCGTGTTTCCAGCTCTCTGGGAAGGTCGCGGTCTCGAAGGAGAGATTGATGACGTTGCACAGGTGGGGTGCGATGGAGCGGCTGGCTTTGTTGAAGATGTGGTGCGGGAAAGGGTCTGACGGGGAGCCGGAGTGTATTGTGCTCATGGTCTTGATGGTGTCCTCGATGTTCACGCTGGCCCAGGCTGGCAGGGGGTCGTGGTCGATGGTGTGCGGCGGGTCTGGTGCATCGATCTTAGTTGGGGCTGTCTGGGTGTTGAAGCTGTCGTGGATGTCGGCGATCTTGCGGTGGAAGAAGGTGGCGAGGGAATCGCACAGGGGTTGCGACGGCGGGATGTCGTTGGTGTTGGAGCTGGGGTTGGAGAGTTCCTTCACGATGTTGAAAAGCTCCTTGCTGTTGTGTGCGTTGTTGTCGAGGCGGTGTTTGAAGGAGATTCTCTTGGCGGACTTGATGAGGTGGTGGTGGTTACGGATGGCGTCTTTGTGGGCTGCGTGGCTGTCCGGTGTCTTATCACTGTGCCATTTCTTCTCTAGTTTCCGGCAGGTACGCTTGGAAGCTAGGAGCTCCGAGGTGAACCAGCTGGCTCTTTTGGTGGTGTCACTGTAGGTGAGTTTTTTCAGCGGGGCGAGGGTGTTGGCACAGTCGTCCATCCATCGTCTGGGTTGCAGGCAGCGTCGTCGGTGTTGGATGGGTCGGAGGGAGGGCTGAGAGCGAGGGTTGCCCGAAGTTGGTCTTCGGTGACTTTGCTCCAGCAGCGGCGTGGGATCTGTTGGGTGCGGTGGGTTTCTGGAAGGTGAAATGGATGCAGCGGTGGTCGGTCCAGAGGAGTTCCGTGGTGTGGCTGAAGGAGACGTGGGAGCTTGAGGAGAAGATGGGGTCAAGCGTCTGGCTGGCGGAATGGGTCGGTGTTGTGACGAGCTGGCTCAGACCGAGGTTGGCGAGGTTGTTGATCAGGGTGGTGGAGTTGCTGTCGTTGTTGTTCTCCAGGTGAAAGTTCAGGTCTCCGAGGAGGATGTAGTCGGTAGAGGTCAGGGCGTGCGTGCTGATGAAGTCGGCGATGGAGTCGCTGAACTGGGGTCGGGGCCCAGGGGGTCTGTAGACAAGGGTGCCTCTAAGGGTGGTGTTGGGGTCCGTGTGGATCTGGAAGTGCATGTGTTCGGCGGTGCTGAGAGTGTCGTCGGTGCTGGTCGAGACCCTGATGGTGTTCTTGTGGACGATGGCGATTCCTCCTCCTACTGCGTTGACGCGGTCTCTGCGGGTGATCTTATAGCCGTCTGGGATGGCTATGGCGATGTCGGGGGCGGAGGAGTCGTTCATCCAGGTCTCTGTCAGGAAGGCGACGTCTGGTGATGGTGTCGAGCAGGTCCCAGAGCTCAACGGCGTGTTTGCGTGCGGAGCGGGTGTTCAGTAGGATGCATCGGAGGTGGTTGAGGTCCTTCTTGGCGGGCGCCTCGGTGGCTCTGAGGCTGGTGTAGCTGCAGTTCCGGCAGGTGAAGGGACCATGGGTGCGTTTCGGGGTGGCCTTGAAGCAGTTGTGCGTCCGTCCGGGGTTGAGAGCGTGGAGTGTGGTGGCATCGTATCGGCGTCGGTCCTCGAGGCTGGAGCGGGGGGCGCCCGGCCCAGGGGTTCTGGCGCTGGGCGCAGTCCAGGCGCGGACGGGCGTAGATGGGCTTGCCTTAGGTGCGCCTTCGGCGCGACAGCGGCGCGGCCGCGCAGCGGCCGCCATATATAGGGAGGTGGGAGGGAGGAGCAGCTGGGAGGCAGGGGCAGCGAATGGGCAGTCAGGGGGGCGGGGCCGCAGGGGACGCAGCGGCGGGAGTGGAGAGAGGCAGCGAGGGGTACAGAAGGCAAAATGGACACAAGGGAAATGGGGGCAGCGAGGGAAACAGAAGGAAAAATGGACACAAGGGAAATGGGGGCAGCGAGGGAAACAGAGGAAAAAACGGGCACAGTTCAATGGGGGCAGCGAGGGAAACAGAAGGAAAAATGGACACAAGGGAAATGGGGGCAGCGAGGGAAACAGAGGAAAAAACGGGCACAGTTCAATGGGGGCAGCGAGGGAAACAGAAGGAAAAATGGACACAAGGGAAATGGGGGCAGCGAGGGAAACAGAGGAAAAAACGGGCACAGTTCAATGGGGGCAGCGGGGCAAACAGAAGGAAAAAAGGACACAGTTCAATGGGGGCAGCGAGGGAAACAGAAGGAAAACGGGCACCGAGGCCACAAGCAGAGGGGCGAGCTTACCAGCAGCAGCAGCGGGCAGGACACCACAGGCGGAGCTGTGTGGCGGGGGAGCGACCTACCTGGCAAGGTCAAGGGTCGCTCTCCTCACCGCGCAGCGGCCGCCATATATGGGGAGGTGGGAGGGAGGAGCAGCTGGGAGGCGGGAGGCAGGGGCAGCGAATGGGCAGTCAGGGGGGCGGGGACGCAGCGGCGGGAGTGGAGAGAGGCAGCGAGGGGTACAGAAGGCAAAATGGACACAAGGGAAATGGGGGCAGCGAGGGAAACAGAAGGAAAAATGGACACAAGGGAAATGGGGGCAGCGAGGGAAACAGAGGAAAAACGGGCACAGTTCAATGGGGGCAGCGAGGGAAACAGAAGGCAAAATGGACACAAGGGAAATGGGGGCAGCGAGGGAAACAGAAGGAAAAATGGACACAAGGGAAATGGGGGCAGCGAGGGAAAGAGGAAAAATCGGGCACAGTACAATGGGGGCAGCGAGGGAAACAGAAGGCAAAATGGACACAAGGGAGATGGGGGCAGCGAGGGAAACGGAGGAAAAAACGGGCACAGTACAATGGGGGCAGCGAGGGAAACAGAAGGCAAAATGGACACAAGGGAGATGGGGGCAGCGAGGAAACAGAGGAAAAAACGGGCACAGTACAATGGGGGCAGCGAGGGAAACAGAAGGCAAAATGGACACAAGGGAGATGGGGGCAGCGAGGGAAACAGAGGAAAAAACGGGCACAGTACAATGGGGGCAGCGAGGGAAACAGAAGGCAAAATGGACACAAGGGAGATGGGGGCAGCGAGGGAAACAGAGGAAAAAACGGGCACTGTACAATGGGGGCAGCGAGGAAACAGAAGGCAAAATGGACACAAGGGAGATGGGGGCAGCGAGGGAAACAGAGGAAAAAACGGGCACAGTACAATGGGGGCAGCGAGGGAAACAGAAGGCAAAATGGACACAAGGGAGATGGGGGCAGCGAGGGAAACAGAGGAAAAAACGGGCACAGTACAATGGGGGCAGCGAGGGAAACAGAAGGCAAAATGGACACCAGGGAGATGGGGGCAGCGAGGGAAACAGAGGAAAAAAACGGGCACAGTACAATGGGAGCAGCGAGGGAAACAGAAGGCAAAATGGACACAAGGGAGATGGGGGCAGCGAGGGAACAGAGGAAAAAACGGGCACAGTACAATGGGGGCAGCGAGGGAAACAGAAGGCAAAATGGACACAAGGGAGATGGGGGCAGCGAGGGAAACAGAAGGCAAAATGGACACAAGGGAGATGGGGGCAGCGAGGGAAACAGAGGAAAAAACGGGCACCGAGGCCACAAGCAGAGGGGCGAGCTTACCAGCAGCAGCAGCGGGCAGGACACCACAGGCGGAGCTGTGTGGCGGGGGAGCGACCTACCTGGCAAGGTCAATACTTCAGACTAAATGATTTCTTAGGAAAAACAGTACCCGAGTGCTGATGGGCACCCATGCTCACGTGTGTCACCCTTGAAGATAACACTGTGCTGACGAAGGTTGCGCCACGACTCTTAGGTCTTCCCAAAATGATAAAAAGTGTTAGCGCGTGCTGCAGCTGTGTCATAGCCGGAAATAACATCAGGGAAGAACGTTATCGCTCAAAAAGTGAATATTTATCGAAGCGATTCATTAAAAACATTAATATAAAAGTGCAGTAAAATACACAAGGAGAGAACTAGTCCAGGATCGAATATAACATTTATTTCACGGAAGGGGATTGTCTAACAATTACATAAACTAAAAAAAAAGTTATTCAAGCTACTGTCTGGAACAATAAACAAATATATCTATACATTATAAGAGCAAGGTGTCTTGTTTTTACACATTAATAATCATGCCTTTTAGAATTCAGATATTTTTTTGGTACCCCGCATGGAAATGTAATAACTTTTGCTCAGAAAATAGGATAGGCGCAATTCAATGAAAAAGCCGACAGCCACGTTTCAAGACTGCATGTTATTTCAGAAATCAACAATTTACAAAAATGCACAATGTGTGTAAGATACTCTATAGGTTTCAAACACAGATGGCACTGCCCTGGCTTGTCTGGAAAATGCACCGATGTCTTCTAAACTCACCTAAAAGGGAGCAGCGAAAACTGCACCCTAATTATTTTGGGTCTCAAGGCTCGCCCGTCCCACAATCCCAATAAGTTCTGGACCATCGTATGAAGCCGAGATACAATAGGAAGTCTTGGTCTTTGCAAGCTCCTTATAGATTAACCAAGTGGAAATCAAGATGGTTTTATTAGCAATCGTGTTTAAAACATCGATTTATACCAGGCATACAGGGCTGGATTGGCCCATTATGCCATTGGGCATTTCCGGAGGTCATTGGAGGCAGGTTTATGATGGCCCAGGGCCACTCTGGCGCCCCAGTCACTTTCACGTAGAGAGGAAGGTCCCAACATTAGCCAGAGCAAGACCAATGTCGGCTGTGTGAAGTTTAAAAAGCCCACTGTCACCAGCTCCCCCCTAGTCTGGCCTTGCTTCTCATCGACTTTGAGAAGGCTTTTGACACGATGGACTGGGCCTACCTGCGGCATGTACTACTGAGAGCTGGATTTGGGCCCTGTTTTTGTGGACTCGTCCTTGCGCTCTACACCAATCCCACCGCACGGGCCCAGGTGCACGGTGTAATCTCCAATGTATTTCCTATCAGGTGGGGGCCTAAGCAGGGGTGTCCCCTGTCTTCTCTCCTCTTCACATTGGTGATCAAACCGCTGGCGCACCTTCTCCGTTGCGACACTCAGGTGCGTGGATGGAGATAACATTGAGGGGCACGAGGACTGTATTGCACTCTATGGTGACTACGTCCTCCTTTACCTTGCAGACCCCGCGGTGTGCGGACCCTGCTGCCTTCGAATCCTCAAGCTAATTGGAGAAGCCTCGGGTCTCCACGTTAATCTGCTAAATCGGTATTGTTGCCTCTGACCCCCGCTCTGGACTGTATCGCTTGGCAGAATCAAATCCCTGTTCACCGTCTCAGCTTCCGCAATCTGAATATCTGGGTCGCGCTCCACCATGAACTCACCTGGCCCCTCAATCTTGAGCCCCTGGCGCGGAAGGATAAAGAAGACCTGGGCAAATGGCAGTCCTTTCTGCTGAATGTGATGGGCAGAATCACCCTGTATAAAATTATGATTTTGCAGAGGTTCCTTTATACCTTTCAGAATCTCCGGATACTCCTACCGCGGCGCTGGTTACGAGCTTTAGATAGAGTAGCATCATCATTCCTCTGGCACAATTCCAGGCCTCGCCTGGCCCTTGCCTACTGTCAAAGTGCCCCATATGATGGAGGCCTGGGGATAACCAACCTGTAACTTTACTACCTTGCCTCCGAAGGTCAACAATTGTTTAACGGGGGATGGTCTGACCCAGCCTGCCTGTTGGAGTTGACAATCCCAGGGTTTCCTCCGATTATGGCCACGCTTTACGGATCTCCGGTTCCCATCAACACCCTGTAGTGACCAAAGTGGTTTTCCTCGCCTGGAGGGCTGCATTCTGGCACACTAAATGGGATGCTAAACTCACGCACCAAACCCCCCTTTGGCATGGCACTTGGCTGCATGAGGTAGCGGCGCTGAAGGACTTTTGGAAATGAGACCTGATTGGCATAATACAACTGGGCGACGTGGGGTCCGGGACCCACATACAATCCTTCCAGGAACTCTAAGATCATTACGCACTCACCTCCTCACAATTTTTTAAATACTTACAACTGAAGCATACACTTTGCACCCACATACCACATGCCGCCACTATCCCTGAGTTCAGTCTGATGGAGGCTAAGTTTCTCATGGCCGTGTTTGGCAAAGAAGGCGTTTCTCAAATCTATCGTACATTAATTATTAACGCTCCAGGCACACTAGATTACCTCAGGATTTGTTGGGAGGGATGGCTGGGTCCCGTTGAGGATGACAATTGGAGGGATGCAATGATGGCGCCTAGGGTTATTACAATTTCCTCCAGGCTGCGTCTGATCCAGACCTATTATCTTTATTGTGCCTATCTCACACTGGCCAGGCTGCACCATGTAGGCCTACTTTCTGATCCTACTTTCCCCTGCTGCACACATGACCCTATCGATTTCTACCACATGGTGTGGCTGTGCCAGAGGATTCAGGAATTCTGGACTGCTGTGGTGAGGGAGTTGACGAACGTGCTGGGATGGGAGGTAAACCTTTCACCTCTGATGCTGTTGCTTGGGGTCATGGAGGGTTACGGGTGCTCAAGGGCAAACCCGGCATTCCTAGGAACAGCCACTATGGTGGCCAAGCAAGGTATAGCTGCCCTCTGGAAAAACCCTTCCCCTCCCACTCTGTCGCAATGGAGACCGGGGATGGACTAGTGTGCACATCAGGAGAGACCCGTAAGAAGCCCAGGGTTGTACTTTGGAGCACAGTCATATATGGGGGAAATGGCTGGGACAGTTGGCTTGAGTCTCACACCTCACTGTATTTACACCTATGTCTCTTCTTTGAGTAGTCGTCCTATAACCATTACTTGCTCGTATTGTAGTTAACTGCTAGGTATACTGCTGTACTATCTGAGTGTCATATTGTTCTAAACTCGATAAAAATTGTTTATTAAAAAAAAAAACATCTTTTAATGTAGATCTGGTTAGGTATTGTTGCCCACTGCCTGATTTTACCTGAAACCAACCTCCTGTATATCACACCTGAATTGCTCTATGTAATACAGTATTAATTTTCCACTCTTTAATTTTTCTCCAAAATAAGCTCCTGTCCTCGCCATCGAAGGCTGCCAAGTAATATATGAAACACACAAAGAGCTTTGCCTCGACGGTGTGGACATAATGATGTGCCGGTACATTTAAAGCCATAATGTAATCCATGGTGCCACACTGGGTACAAAAACTTGTTTTGTAAAATGGAAGCAACTATTTGTCTTTCACTTATGCCTCAAATTCCTCCAAAATGATCTTTGCAGAGCCTTTGGCCTCAACATCGAGAAGAGCAAATAAGTCGATGTTTTTTGGGATCATCAAATGTGCCCCCTCCCAAGAATCAGGGGTGACTGTCAGTTCAAATGCAGAATAGTGCAGAGTATTTGGTAAATTCAACCAAAATTGATTTATTTATACAATAAAGCCAGGAGACATTTTGGACCTTGGCCCACCATTTGTTCAGCAACTTACAACAGGTTTGACCGCTCTTTCTTTTTTATCACTGTTCTTGTTTGAGATACTATGGTCCCTCTAAGCTTGTGAGATAAATGGCTCCTTTAACGTGGGTCCTGTTTGCAAAGATTCAAGAGCAATATCCAGCTGACCTGCCTGACATTATTCGCCATTAAGAGATGCAGGATTATTAAGTTATTAACGAAAATCCCAAAATGCCTTTGAGCTTTAGACTGAGTGATTTCACAAAATTCGTCCATTGGTGACTCCATGTGAATGGTCTTTGCCTCCCAAGTACTTTGCTTATATATTTTTATGGCACCTTTTAAGGAATTTGGAAGGGGTCACATGTCAAATCCACATCTTTGCTTGCTCTGTAGCTCAAACCATTGGCTCCTCTTTAGTATTTCACTTTGGTCGAAAAAAGTCTTCTGCTGCTCTATTCTCACTCCTTTAACAAAACTCTTCTTTCTGTCTAACAAACTCTTACAGTGCACCCTCAGTGTATAAAATCGTATACAGACAGGGTTTCCCAAACTCCAGTCCTACCTTGAAGTCATCTACATTCTTGCCTCGTCAAAGCATGTGCTGCTCGTTCACAGCATTGACACTAACTAAGCTGCCTTCTTGAATGGCATTCTAGCTCTGGCTTATGAGAGTCCATCTTTCTACTCAAGCTATTGCCAATATCTGATAGTTATTCACGCTGCTCGTATTAAAGGTCGGTCAGCTGCCACTTTCATGTGTGAAGCTGCCTACATCCCCTGTGGGATCCCTCAGTGTTTCCCATAATCCGCACACCTTTTCAATATTTACATGCAGCCTCTTAAAACACTGCTTAGAAATGTGTGGTTCTTCCTTGTACTCCTACTGCAATGATTCTGTCTTCATCACAATTCTTTCTCAGACTTGTCTATATCATTGAGGAATGGATGGGTAAGAGGGGGTTATACCAAATGGCTTTTTAAACAGATATCATGGTCATTGGAATCAAACTCAGTTAATGTTCCCACCTTACCAGTCCCTTCCACTTTTTTCTAGGCCCAAGCGTAATTTTAATGACTCTGGAGCAATCGGAGTAATTTCGGTAATTCGTGTTTATTTTTGACGCGCAATTACTGATAATGCAATTACACCTGTTTGTGTAATTAAAAGTAATTTGGGGGAAAAACAATCCTATAGCGAAAGCACATTTAGCGTCCCTGAGCGGCCGCTCGCTATTTGTGTTCTGCTGCATTGAGCACTATTTCTTATCGCAAAATGCATCCTTGCGTGCGCTAGATGCCAGGAGTAAGTGGGGTGAAAATCCTACCCCAAAGGCACATTTAGCGAGTACGAGCAGCTGCTTGCGCTTGATATTCGTGTTCTGTTGCATTTAGCACTATTTCTTAGCACAAAATGTATTCTCGTGCCCGTTTTGGATGTGAGGGGGCATTTTTGCGTTAAGAAATAGTGCTAAACACAGATTTATACTTCTCATGTAATTATGCATAATCTTGTGGAATTTTAAGGTATTCTGAATGATTATGGTAAACGGAATTACGCAAGGTACGCCTACCCCTATTTTTGTCTGACATCCAAGCCAGTTTTCAAATTCAGCCTTGGGAGTTCTACCTTTACGTGACCTTGGCATAGAATTTTGTATAAAAAGTGGTTTCTTGGTTTGTCAACAAAACACGTCCCCCTTTCAAACCTGCCTACCTCTTAGAATCCACTTGTTCATGGTTGTCACCCTTGCTAACACTATACTGTGCTTTGTTAATGCACTTTAGTCAGTCGTCCAAGTACCAGATCAACCACCTTCAGAGGGCAGGTTGTCTCAGTGCCAGCTTCATCAAAAGGGATCTCGTCTCCTCTTTCTCTATGAACCCCAATGTCCCCCTGTTGGGCTAGATACAAGTATAAAATACTCTGCTGTGTCAGGCATAGAGCCGCTGAACATTCCAGAAAAAATCCCATTCTACTCTCCACCACATAGGTTACGTTAATAAAATTTAATATAGCGCTCGAATCACCCGGGAGCATCTCAGCACTGTACAGTCATAGCAGACAAATCGAAGAGCTCATTAAAAAAAGGAAGGCCTTCAATTGTTTGCTAAACTGGCAATAGTTCGAACAAGACGAATGTGCACAGGGAGTCTGTTCCAGTAGACAGGGGCCAGGTACGAAACAGGTCAGATCTGCCAATCCCCAGCTCCTTGCTGTACCCCAATGCACATTTGTGAACCCTGAGGATCACCGCTTCTCTCCAAGCCGTGTAGCCATCAGTTGCTGGAGATTCACACCCTCGCCTGACCACTCACATTTAGAAAAGCTGCTGAAACCCTTAGTTTCAATTAAACTGTGCTAATTCTAAGCCTCATTCGGCATCTTCAATTATACAGGGGATTGGGATGTTAGTCTGCATGTTATATGTTTTGTTCATAAATAGTGTGAGCAAAAATGGGGAGAATAAATTGCAAAATAAACTGGTTTGAAAGATAAGCTCCCCAGTGTACCTGCCCCAGTTTGAAGACTATTGTCGGGAATTATGGGGAGTTATGCGGAAAGTGTTATTTGTCCAGAGGGCTCCACTGTTTCCACTGTGTAACAGGACATGTCATGCATAGAACTAGAAAGTTCTAGGAAGTAGAATGGTCTGGAAAGACGAAAAACGCTTTCATTCCGCAGTTGAAAATGCAGTCCTAATTTTTAACGTGGACCTTTTGTTCTTTAAGACGGGCACAACATTTACAATATACAATATGCCCCCTTTAAGATCATACTAGATCAATCTAAGATAGAGTCATGCCACAGAGGTTTGATTATGACACAAAGGCAGACTGACAAAAGCAATTAACAGTGTGAAGTATGCTTTTACACACACAATTACATGTAGTTCATATATATAGATCGATATAATGTTATTGTGTTTGAAACATTTTCTATGATGTGTAGAAGTGTGTTTTCCTAATGCATGTTAACCAAGCCACATTTTCATGCTAAAAGCAACCTGGTCCAAGATGGAAGTCATTTCTATCATTCATTCGGTGTCCCCTCCCCCCACCCATCACCCCGCATACTTCCTCTGCCCACAAGCTCTGCAGGGGCTCAGTCAAGCTGTAATGTTGAGTTACTTTCCACTGTTATTGTTATTTTGCTCTTCATGAACCCTCTCTAGTTCAGTTGCAACACTCAGCATGTTTAATGATCTTCCACTGGTTCACTGAGATCTACCCATTCGCATAACATGTTATTGTTAATGTATCCTGTTCTGTTCGAACACCTCCGGATGATATTAGCATAGACTGTGATGACTAATTATTTGCATAGTGGGTTAGTGTTTAGGTGTTAAAGCAATATGACGTTAATTTTTCATGTGCTCTGATTCTGATTTGATGTAGAAATGATTCATTCGGCATCATTGAGAGGCAGCTATAAAAGCCAGATATAGTTAATACAATTGATGATCTAATATGCAAGAATAATGTATAAAAAAAACCTTGATTTTGGGGTTGGAATGAAGTCTTTCCTGAAGACCTAGATTCTGTTATGGATGCTGTCCTTTTTAGGTCGAGCCTCGAGTAGCGCGCAAGCGCTGCTAGGCGAGACTTATAGTTAGGGGCATTTCAAAGCTGACCAGACGCTCGTGCGTCATGGCCTTTTCCCTGCGGTTACGAGCGCGGCCGACATCTGTTTCCCATTATCGTGCCCAGACGCGGGCGCGATAATTGGAAACACATGCCGGCCGTGCGGGGAAAAGGCCATGACGCACGAGCGTCTGGTCAGCTCTGCAGGCTGCCGCGCTCGCTCGCCCCCGCTCCTCCCCACTCCTCTCTTGTTTCACCCTGGGTTTGTCTTGATAGCCGCCGCTTGTTCTTCAAGGTAATGCCAGAACAGCTGAAATGAAACAGAAAAAGGACTTCCCCTAAACTACTGTTCGCATCTGTTCCATGTTAGTTGCTGAGCAGCAGACAAGCAACGCATCCCTGACCTCCTCACCCAACTCCAGCTGCCCTTCCTCAGCTCATGGATTGAGCAGCTGTCCCAGCTATTTCGTTTCATGTCTCCAACTTTAGCGTTTCCTACTGATAACGGATTCTTTGGGAACGGTTGATGCTCTGAGGAGGATGGAAGGGACAAGGTGCATTGATTTTCCTTCTGTGAAATGAATGCCTAATCCCAAATATACACAATGTCTGCTGGAGTAGCTCTCATCCCATTGCTTACCCTGAGCGTCTCCCCCACTAGTGAGAACCGCGATCGCCCGTCCAGCTGCGGACATGCGGAGCTTCGCCAGGTCCGAGGCGGCCATGCTGCGGCTGTTTGGGGTGAATTCCGAGTCTGCCCTTCACAGCCGAAATCTTTAAAGTAATAAATATGTGGCCAAAGGTTAAACCAGATTCATCCGCCCGCACTAGGGCAAGACGCCTCCCTAGGATAATACCCACCTCCGGCACACTCCACCCACCGTGGCCATGATCTGGGTTGAGCCGCCCACCACCCCAACCTTCCCAGTACCGTCCCGGTCACATTACTGGCCAGCCAGCGGGAAGGGAATCGTGCTGTCTCTCGGATAACTGCCCTCTTTCAACCTATGGGTTTCGTTTCGCATTGATATATCTGCCGTCACCAAACAGACCTCCCTGTTTGATAGATGTTTCCAAGATTTTTTTTTTTGCTCAGATCAGTTGAGCCTAGCGTCGCATTCAATGAAATGCAAGCGCTTCAGATCAGAAAATACCAATTTCAGTTGTTCATTTGGATTTCGAACCTACGATATTCTAGATAAACTTGTTAGCTCCAAATTATAGCGGGGGTTGGATAGTGCCTTATGTCTCTTGAAATATAACAGGAACCACGTGATAATAGACAATACGATAACCAATACCATCTGTCTGAAACATCACTTACAGTAGTGAAAATGTAAACTGTGATAAGCTACGATAGAAAGGAAAGTCATTTTAGATAAAATGTAAAAACCGTGTCTGCACAGTTCGTGGAAAAATAGGAGTATCCTCTCACAGAGTACTCTGGCAATTTTACACTTAAATGCAAGGCAAATTGCTGAGTTCTTGCGGAATGTGATGCAACAAAGAAACCACGGATTTTGACAGAGCGCCGGCAGGAGGAGATGCTGATAACAAGCATTGGCATAGCCAATAGGTCTCGCCTTTGGGACCTTATAAAGTGTTTAACCATGCAACAGTTAATGTTGTTGCACCAAGGATATTGTGCTGCATAACTAAATACTTATAAGGTCCCAAAAGCGAGACCTATTGGCTATGCCAATGCTTGTTACTATTGATTTTGCCGTCCATTTGTGACTCAGAATAATTTCAGATTTTTGCATATTCTGTATAACTCTGCATTTGATAGCCTTCATTAACTCTATACCACTTTACTTTTGAATTTTGTAATAAAACCCTTTAACTTTTCATTGATCTAGAACTAAGTTATTGAGCAGGCCCAATCAATCTTAAATTGGAGTTATTTAATGAAAATGTATTGTTCCTGATTTTAATGCTTTGGGATGTGCCTTAACGCGGGGAAACATTGCCTCATGAAATTGAGGTTTAACATGGTCTCTGATCCAGTGAAATATGAGAACACCGAGGTAAATTTTGGGGTGTCTTGAATTTGAGGTACAGTGTTTTGCACCCATAGTGTTACCTCGATTGCAGGATGGAACAAAGAAAAATGTGTGGTTTTACCATGAAGTAAAACCATTGCCATATTTTATTGTTCCTTACAATCAGCAAAACTTAAAATCAGGTAGTAAAATTGGCCTGAGGAAAAAATGGTAAGTTGCAGTAATGGTTTTCCCTGGTTGATTTTACTGCCCATTAGTTCAGAGACACTCGTCTGTGTAACGGTATTATGGCACATGATTCTGTTGTGATGTAATAATGGAACTTGCGCTCTTCTGTATAATGGTGACTAAGATAGCGAGATGAACCCTCGCAACTCTGCGGCAGGGACGTTAAACAGGTATTGTCCACATTACCTTCTAGTGTGTTTGAGCAGCGATATCAAGCAGCAACTCATTCTTCATAGAGCACTGAAGGTTGGAAAATGAAGCAACGCAGTACTTAGGGTGCCGTGCCATTGTCAGGAGCAGACCTGCATTTCTTCAGTCAGTTGAGAGCGAAACAAGGCAGAGCAGTATGTATGTGTTCAGGTGCAACGAGCTAGTAAAGTTTATCTCGGATGGCCTGGCAAAACTCATTCTGGTCGGCCAATTTCTTCGTCGAAGTGTGGCTAAATCAAACTGAGCACAGCAGCGCGAGCTACAATTTGAAGTCAACAGCCATCTTGATTGTTAGCAATTGTGATCGGACTGTTATGTCACCAATGCAGTTCTTGCGTCTATTTTCAGATTGGCGGCCATTTTGTATGTTTCAATTGTGAACTGTAGGATTGACTACAATGGAGCTCGTAATTAAAACATTAAGTGTGCATGTGCCGCAGGAGTCAAAGGAATGCCAACATGATTATTGGAAGTGTGCTACATAACACAAAAGCACACAATTCTCAGCTGTCAAAAGAGTTCAATTCTACAATTAATTTGCAATTTGCAAGAATGTAGTGACTAAGTGGAACTAATTAAGCACTTGCTTAACTAACCCTTTTGATTGGCTTGATTAATGGTGCGCAAGCAGGCACATCTAATTAAAACTACATCAGCGACGTGCATGGTTAATGTCACCACTCCCAGTATTCTTACAGGAGGATCTGACTAAGGCATTTGACTCCTCTTGTATTAATCATGGAGCAAGATTGGTAAAAGCCTCTACGCGCTTGTTCCCAAGGCTTCAAAAAAAAAATTCTGCCTTGTTTCTTAGGGTGTTTCTGTAAAGGTGTATGTGTTGTGCCACAGGGCTGTCTCTGGACCACAGATATATACACCAAAGTAAACTCAGACTTCTGTGGATTGTGAGCGCAAAGCAAGCACCTTCACATTCATTGTAACATATAAGAGGTTTTAGTGCGCCACGTCTGTTTTTAGATTCACCCGTACAGCCCAGTAAAAAATGTTACCGTTGGGTTAGGTTTTTCAGCAATTACTTGACTGCCATTGATGGTGAAAAGTTTTCACCTCAAAGAAAATTTGAGATATGTTTTCCTTTTCTGGGCAATGAAGAGCAGTATGTGCCTGGTGATGAATACATGGAGATGGGAGTATATGAGGAAGCAGTTTTGCATTTAGATTGCATTGTATGTGAGAACCAAGCATTGTTGTGGAAAGAAGAAATCGTTTAATGCGATACCAGCAAGCGCATGAAACCATTGGCCAGTAGGACTCCGTTGCCTTTTGGCAGACAGTTGTGAGTTCACAAACTTTGCAGACCAGATAAGAGCGCAAAGGCTTGCCATTGTTATACCAAAAAAGTGCACAAACACCTGCTGGCTTCCACTAATTCTACTTTAGAGAAGATGATACCCAAAGCCAAGGACAAAGAACATTAAAAGCAGCTTTCCAAAGTTTTGAAGCAATTTTAAAACGAGAACACAAGTATGACAGAAGTTGATAAGCAGAGACCCAATGTGAAGATAGCAAAGGAAAGAAATATGAAACTATGTTCTAAAAAAATGTATGGGCAAGTGAGAGATTGCAATACAATAAGTGTGGTTATAGTCACAACATGCTATCTGCTAATCCTCAGTTCTGTGCCATGTATGGTAAAGAATGTATTAAACGTGGACTCCAAGATCACTTTGTGCAGGTTAGTATCAAAATAACATGTGAGAATGGTGGATGCAGTTGAAGAAGTAGAAGAAGATATGGACAATCTAGTCCTAATGATAATCTGCAGATCTAACGACAAGGCTGCATAGAAGTTAAACATTCAAAATCGCATTACTGAATGCATGGCGGACTCATGGTTGTCCATCAGTAATACTGACAATGATGTGCTCAACAACAAACGGTCTGATTCAGCATAAGGAGGTCTGACTCTGGCATCACCTTAGGCATTTTCAAAAGAATGGCGTAAAGTTAGGTGGGTACTTCTAAGCTAAGATTTCATTCCAGGAAAGGAATACTTTAGTAAATGTTTAAGCAGCACAAGGAGGAGAGAGTATCATTGGGAGGGGACACTTACAAGCTCTTAAGATGAAGTTTGATCTGTGTTCATGGCCTCACGTATTTGATTCTACCCAAACTATTGTATAAGAGTATAATGAGGTATTTTCAGATAAGTTGGGCAATCCAAGAGGATAGGATTTCAGCATGCCATGCAATTGAAACCGGACAGTTGTCTCATAAAACAGCGTTCAGGATATACTATTGTTTCTAAGCAGGATGTTAATGTTAATGAAATTTATAAAAGCGCACGAATACCCGGAGGTGTCTTGGCGCTGAGCACCACAGTGAGCACATTTAGCGTCTAGACCTGAAATAACCAGGTCTTTAACTTTTTCCTAAAACTCACCAAGGAGCTAGCATTCCTGAGTTCCATTGGAAGGGTGTTCCAGAGTTTGGAGGTGCCATAGTGAAAGCTACGGCCACCCCAATGCGCCGTGCGGATTCTGGGGACTGTAAGAAGTCTAGCCCCCTCCGAACGTAAGTGTCTGGTAGGTTTGTACCATACAAAGAGATTCTGAAGAAAAGAAGGACCTGCACAATTCAAAGCTTTGTAGGCAAGACACAGAGCCTTAAACTTAATACGCTGGGAAACAGGGAGCCAGTGCAAATTGCGGATTTCCTTAGATACCGTTATATGCCTGGGGATGTTAAGCAAAAGACGAGCAGCTGAATTTTGGACCATCTGAAGCTTCTTTAAACACTGCTTCTGCACATTCAAATATAGCCCATTACAGTAGTCCAACTTGGACTGAATAAGAGAGGTAACTACCGTTTTTCTGGTATCCACAGGGATGTACGGAAGTATCTTCCTTATTTTCTTTATAAGAAAATAGGAGGCCGAGACGATGGTGTTGGTCTGCTGACAAAGTGTTAGTTTATTGTCAATCCAAACACCTAGATTCTTAACTTTAGCTGCTGGTATGGGAGGTGTACCCATCTCTGCCGGCCACCACAGATTACCCCAGGTTGGCTGCATATTACCAAAGATCAAGACCTCGGTTTTTCCAGAATTGAGTTTGAGGCAATGTGCACTCATCCATTTGTTGATTGTACCCATACAGTTTTGAAACTGCTGGATGGGAGAGGTTTGATGTTTGTATGCAGCTACCACAATCTGAGTATCATCAGCGTATGACGTCAAACTAAATCCAAATTCACGGATCAATGGGGCCAGTTCAGAAACGTAGATGTTGAACAAAGAAGGACTTAGTGAACTGCCCTGTGGCACACCACATAGCAAGATATAAGGGGCCGAGTCAAAACCATCAAGTGACACTGTTAATCTCCGATCCTTCAGGAAGGAAGACAATAGTGCCAGGGCAGAGCCCCCTACTCCCAACTTCTCTAACCGCTGCTGCAAAGAGTGTGATCAACCGTGTCAAAAGCGGCCGATAAATCGAGGAGCACAAGAGCAGCTGTGCCTCCTACGTCCATTACCGCTCTAATCTCTTCGGTAGCTTTAATAAGTGCCGTTTCCGTGCTGTGTTCTTTACGAAACCCAAACTGTGAATGGTCCAGCAAGTTGTTATCCCTAATGAATTGAGTTAATTGAGTATTCATGATTTTATCCACTATTTTTGCCGGTGTAGGCAATCTGGCTATGGGTCGATAGTTATTGGGGTTAAATGCATCTAAGGTCGGTTTTTTTAACAAAGGGAGGATGGACGTCTCTTTCCAACTAACAGGGAAGATACCAGAGGTAAACAGAGTTGAAGATATCTACATACCCTGGACTCACCAGATCCACTATTTCTTTAAGAAGTGCTGGTGGGCACGGATCCATAGGAGATCCTAACCTGGCTTCGTTTAAGAGTTTTTCTACTACTTCCAAGGAAACGGGGGAAAAAGTAATCAGAGTACTTTTATCGAGGTCGGGACAGTTTGCTAGGGCCGAAAAGCAGGGCCCTGGGCCATCCTTAAAGGCTTTAAAAATATCCAGGACTTTAGATTTGAATGTTGCAGCAATATCATTGCAGAACTTTTGGTTGCCCTTCTTTTCTGTCTTATAGGGTAAAGTAAGTTTGTTTATAACCAAAAATAATTCCTTAGAGGAATTATTGGCTGCCTTAATCTGTTGAGTAAAATAATTCCTTTTTTCTGATATAAGTGAGTTTTTATAATTCACTAAAGCCAGCCTATATGCTTGCTTTTCCGGCTCGTGATAGTTTGTTCGCCAACGACGTTCCATTCGGCGACAGTTTTGTTTTTCTTTCCGAAGTGATTCCGAAAACCAGGGTGCGGAAGGGGTATTTCTATTTCTAGATACTATTTTAGTGGGTACCGAGGCGTTAACTGCATCAAGAATCCAGTTAGTGTGATTGGTGACCGCTAAGTCCACATGGCCCAGAAGTTGAGGTGGTGAACTCTCCAAGTGGGCGCGAAATATTGTTTTATCCACTTTACTCCATGCCTTACAAGAAGAAACAGGTAGTTTAGTAATACCAACCTGTCTCGCCGTGGTGCATGGAAGACAGAACTTAATTAGTGAGTGGTCTGACCATGTCAGCGGGAGGATTTCTTTTACTATGAGCCCAGGAACCGTGGAAAAAACACCATCCAGTGTGTGCCCAGCCTCATGGGTAGGGGATTCCACTAACTGGGTTAATCCGACTGCTCCAAATGTATCTAAAAGCACTGCCGTTTCTCTATTATCTTTATCTTCTAAATAAAAATTAAAATCTCCAAGGATAGTAAAGTCCTTATTTAAAAAAATAGGTTCGAGGAGGGTATCAAGGTCAGTTATAAATGCATTTCTGGAGCCTGGTGGTCGATATATTAAGATGCCTCTAAAGGTCAGCTTAGGGTTAAGTTCAAATGTGAAGTGGAGGGCCTCATAGGAAGGAGTAGAGACAGGATAGTAGGTGACTAAAAGGTGTTCTCTAAAAATAATAGCCACTCCACCGCCTCTTTTAGTGACCTATCTACTCTAATTGCTCGAAACCCTACAGGGGTGGCAGTAATAAAATCAGGATCTGAGGCAACATCTGCCCAAGTTTCTGTTATAAATAATATATCCAGATCCAAATTTTCTATAGTGAAAGCTACCTCATATTTATGCTTTGCTAATGATCTGGCGTTAACCAGGCCACCGCTTAAGGAGCTATTTAAAGATTTATTAGAGTAGTGGTTCTGAAAGGTTTGGCAAGATTGCAAGGCCATAATGCCTTGTGTTTGTGGGAGCGAAAAGCCGCATAAGCAGCTGGTCACTCTTTCCCCAGGGCCCACTAAACAACAATTCTCCCTCATTCTATTAAGAGAATATAACTCTCTAGCGGAATAACTTACTGTTAGGGTGGACATTAAACCAGCGTTTCCAGCACTGGGCGCGGTCCAGACGCGGACGGGCGCAGACGGGCTTGCCTTAGGCGCGCCTTCGGCGCGTCAGCGGCGCGCCCACTGCGCGCGTCCGCTGCGCGTTCGCACCATCAGGTGATTAAATAGTAACTTCCGTGGGACGACTAGACTGCGTCCTCCCCGGAAGTGCGGACAGCTGGGATGAAGGGTCCGCCCTCCGCTCAAACGGCACGTCAGCCGCGGCGGAACGGGGTCGGCCCAAAGATGGAAGGTGTGCAAAATAAACTGCAGAAAGATGTAGGGAGCGGCAAGCAGCAGAACAGGTAAATAAAATCAGTGCAACGTGTTACCCAAACATAAAAACATAAGAAGCTTAAAAACAGAGTCAAGAGCAGTGCAAGATAAAACGACGTAAAAATAGCAGAGGTACTAGGCGCTAGCAGGGCTTACGTGGAGTCCGCTGCGCGTTCGCACCATCAGGTGATTAAATAGTAACTTCCGTGGGACGACTAGACTGCGTCCTCCCCGGAAGTGCGGACAGCTGGGATGAAGGGTCCGCCCTCCGCTCAAACGGCACGTCAGCCGCGGCGGAACGGGGTCAGCCCAAAGATGGAAGGTGTGCAAAATAAACTGCAGAAAGATGTAGGGAGCGGCAAGCAGCAGAACAGGTAAATAAAATCAGTGCAACGTGTTACCCAAACATAAAAACATAAGAAGCTTAAAAACAGAGTCAAGAGCAGTGCAAGATAAAACGACGTAAAAATAGCAGAGGTACTAGGCGCTAGCAGGGCTTACGTGGATGTGTTCATATTACTCTAAAGAATGCTTAGGAAGACATTATGGAGCCTATAGAGTCATCTTTGTAGTTATCTCTTGTAGTGGTGGCACAGAAAAAGAATGGAAAAATCAGGTAGTTCAATTTGAGATCACTGAATTGTAACATATTGGTAGACTGTCAACCCCTCGGGAAAGGGAATTAAGCACCATAAAAAGCTGTGGCTGCTACAGTTAATGCTCCTCCACCCAACAACAAAGAACAGCTATTGTTATTCCTCAGGCTTTGCAAGTACTATGCAAAGTTCATCAAGAATTATGCAAACAAAGCCGAGGTTTTGAGACCGTTATTTAAAAAATCACCGTAGCAGTGGAACGAACAGAGTCAAAAAATCATTTGAGGAAATTAAAATGATATTGGTTCAGCCAAAGCATTGAAGTGTTTTAATCCAAATATTATGTACACTATTTACGTTGATGAAACAGGTTTAAGGGCAGTGTTAAGTTAACATGACCAAGGAGTTGACCATACTGTTGCCTTTGCAGCGAGACCTTTGAAACCAGCAGAATGCGAGAATTCAGCCATTGAAAAGGAATCTTTAGTGTGCACATGGGCAGTGGAAAAATTCAATTTATTTGGTGGGAATGGGGTTGTGATTCAGTCTAATCAGAAGCCCTTGACTCAAATTTTGACTAGGGAGAAGAACAGCATCGCTCCTTGCAGGTAACCGCAGTGGGGCGGTGGGGCCGCGTGAGGGGGGATTTTGAGGGACGATGCAGAGGGAAAATTAATTATTTATTTAATTTTCTCTCTGCATCGTCCCTCGAAATCCTCCCCCACCTAGCCCCACCGCTGTCACCTGCACGGACCGCGGCTGGAGAAGAATGTTAATTGCTCAAGACGATTAAGCCATTTAGCTTCTTGAATTAATAAATACCGATTTGATGTTCAGCACATTCAAGGAACAAAATATATGTTGGTTGAATCGTTTCTCTCATCTGCCACTCGAGGTTCAGGGGAAGATAGTGTTGAGGATGAACTGGAGGACAGTTATAGCCAGTGTTGATGTGGATAAGAGTACAGATGGTGCCATCAGCGAAGACGAACAGGTAGAACGCATGAGCGGAGACCAGGTGTTGATTGGTGTTTTCCATTGTATACAGCAGTGTTGGCCTAAAGAAAGAAGTTTGTCAGACAATTTACAAGCTTGTTGGAAGGTGAGGGAGAAATGGTCTGTGGAAGATGAGTTACTGTGTCGTATTTACAAATGTTTTCCTCCCATGGCTATGATGCATAAAGTAACGCATCTTGCAATGGATGTTTTGGTGGCCTGGTATAGATTTTGACGTGGATGCTTTGGTGCAAGAATATGAAGTTTGTTCCAATGCCGTTAATTCGTTGATTATAAATGAAGCCTGCCTTGAGCCAGTAGAATTTCCCATGAAGCAGTAGCATGCCATGGTTATGGGTTTTTAATGTCCATTTTCAAACTTTGAGATAGAAATGAGGTATTTGACTACTTTAACTGATTACTACACCAAATGGTTTAGTGGAGGTTTGCTGACGGGACTAATGCTCATGTTGTGACATCAAGATTTTATAAAACACTTTTGTGAGCAAAAGCTATCTGGCGGTGATGACCAGTGCTAACTGCATTCTGTTCACATCACAAGAGATAAAGGCATATTTGTCGTCTAGTGTTTTTCAGCACAAGCAGTTTGTGTTGTATCGCCCAAAACCAGGTTGGCAGGGAGGGATAACCATATTTTGAGAGAGTGTATACAATGGGCTATTGGTGCCAATGTGGATGTCTTTAAGGAAATGCAATTCTTGACTTGGGCCCATAGAACTACTACTTAGACTGTTACCAAGGAGTCTCTTTTCTTCCCGATAGGGGCAGGTATCTATCTTCAACTTTGTGCCCTGCTTGGATGCTATTGTGGTAGGACACACTTTGTATGGAAGAGAAGGATAATTGTAACAGAAAAGTCTTTGTAGAAAGGATACAGACGAGTCATGTGAAGTATAACTGTTATCATGATACTAATCCAGGAGTTCTCATGGTCTGTGTGAACTCAGATGATCTAGTCAGAGTAACAAAGCCGAGTCTGCAAGCTAAAAGGTCATGAAATATTTTAAACCAATCAACGTGAGTAGAGTTGGAAAAAAATCAGTGTGTCTGAAGGATGGTAGATGGTGGAATGTGAATAGAGACTGCAAGTTGGCTAATGTAGCCTAAGAGAAGTGGAATAGAGCGTATGATTCACAGACTTTGTGGGTGATTTGTAGGTACACCAAGCATTCTGAAGCTCCTATCCTGGGTGCATGACAGGGTGGCTCCTGGGAGAGTGGGAGATGTACGAGCTGATGCTGGCACGGGTGGTTCATTAAGGGGGGGTAACGCCATGAGTCACCTGTTTGGGCAGGCGAGTTTAGGTGTATGTTAGCCCGCAGGAGTTTATTCTTAACTGATTCATTTTGAACACAGACTGATGAAGAAGTTTCCATTTTTATTTCTTTCCTATGATCATTTTACATCTAAGTAAGTAAAACCTCTGTGTTTTAAGAAAGGAGAAGTGCTGTGATGTATTAATGGAACCTCACACATCAGGATGTTCTGATGCAAGAAGTCTGTGTAATAAAAGGGCATTTCCTGAAGGTTATGACAGTTGATGATTCCTGAAAAGGCTGATGTTCTGTTCTCTCGGACGTAATGTTATGCTGCTTGTATCTGTAAGGTCCACTATCACCCGGGAGGGCATCCTCATACGTGTGTGCCTAGCACTGCATATGGTAGGTTGGTTAATTGAAAAAGCCATGCCTTCAGCTTCTTGTGGAATTCAAGAAGAGAGGAGGAGGCTATGATGTGGAGTTGGATGTCGTTCTATGCTTTAGGAGTGATGCAGGAGACCGCCCATCCTCCTGATCTGGTTTTGTGTATGTGTCTGATGTGTGAGAGATGGGGTCCTGCGGAGCGGAGGTGCCTGGGTGGTTTGTGGAAGGAGATGAGACTGTTCAGGTAGGTGGGGCCCGAGTTGTGTAGTACCTTGAATGTGTGTAAGCTTGCTGGTGACCAGGGCATGAAGGACAGTTTTTCCAGTAATGTTTGGGAGCCATTTAAAGATCTTTCTCATCATCTTCAGAGTGAGGATGCAGGATGCTTTTATGGTGTTGACTTGTGCGGCCATGTCCAGTTTGCTGTTGATAATTATTCAGAGGGTCCTGTTGTGGGTTTTGGGTGTGAGTCCAAGTTCGGCCAACCACCAGCTGTCCCACAGTGAGGTGTTCTTGCCAAAGATCACTACTTCTGTCTCGTTGGTGTTGAGCTTGAGACAGTTGGCTTTAATCCAGTTAGTGACTTCGGACATGCAGGCAGTGAGCTTGTTTCCTGTGTTGGGGTCTTGTCCAAGAGGGAGAGTTTGAGTTGTGTGTCATCTACGTTGGAGAGAATGTTGATGACGTGTGCGCAGATGACACTGGCCAGAGGGCTCATGTATGCGTTCAAGAGGGTGGGGCTGAGTGATAAACCTTCAGGCACTCCACAGATGAGTTTGCTGGCTTCCAAGGAATATGGTGCAAGGCTTACAGCTTGTGTTCTATTCATTAATAAGGAGGCCTGATGAGGATGGGCTGCGAGACCATGTGAAATGCTGCAAAGAGGCCCAGCAGTCTGAGAGCTGCTGTTTCTCCTCTGTCAAGGATTTCGTCTGTGGTGGCAATGAGTGCTATTTCTATACTGGGCTGCATAGAGGAGCTGGTGGTTGATGATGTGGTAGGTGAGGAATCAGTTGATTCGTTTCTCCAAGACCTTTGCCAGGTATGGTATGAATGAGATGGGTCTGTAGTTGGAAAGTGTGGCTGGGTCAGTGAATGGTTTCTTGAGCAGAGGCACAATGGTGGCATGTTTCCAGGAATCCGGGAATGTGGCAGAGTCGATGGAGGCATTGAGGATGGATGCTAGTGCTTCGCTGATTGGTAGGAATCCTTTGGTGAAGGTGTGGTGGGGCAAGGGTCAGATAGAGCCCTCGAGTGGATGATCTTCAGTGCTGCAGCAGCAAATTCAACAGTGGTGACAGCAGGCCACGAGGGTCAGGGTTCCTTCATTGGCTGTGATGGGAAGTTGAGGTGCAACGGTGAAGGGGTTCAGTTGAGGGTCGAAGTTGCTTTATATGGGGGTGATTTTGCTACAGAAGAATTCTGAGAGCTTGTTGCAAAGATCTTGTGAGGAGCTGATGTTGGAGTTGGTAGGATATACAGTGAAATCTTTGATGATGGTGAAGTTTTCCTTGCTGCTGTTAGTGCTGGCATCAATGCGATCTTCAATTTTCTTGTTAAGTGCAATAAAACTAAAAAGGATTTCTACACCTGTTCTAAGTAAACATTTCTGCTAGGAAGTACCTGCATCAATCTATTACAATTTTGTGCAATGTTGATTATTTTTTTTTATGTAAATTTTTTTATGGCCGCCATGTTTAGGCAGCAAAAAGCCCTGTCTTTTTTTTATTTTTATTTTTGTGGCATATGCTTGCAATGGAAAATACACTTAAAATATATTTAAACGTTGCACCACCTTGCTAAGGGGCCAGTCCTATTGGCTTTGTCAGTGGTGGTTATTTCTTTTTGCAGCGACTTGTGTACTTATGTGGCGGCAAAAATCGTTCACGTATTTGTTCTAGTAAACAAAATACAAACACTGCCTCATGCTGTAGGAAAACAGCATTGCTCAGAAATAGAGTAAAAGAAACACACTAGGGCAATAAAATAAATATGGAGCAGAAAACCACAGAAGTGCTATTTAGCACACTGGCACTTGATACAATCCAGCCCAGGGGCGTAGCTTTAGGGTTGGGGGGGATTTGGGGTGGTACACTCCCCTAATCAATAAATTCCGTAGTCAATAGTTGGGTAAGTTGCTTTCAGTCTGGAATGGTGAGGAGTCCGTCAGATTTCACAGAGGATGTTTACATGCACACGCAGACTAAAACACACACACACTCACTCCCCTCTGTTTAGAAGTTCTTAAAAAATGTTGGTTATTTGACAAAAAAATTTGTTTTAAGTATCTCTAACAACCTGCACTGCTATCCCTTTCCACTGCCCCGTAAGTCCTCCTCATGTCCTTTCGTAGATACAGTGCTTAATTAGAGCAGGTGCTTTACGGTGCTCGGCACCTAATTGTCAACACCATACTTGGGACAGTCTACCACATGGTGGCGCTGCTCATCTAATTTAGAGATGAGCAGAACAACGGTTGTTTAGGAATACAATATACATTAAAATTGCTCATACCTGTCTCCCCAGCCATTCCTTTAGCTTTGGGGACCTGGAATAATCTGAACTGTCGCATTTACATGAGAGAAAGATGGTTAGTAGTTGTTTTGGCAGCGATGACAAGGGCGATGGGTGGTGCAAGCTTCAGTGGCCTCCTGGTCAGAGCCCTGGCACTTAATATTTTACAAATTAAGCACTGCGTAGATAATGTATTTTACCATGATATGGCAGCGTGATTGTTGGGAAACCTGAAGCTCACAACCCCAATCACCCCCCCACTCCTATCTTACTGACCAAGCTACCCCCTGATCCAGCCTAGCGTAAGAGAGGGAGTCCCAGGCAGCCTCCTCTCTCCTACCCTGTGAACTAGTTAGGAAAGCAGCAGCTGTGGTTTCTGCCTTTTTGTAGACGCCTTGTGTACCTTTGATTTTGCAAGAAGCTGAATTTCCTGTTTTTGCCCGACCCAAAGGACTTCAATTACTTCCTTATCTACAGCCAACTACAGCCATTGAGTGTGTTGGCAGTGTGACGGCAACAGCGCAGCTTTATGAAGATCGCTCCCTGTCACACACAGTTGAAGACATTCTATTCGCAAACATTCTTTTTTGTTTTTTGCAGTTTTATAAGCTGCGAACTCGACCGAAGGTATTGGGGCGCTTTACATGAGCACCAGTTACATTACATAAGGACACATTCATATTTATTGTAGGCACGGGGAGATTAAGTGGTGTGCCCAGAATCACAGGATGTTGGGCGGGCGCCGAGACTCAAACCCAGTTCCCAAGTCGGCAGCTCTGGTTGTTACTCCACATCCTGCGATCCTAACTTGCTTGTGTATAAGCAGAAAAATATATTTTAATATAGTTCTGTCTGCAAAAAGATCACAACTCGCCCCCTGCTGTGTATACGAACGTTTGTTACATCGTTGCTGCTGTACAGACACCCGGACACAGAGCGACAACCCTACGGCTCCTTCCGAAGGACTCACTGAAGTACCCGAACAAGCACATCTCGCCACGTGAAGGACGAGGCTGCATTTTGCGTCGCCGTGGGCGCATCACAGTCAGAGGCCTGCTGTAGAAATGTGAGCAAACGGGGAAAACAAATAAAAAGTGCACAGGGCAGCACAGTTTCACGTGGCAAGAAAAGGTTATGAACGAGCTACAGGTGAAACCCTGCTGGTACCATATCACACTCAAAAGTTTAAGGGATAAAACAAGCTTAGTTGCGCGCCCAAGATTGGAAACCCTGCCGGCAGAGTCAATCAATCAATCAGGGGAATTATAAGCGCACTACTCTCCCGTGAGGGTTTCAAGGCGCTGGGGGGAGGGGGGAGTCAGCAGTTCCGTTTCAGTCGAAGAGCCGGGTCTTCAGAGCCTTCCTGAAGGTGTTCAGGGAGGGGGCACGTCTGATGTCGGTGGGGAGCTCGTTCCAGGTCTTGGCCGCGATGTGGGAGAAGGATCTTCCCCTGCTCTAGTTCTGCGGATGCGCGGGGTTTCGGCGAGGAGGAGGTTGGTGGAGGGGAGGTTTCGTTTGGGTACGTGGAGGGTGATTCTGTCGTTGAGGTATTGGGGTCCGGTGTTGTGTAGGCATTTGTAGGCGTAGGTGAGTATCTTGAAGGTGACTCTTTTCTCGACGGGGAGCCAGTGGAGCTTGCGTAGGTGTTGGCTGATGTGTTCGTGTCGCGGGACCCCGAGGACGAGTCTGGCGGCGGTGTTCTGTATTGTCTGGAGCTTGCGTAGTAGGGACTTGTTGATGCCGGCGTAGAGGGCGTTTCCGTAGTTCAGCCTGCTGGTAATGAGTGCGTGGGTGACTGTTTTCCTTGCCTCGGGGGGGATCCATTTGAAGGTCTTACGGAGGATGCGGAGTGTGTTGAAGCAGCTGGAGGTGACGGCGTTCATCTGTCGATTCATGGAGAGGGAGGAGTCGAGCCCGATGCCGAGGTTCTTGGCGTGGCCTGTGGGGGTCGGGGGGCTGCCGAGGGCGGTGGGCCACCAGGTGTTGTTCCATGCCGAAGGGGTGGTTCCGAGGACAAGGACTTCTGTCTTCTCTGAGTTGAGTTTTAGGCAGCTGGTGCTTATCCAGGCTGCGACGTCCTGCATTCCTTCCTGGAAGTTGAGTCTGATGGTGGTGGGGTCCTTGGTGAGAGAGAGGATGAGCTGAGTGTCGTCTGCGTAGGAGATTAAGCTGAGGCCGTGCTGTCGGACGATGGCGAGGGGAGCCATGTAGATGTTGAAGAGGGTTGGGCTGAGTGATGATCCCTGTGGAACTCCGCAGTTGACTTCAGTGGGTTCGGAGAGGAAGGGTGGCAGTCTGATCCTATGGCTCCTGCCGGTGAGGAACAATCTGATCCAGTCGAGGGCGGTGTCTTGTATGCCGGCGTCGTGTAGTCTTGCTGCTAGTGTGCGGTGGGAGACGGTGTTGAAGGCAGCCGACAGGTCAAGTAGAATCAGGGCCGCGGTGTGGCCTTGGTCGAGGAGGGTGCGGATATCGTCCGTGGCGGCGAGTAGGGCGGTCTCGGTGCTGTGGTTGCTTCGGAATCCGGATTGGGAAGGGTCGATGATGGCGTTATCTTCGATGAACCTTATCAGCTCTGCGTTGACAGTCTTCTCGGCGACTTTCACTGCAAAAGGGAGGAGCAAGATGGGTTGGTAGTTCTTGAGGTCCGTCGGCTCTGCTGAGGCCTTCTTGAGCAGGGGCCTGACTTCTGCGCGCTTCCAGTCGTCGGGGAAGGAGCCGGTCTCGAAGGTGGTGTTGATGGTGCGTTGTAATACGGGTGCGATGGTGGTGGCGGCTCTGTGGTATATGTGGGGTGGGCAGGGGTCTGTGGGGGCCCCGGAGTGGATACCTTTCATCGTTGCGACAGTCTCCTCGGTCGTGATCGGTGTCCAGGCGGAGATGGTGGTCTGGCTGGTGTTGCTGCAGGGCGGTCTGACTGCGGGGACGGGTGTGTGGTCATTGAAATTGTCGTAGAGGTTCTTTATCTTCAGGTGGAAGTAGGATCCGAGCTTGTCGCAGAGGTCCAGGGAGGGGGTGATGTCCGTTGCTTCGCTAGGGGGTTTGGAGAATTCCTGGATGACGCTGAAGAGTTCCTTGGAGTTGCTGGAGTTGGCGAGGATTCTGTTGTGGATGAAGGTTGTCTTGGTGGTTCTGATGCGTTGATGGTATTCCGTCATGGTGTCCTTGTAGGTGGTGTAGTTTTTGGGTGTCTTGCTGTTTCTCCAGTTCTTCTCCAGGCGTCTGCAGATGCGTCTGGCTTCTTGGAGATCGGTGGTGAACCAGCCAGCTTTCCTGGGGCGTTGCTTGTCGGGGTTGCGCAGCGGGGCAATCTTGTCTGCACAGTTGGCGATCCAAGTGTGGAATTCCATGGCTGCGAGGTTGGCGCCGGTTGCAGCGGAGGGGGTGTTGCCGTTGAGGGTGGAGTTGAGTTGTTCCTCGGTAACTCTGCTCCAGTTCCTACGCGGGGGGCGCGGAGCGGGTTCGGGTGGCTTGGGTTTGTTGATGAAGAAGTGTACGCAGTGGTGGTCGGTCCATGGGGGCTGCGTGGTGTGGCTGAAGTGAACGCTGTTACCTCCAGCGAAGATGGGGGTCGAGAGTGTGTCCTGCCTTGTGGGTCGGTGTGGTGACGAGTTGTTTCAGTCCGAAGTTGGCGAGGTTGTCGCGGAGGGCGGTGGAGTTGGGGTCGCTGAGGTTGTCGAGGTGGAAGTTCAGGTCTCCGATGAGTATGTAGTCCGTGGCGGCGATGGCGTGGGGTGCGATGAGGTCGGTGATGGTATTGGCGAAGAGTGCTCGGGGGCGGGGGGTCTGTAGGCGAGGGTGCCGCGGAGTGTGGCTTTAGGGCTGGTCTGAACCTGGAAGTGTAGGTGTTCGGCAGCGGGGAAGTTTTCGCTGGATGTGGTCAGTGTTTAAACAAATAGACATGACCAGCTTAGGTCTGAAATAGAACCGGTTGAACCACACACGAGAGAGTTTGCGTGTGGTTCTGGCTTGACAGATTTAGCGGTCTGCTGACTCATGCAATAAAGAAATAATATACATAAAAGTAGTACATAGACAGGTGCTTTGGCTTAGCTCACCACTTAGACCCGGCTTGCTTGAAGTGAACTCATGTTTGATCAGCTCACCTGACGTCATACATGGAATGCATAGTGGTAATGTCAGTTGATCTCACGGGGAATCATTACATCGTGGCCATTACATCAGGAGTGTCATTACATTGCAGCACTTTACATTGAGAATGCTTTACTTCGCAGGTAAGTTGATATGCATGGTTTCTAGCCTCTATACACACATATTATATAGATATATAATGTATATATACACAAACACACGTCTATGGGGAGAGAGAGAGAGAATATAGAACAGGTAATTGTATAATATGGGCCTATTTTGTCATCGAGGGATTTTCGTGACATAAATAAACCACAAGCCTGAACACAGAGTGGGTTATAGATATCACATTTCCCATAGGTGGCAAAATAGGCCTATAGTACACATTAGTCATTATATATTTTTCTATTTTAAATGATTTATTAAATGATTTTAGTACTGTTTAGAAAGACTTTAACCCCACCCATTTAGTATTCATTGTCTGAGACTGCAGACATGTCTGTCAGTGTTAGAGAAATGTGTGCATATGGTGAGGATAATGGGCTAAATTTAAAATATGGTTTATGCAACAATGTATATGTGAGAAAGTGCCTCTTTTTGCATGGTGATACCCATTTTTTGTGGACTGATGCCTCTGGCTTTTTGACCCTCTGCACTGGGACGCGGCTATCCAGGTACCAATGCATATGCTCTTACCCCTAAAACATGTTGAAATTGGCCTACTCCTTATTGGCATATTTAATCTTCCTATAAGGCCATAATATATGGTGCCCCAAAATACAACCTTTGCATGGAAAGTTAAATGTCACTCATGGACTATAGCGCTGTGCCATCCACCAGTGTGGCAAGACAGCCATGACTCCAGGCCTCCCACTGTAGCCTGGCTGCTGCAGTTTTGAAACTGAAACTCGTCCGGCCAAAATGACAATTTTTAAGAGGCGAAAGCCTTCCTTTTATATATTAATAAGCCACGCCTATGTAGGCCTTGTAAGTAAAAGTAGGACAACTAGAAATTTAAAATGTCCTTACAACGACTAGCACCCAAAAGCTATTTTCACTGTAGAAAGGCTGTCTGGTCATAGAGAAACACCAGGAAGCAATATTAAGTATTAAATCTGCCATCTCTGGCTAGGGACCTTTTAAAAATGATTAAATCATATAGCTTTGTTATTTATTACAAGTCCAACTTAATGCTGAAGTCAGATATTTAATAAATATTAAGGAACAGGGACTTTTAGAAAGGTATCTTTTCCCTTCCTGAAGCTTCTGGAGGCTGGCCCTCCAACTGTTACCCAGCTGGTGATTAGCCCTGGTGAGGTGTGAAAACGTCTTGCTGAGAAAATGACCTGGAGGTGTTTTTGCCCCTCTCACAGGATGACCAGTTAGAGTGTTCCCAGGAATGGTGCCCAGGCACTTAATTTAGTTTGAAGTGGCCTCCCCCTGTCACAAGCAGATGTTGGGTTACACATGGACAGGCCCTTTCCTGTGTCCTCTCAGTTAGGCAGGTACCAAAGCCAGTGAGAGGAAAGCTGTCCTAAGAATTGGTTTTGAGTATGGGTGGGCGGTGAACTCCGCTCCGCCAGCGGAGTTTGCAAGTTTTGCCAACTCCACGATCCGCTGGGAGCCACGTGGCGGAGTTTGCCCCCGCCGCACAGCCCTAGTCTGGACCCCTGGGTGAGTGCCGTGCTCCTGGCCATCAGTCCACCCTCATTTCGTATGTAACTACTTTGTCCTCGACGAGTGCCTGGTGTGCCAGTTCCCAATCTTGGCTGTGGTACTCCTGGCAGCTCCTTGGCCATCTACACTGACATGTGGCCAGTTCCCCGCTCTTATTCAGCGACCCCGGCGCAGGTCTCACCTGAACGATAAGTGTTCCTTTGTTCTTGAGCCTTTCAAGCAGGTAGTGGCGTAGCAAGGCTGCGTTGTACGTGCACCGGTTCAAGCCTCGCCTCCCGTCCACCGGTTGGATACTAAAAGGGCGGCAAGGATTTAGGTGCAGTGGGCCCAAAAGATCACAGATCCCCAGTAAAAATCGCTAAACCCCTGCAAGCAGACCATGCCAGTGTTTTTTTTATCCACGTAGGGTGCACTCTGCTTGAATCAGAGGCTTCACGCACTGTACATCCAGCTCTGTTTTCTATGAACGTCATTAGTGAGATCTTCAAATGAACCTTGTTGCTTCAGAAAATGAAGGGATAATTATGTAGTTAAGTAACACGTGTTAAGTTTAGAATGCCCATTGTTGCCCTCAAACCCTTATCTCCCCTTTTTTCCTGCAGAAGAGATTAAATATAGGCCTGCGCGAAATCCACTTCATTTCTTTTGCAGAAATGGCACAAATATCCCCAAAAATGATTCTTGATGCTGATCCAGTATTTTACGCTATTTCTTAGCGCAAATGCGTTCTCATGCATTTATCTCTTAAAAAACGCAAAATCGGGAAAGACACAAAGAACAGCCACTTGAGTAATGTTCCTTCACGTTTTCCCTTACACTCGAGATAAGATTTTTACCCGAAAGAAATCTCAAGGATGGACATGAGCAGTACCCCTCTCCTGCCCTTGCATTGGGCAGTGGCAGTCTCCGGCCCCTCCTTTCAGCAGAGGGCTGGAGTCACCCAACTACACCGGAGTCAGCTGACAGCCAGCAGAGAGAAGAGGAAGCAGGGGGCACGAGGGACTGAGACACAGAGGGCAGCGCTGCAGGGACAGAGGGCAGGGGCAGCGCCTCGAGACAGAGCACACGGAGGGCAGGGAACATGATGAGCAAGTCTCGGAGCGCCTGATCCGGCCCCCAGCTCACCGGCCACTGCAAGCGAGGTAATTTTGTGTTGTTGAGTAGGGTGGAGTGGAACACTGCGGAATTCCACAGAGTTTTTATGCAACTCGGCAGTATGCCGCGTAGTGCAACTCTGCCCACCGCTAATTTGGAGTGACCACAGAAGAGTGACTGGTCCTTACTCTGATCACTCCTCTGATGGGTACATAGGCTCTGCACAGGGGGAGAATGACCATCTTGGTTTTAGTGTGTGAAGGGCACTGTGGGATTGTTAGCAGTAGGTTACACAGCCCCTGCTGCAAAAGTGGGTAAGGTTACCCCTGGGAACTTTTACCCTATTGGTTATCAAGGGGCCAGTAGCCACCCCCACCCACTTGCTAGTGCCAAGCATAAATGTGGCACTCCAAAATGCCTTCCTCAGCACACTCTGGACCTGTGGAAAAACAGGAGGACTGCACCTGCTGTATGAGACCATGAGGAGACCTGAAGGGCTGAACCTGTTCCCACTTTATACTAGGTTTCCAAGGGCTAGTTTGCTAACCACCTGTGTGGCTACAGAAACACAACAAACTGCCAGAGGCCTTTTTCCTGCAGTACCTGGCTGACCAGTATCAACTGGACCCGACCTGGACTCTGCTGATGGCTTCTGCTGGAGTTCTTACAAAAGAAACTGGAATACCCTGGGAAGTGATCACAAATTCAGGAGGGTGCTTAGTGACAGACTGTCAGGTTGTCAGTAGCACAAGATAGAAGAAAGCCACTAACCTCCTCTCAGCAGCCAGCGGGGACGATGACCTGTAGAGAAGCCTCCCTACTCCCCTGAGCGCAACTCCCCACAGTGTAGTGAACACAACTATGGAAAGCAGCACCCCGGGGAAAAGGGAAGGGGATAAAATAACAAAGTGTGCTGCCGGGAATGCTTGGTTCCTAGGTCTGGTCTAGGTATCTGTATTTTCTCCTTTTAATGCACTTCACTGCAGGGGGGAAATAAAAGAGAGAAAACAAGCGTGAAAAGAATCCACACAACCACATACAGATTCAGTCAACTAGTATAAGACATGTGATTCACTCACAAGGAGCCCTGCAGCAGCTTTTGAAATATGTGGTTAATTATTCCTTCAGATAGCGTAAACGATAATCAACCGAAGGTTTAGGAACTTCAAAAATAGGACCGCAGCATCACCAAGGAGAGCTTCCTTCAAGCTGTTAATCTCACAGCTAGAATTCAATGTAGTTCCACAAACAAAAATGGGACAACAAGCTGATTCCAATAGTACAAAATATAAAGTATGATAACAGCACTCTCGTGGAAAAAGCCACTGCACCACGGTGAGAATCTGCCAGAAGGACGCGCTGTGTATTTCCACCAGCGCAAGTCCATACTCAACAGAAAATGCCCCAAGACTAGGTCTGCGCAATCGCACGATACCCGATACTGTTCTTACTCGAAAAGAAAGGCAATCCAGAGTGATATACCCGAGAGCCTCTCATGCAGGAACTCCGGACCGCGCTACAACAAAATAAAAAGAAAAACGAAGAATGCGGCGTCTCCAATCTCCTCCGGCGGGAAGGAAAGCGTCCGCTCACAAGGGAAACTCGATTCAAATTGTCAAGCACCTTCCCATCGCGGAGGAGGTGCTTATATGGAGGCGTTTGACATGGTTGCTCTGTTTGTCCCGGCGAGGTCCCGCTGCTTTCTGGGAGTTGTAGTGCAGCGGGCTCCTCTTCCATTTATACCAATTCCCATACACACTGGTGGGCCTGCTGTGGTGTAGGTGTGCCGGATTCGACCCTATACTGCTCAGAATCGTGACAGAACCCCCTCTCAAGGATCGCCGACTCGGCGGTCGACCAGGCTTTCCTGGATTGTCTGTATGGAATTGTTCTAACAGTTCAGGGCAGTGGAGGTTCTGAACTGGTTCCCAAGTCCTATCCTCAACTCCAAACCCTTTCCACTCCACCAAATACTGTATTCGCCCCTTAACCAGTCTGGAATCTAAGAGCTTATGGACTTCATACTCCTCCTGCCCATCGATTTCCAAGGGGGGAGGCCGAATAGGTAGTCTCATGCTAGTAGGGCATGGTTGGAGCAGAGACACGTGAAACACTGGGTGAATGCGCCACGACGGGGGCAAGGTCAACCTCATGGCTACAGGGTTGATGATTTCTTCTATACTGTACGGCCCGATGTATTTGGGCTTTAATTTGTCTATTCCCTTCAGATGTATATTTTTTGTAGCGAGCCAAACCTTATCCCCCACCTGATACTCGGATGCTGTAGTGCGGTTTCTGTCAGCAAAGTGTTTTTGCGCTGATTGCGCTGTGGCGAGGTGTCGTTTGGCATCGAGTAACACCGCTCTCAGATGAGCATGATGCTCGTGTACGCTTGGGAGTCTGGACTCAACGGGCCATTCGAAAGGGAGCATGTTGGGATGATGTCCGTAAAGACAATAGAAAGGGGAACACCCCAGTGTGGAATGCCCAGCGTTATTATAAGCAAACTCCACCATCCATAGTAATGTGACCCAGTTTGTGGTGTTTTGCAGCGTAAAACAGCGGAGATATTGTTCCAGTGTCTGGTTTAGACGTTCTGTCTTCCCATCCGTTTGTGGGTGGTAGCTGGAGGAAAGTCGGGCATCAACGTTCATCGTTGCACATAAGGCCTTCCAAAAACGAGAGGTGAACTGCGTTCCTCTATCTGTAATCAGAACACAAGGTATTCCATGTACTCTGACCATGTTTTGAAGAATAACAATGGCCAATTCGGCGGATGTAGGTAAACCTTTCAATGGTATGAAATGTCCCATTTTCGTTAAGTGATCTACTATTACCAGAATAACTGTTATCCTCGCAGAGGGGCATCTCCACGATAAAATCCATTGACACGGCATGCCAGGGTCGAGGAGGTATAGGTATTGGTTGGAGTAGACCTGTTGGTTTGGAGTGACTGGCTTTTCCTTGTGCACACACAGAACAGTTTTTTATGTATTCTTTGGTATCCACCCTCAGAGACGGCCACCAAAAGGAACGCTCAATACAGGCAACTGTCTTGTATATTCCCATGTGCCCTCCCAACAATGAATCATGAGCCCATGTCAGCACTCGTAGCTGTAGGTCAGTGTTGGGCACATATAAGGCGTGGTGATGATACAACAGGCCGTCGTTCTCTACCCGATGTTCTGGGTCCTCCCTGAGCCAGGCCTGTGCATCGAAGTCAGATAAAATTACTTTGACGTCCTCTAGAAAATCCTTCGAGGTGAGCAATGCAAGGGTTTGAGTTCGGAAAGCCCCCTCCGCAAGTATCAAAGGGGGTTCGGGATTCTCGGATAGCATTTCTTCCTCGGTGTCCGTGATGCGAGAGAGGGCAGCCGCTTTACCATGTTGTGGTCCTGGACGGTACTTAATAACAAAATCATAATCTGAAAAGAAAAGGGTCCAGCGCAACTGACGAGGTGTGAGGGCTTTGGCAGTTTTCAAAAATAACAGGTTTCGATGGTCTGTGTATATCTCAATAGTGTGATGAGCCCCCAAGAGATAATGTCTCCATTCTTCGCAGGCTCTTTTTATCGCCAGTAGTTCCTTGTCGGAAATAGAATAGTTCACTTTGCTGGGGGTGAGTTTTTTAGAATAATATGCAACAGGGTGTAGTTGCCCTGTTGTAGGATGTCGCTGAGACAACACACCACCGATGGCATACTGTGAGGCATCTGTTTCGACGATGAAGAGAAGATGCGGGTCAGGATGCCGCAAGATGGGGGCTTGTGTGAACTTGTCTTTTAAGATCTGGAATGAGTGTTCGGCTTCTTCCCCCCAAACAAAGGGAGTGTTCTTCCTTAACAAGCAGGAGATGGGATGGATAATCTTGGAGAAATCTTTTATAAAACGCCTATAGTAATTGGCGAAACCCAAGAAACTTTGTACGGATTTTACGTGAGTGGGGGTTGTCCACCGAGTGATTGCTTTGACCTTGCCGGTGTCCATCTGACAACCATGTGCGTTGATAATGTACCCTAGGAAGGCTACCTCTTGGACGTGGAATAAACATTTCTCCAACTTAGCGTACAGCGAGTGTTGGCGGAGTCTGTCCAATACTTCCTTTACATGGATCACGTGTTCCTGGAGACTAGACGAATAGATGAGGATATCATCTATATAAACCACACAGTACATGTCCAACAGTCCCCTTAAGACCTCATCCATAAAATATTGGAACGCCGCCGGGGCGTTACAGAGCCCAAAGGGCATCACCCTATACTCAAAGAGTCCAAACTTCGTCCGGAATGCGGTCTTCCATTCATCCCCGCTTTTCACCCGGACCAGATGATAGGCCCCCCTAAGATCCAGCTTCGTGAAATAACGAGCCCCCTTGAGTTGGTCCAGGAGCACAGGAATCAACGGTAAAGGATACCGGTTCTTGATGGTCACACGGTTTAGTGCTAGATAGTCGATGCACGTTCGGAGCTCTTCACAATACTTCTTAGGAATAAAAAAAAGAGGGGAGGAAGCAGGTGAAGAGGAATGTTTGATGAAGCCTGATGCAAGGTTCTCCTCAAGGTAGTTTTTTAAGTACAGGGTTTCGGGTTCTGTTAGCGCACTCGGCTACATGGAATCTCCGCTCCAGGTATCAATTCTATGCGGCAGTCATATACTCGATGGGGTGGAAGTTGTGTAGCCTTCTGTTTATCAAAGAGAGGTTGATATTCCCTGTACTCATCAGGCAAGAACATCGTACAACAATACCGGTCTTGTGTACACGCTGTGGCCAAAAGACACGCTTGTGTGTCTACCTTCTCTCTAGAAAGGGCTACCTCCTTATTGCAATGCTCTATGCAATATTCAGAACTCAGGACAACAGTGCGGGCCGCCCAGCGCACTACAGGGTCATGCAGAGTCAACCATGGCATGCCGAGTATGAGACGAAACTGTGGTGCGTCTATAAGATCGAACTGGATATATTCATAGTGCTCCGTACCAAATCGCATCAAAAGGGGAAGGGTATGAGAAGTGACTGGTCCCGACGTCAGCGCAGATCCATCCACAGCCTTCACGTATTCGGGGTTCTTCTTCTTTTCCCAAGGAATACCGATGGTTTGAGCATACTTTTGGTCCATATAGTTTCCCGTCGCACCGGAATCCAATAAGGCATCCACTTCTCGCGGAGCATCTGCAGTAACCCACAGTGAGACACTGACGTTCAGATGTGCTACAGCTGGTTGTAAAGTATTGGCGATTACTGAAGAGATCGATGTCCGTCGTTCGCCCGACCCAGAGATCTCCTTCTGACTCGGGCTCTTCAGTTTTCCGACGTCTCTCTTGTTCCCATAACTGCTTGTCTTCGCGGGGCCGGGTTTCGTTCTGGGAGTTGGGCCCGAGCTCGACACTCTCTTATGAAATGCCCTCCTTTTCCGCAATATAAACACAGCTTCATTTTTCGTCTCTTCTCTCTTTCTTCTGTGGTGAGGGGACCACGAATACCCCCTATCTGCATCGGTTCGGATGATTCCGCAGCCTTAGAGTTTTCTTCTGTGGGAGGTTTTGGTCTAGCATACCAAAAACGCGGTTCTCCTCTGTTTTTGTCTCTTCTTCGTTCTTGTAATCGGTGGTCTAGTTGGACAGTGAGATTAATCATTTCCTCGCAGGTCTGGGGCAACTGTACTACTTGTGAGAGGACATCCTTTAGTTCTCCCCGCAATCCCTGGTAAAATAAAGTAGTTCTTTTTCCTGGGGCCAGTCGGTTTCCACCACTAGACGATTAAATGATGTTATGTAGGTCAACAAATCTTGAGACCCCTGTCGTAGGGTAAGTAGTTCTCGATCCAAAGTCATCATGTGGGATTTCCGGTCAAACAATTTTCTCATTTCTATACAAAAGTCTGTAAACCTATGCAAGACGGGATCATTTCTCTCCATTAAGGGTATAGTCCAGCTCGCAGCGTTTCCTCCCATGTAGGACATCATGAAAGCTGTCTTAGCCGTTTCTTCCTGAAATACAGCGGGTTTGCACAGGAAGTGTAATCTGCATTGATTTAGGAACGTTTCAAACTTCTTCGGATCACCATAGAAACGTTCTGGGGGCGCCAACGGTATCCCAGTGTTTTGTATCACATGAACAGTGGGAGTGGCAGGTGGAGGAACAGGAGAGGCTGTAAAGAACCCACCCCCTTGTGTGGGGCCTGAAGAGGGAGGATGCACTACATGCCCAGGAGCAGGAAGTGTGGCTTCCCTGATATATGAACCTACCCCTGGGCCCCTCCGTGATAGACCTGCTACCTCCCTTCGTAATGTGCCCATCTCTTTTCTGAGATCCTGATTCTCTAATCGCGAGGTTTGCACCTCCTGCTGCAGAGCAGTTAGGCTCTCCAACAGCGAGGCCAACACCACATTAGTGTCCATCGTCCAGGCTGGGCGTCTAACTTCGGCTTCACAATCTGTCAGGTTGTCAGTAGCACAAGATAGAAGAAAGCCACTAACCTCCTCTCAGCAGACAGCGGGGACGATGGCCTGTAGAGAAGCCTCCCTACTCCCCTGAGCGCAACTCCCCACAGTGTAGTGAACACAACTATGGAAAGCAGCACCCCGGGGAAAAGGGAAGGGGATAAAATAAAGTGTGCTGCCGGGAATGCTTGGTTCCTAGGTCTGGTCTAGGTATCTGTATTTTCTCCTTTTAATGCACTTCACTGCAGGGGGGGGGATAAAAGAGAGAAAACAAGCGTGAAAAGAATCCACACAACCACATACAGATTCAGTCAACTAGTATAAGACATGTGATTCACTCACAAGGAGCCCTGCAGCAGCTTTTGAAATATGTGGTTAATTATTCCTTCAGATAGCGTAAACGATAATCAACCGAAGGTTTAGGAACTTCAAAAATAGGACCGCAGCATCACCAAGGAGAGCTTCCTTCAAGCTGTTAATCTCACAGCTAGAATTCAATGTAGTTCCACAAACAAAAATGGGACAACAAGCTGATTCCAATAGTACAAAATATAAAGTATGATAACAGCACTCTCGTGGAAAAAGCCACTGCACCACGGTGAGAATCTGCCAGAAGGACACGCTGTGTATTTCCACCAGCGCAAGTCCATACTCAACAGAAAATGCCCCAAGACTAGGTCTGCGCAATCGCACGATACATGATACTGTTCTCACTCGAAAAGAAAGGCAATCCAGAGTGATATACCCGAGAGCCTCTCATGCAGGAACTCCGGACCGCGCTACAACAAAATAAAAAAAAAACGAAGAATGCGGCGTCTCCAATCTCCTCCGGCGGGAAGGAAAGCGTCCGCTCACAAGGGAAACTCGATTCAAATTGTCAAGCACCTTCCCATCGCGGAGGAGGTGCTTATATGGAGGCGTTTCTTGACATGGTTGCTCTGTTTGTCCCGGCGAGGTCCCGCTGCTTTCTGGGAGTTGTAGTGCAGCGGGCTCCTCTTCCATTTATACCAATTCCCATACACACTGGTGGGCCTGCTGTGGTGTAGGTGTGCCGGATTCGACCCTATACTGCTCAGAATCGTGACACAGACCCTGCATCGCATACGGAAAGAGTTGGTCTCCGAGAGGCATACTAGTCCATAGTGACATTACAGAAAAAGAGAAATCTAGTTGCAGTGACAACAGAGGTTTTTTTTACCTGTGGGAAATGCAGGGTTTGTAGAAACAGCTTCAGTAAAAAGGAATTTCCCATACCTTAGGCTGAGGCATTAAGGACATTACACAATTCCTTGCCTGCTGCAGCTCACAGTTTGTGATCCATGTTTTGATTTGCCTCTGCAATAAAAGGTGCGTGGGGAGCACCATAGATCAGTTGAAGAAGAGGATCCTTGAGCATATATGGGTCAGGCATTTCAAAGAGGCACATTTCAGTAACAGGAATAGACTCTCATACTATGCAATTGAGCAGCTTCCACAGAATATTGGGGGCTGAGGTGGCGGGTAACAGAACACGGACATTGAGAAGAAATGAGTCTTTTTGCCACACTAAAAACTGATTCAGCAGGACCTCGCTGCGAAGGAATCTGGTCTCATGGAGCCCTGCCCAGCTATAAGTTCTAGCCTTGCCCAGCTGGATAATTTCAACTTCTAAAAACAGTGACTAAGATTGAAAGTAAAATGTTGGACCAGGTTGAGGTGGCAAATCTTTTCAACAGCGGAGGCACCCCCCACAGCTACGATTGCCCCATTCTAAGCATTTGGCACCAAAACCAACAGCTTCAGCGGGATCCAGCATGACTATGTATCTGACTTAGAAGACCCTAGCCAGCCTCTGCCTAGGACACTGTCCTGCTGTAAAATGTGTACTTTCATTTCAGAGACCAAGGGCCTTATTACGACTTTGGTGGTCCTACAGCGGATGGTGCAACGCTAAAGCTGTGGTGCTGCCGCGCGCCAGAGGAGTTAAATCCTTTTCTGGTGGGTGGTGCTGCAGCGGTCTAAGGCGGCAGTCTGTCAGGCTCATTGAAGACCGCAGTTCTCAGAGCGCCGACTGCACCTCCCTGCATGGTGTGGCATACATGCCACACCATGCAGGTAATGGGGGTGCAAAAACCAGGGGGCACTACATGTGCCCCACCACATGCACCCCCAGGCCCAGTAGCAGCAGGGGGCCCTATTAGGGCCTCTCCGACACCCTTTTCGGCAGTCGCAGCGGTCTGACCGCCACACTCCTAATACTGCGATCGGGACCGCAGTGTGGCGGTGGTTGGACCGCGACCACAGGTTCAGCGGTCCTATGGACCACCTAACTCGTAATAAGGCCCTAAGTCAGAAGGTAAAATCTTTGGTGCATCTGACTTCTGCTCTTCTGCAGTCAGCCTGAAATCGCATCTGGGACCCACTTAACTACAAACAGTGACTTTTACAAAAGCAAACTTCTACTTTGGTAGTTTTTTAATGTAAAACAAAAAGTTTGTTGAGTGGCTGCATGAAACATGGTGACAGCTCAGAAAACTTTCAGAGGAACCGCTGCAGCAACGGTTCCTTTGAAGGCACAGAGCTCTCCACCAGGCTCGTGGAGGTCTGTAAATATGGCCGGTGGTAGTTCTCCCGGGTGCACAGGTAATGGCATCCACTACCATGGTGGATGGTGGACCTCCCACCAAACTCTGAATGAGGGCCTAAGTATCTATCAGTTCTTGGTGCTGGAATACACTCTTGGTAACTATTGTTGCGCTCAGGTCCCCACAGAAGACTTTTGGGCACCAGGTCTCTCTCCAATTAAAGCTCCAGCAGCATCCAGTTGCACAGTGGTCAGATGGGCTTTCTTGAAGTCGTGAACCCTTCTGCGTCCCTATTACAGGTAACAGGAAACCATCCACCTGCCGCTTGGAGAGTAGTTCCAGTCCTTGGGCGTCAGGAGTACTTAAGTCTTATTTATTCCAGCAGACAGACAGAGTTTTCTTTCTTCAAAATGTTTATTTTAAGGTGAAGGAATGTCCTGAGACAGTGGCGAGGTGTGTCTTATCCTGTGCTCTAGCCAGTGATTGCAGAAATCCTTACAGCCAATTGTGGACATTTTCTCACAGAATTACCACCTCCATTTTCAGCACTTCCTTACTCAGTTTAGTGCCCAATGGAGATGAGATTCTTCCCCTCTGCCAAGGCTAGAACACAATCCCTCCTGGTGGAGGCACATGTAGAAGGTCTATGCTCGCTCTGGAAATGAATGGTTGCAGTTTCTAACAGCACAGTTTGGGGTATCCACTTCAAAGGTTAAACTGTGAAAGCTGCCATTGTGTTACCAAAAGTGTTCTAGTCCACCACCGGACGGCTAGTCGGAGCTATGAGGCCATTGCTATCACCAATCCTGCCTTCCTGCTGCCAGAGGCCAAGTTATTTTCTTCCAGAAGGAGGGTTAACAGGAAAAATGGGGGGACCACAATAAAAATGTTGGTTGTACTTACAAACATTTAGCAACTATTAAAGTCAATTTCTCTTTAAACAGTTATTTGTAACAAATTCCTTGGCTATAATCCATTTGACTAAATTCCATCATCAACTACCATGGCAGACCATACTTATTTTCTTATTTACATTAGTTAGTCCTAATCAACTATGGCTTTACCAGTAGTTTCTCCATTATCTCTACCAATCATAGATGGGCCACTTGTCATTTTTCTGCAGGCTTCATCTGGATAAGAAAGAACTGAACAAGTGTAAAAAGGTAAATACGTGGACTTTTACAGCCCTGGGATAATAGTATCAAAGTTATGTATACAAACATATACATGTTGATGTACCTCTATTATCAACAATGATTAATTATACTTTTAGTTATGCCTGTTTTTTTAAAGGGCTGTACTACATAAATCTTAATTGAATTGCTTTTTAAGTTGTTCGTAACTGACTGTACATCCTGAGAAGGTAGGAAAATCAGAATGAATGAATGAAGCTTTGATAAAGTCAGCAATTACTCAAGGGCATCCAAGCACTATGACAACAGACTCAAGAAAGGACCAAGAATTCAACAGAATTGAAAAGCCAAATTTTCATCAGATTGCGGAATATAATTTCAGATGATTTTTGCCCACTATTCCATTATTGGCTTTCAAAATCATGTCATGTTATGTGGTATTTCTAGAGTGCATCGTTCACCAGAAGGTATGTTGCCGCTGACAGTTTGGGAAGTAGCAATCAAAAAGAAAAGCTACAGTTGTTCATCGAAAGCCTGCCCAAAAATCCAAGTCTTTAGTGCTTTTCTGAAAAGGGCCAAATTAGTAATCAAGTGGATTCTTTTTGGGGGGCGTTCCACTCCTTGGGTGCCAGCACAGAGAAGCTACGCCCTCCTGCTCTGGTTTCCATGAATCTGGGCACCACCAATGTGTTCGTAGATGAAGATCGAAGAGTCATTTTGGAGGAATAGCTTAAGATTTGATCTTTTAGGAACCCTGGGGCCATCCCTTTAAAGGACTTAGAAATTAGGCAGCAGATGTTATAAGTAATTTGGTGTTTAACTGGCAGCCAGTGAAGATCCTTCAGATAGGGAGTGATTCGTGTTCTTAGAGGTATTCTGAAGAGCAGCTTGGCTGCCGCATTCTGAACCAGCTGCAATCTCTTGATGCTGCTTTCAGGGAGACCAAGATATATACTGTTGCATAGTCCAATCTGGCACCGATCGCGGCAGCCATGATGGTCTTCATAGCATCCAAACTCAGAAATGGCTGAATCTTCCTAATCATTTTTAGCACAAAAAGGCATTTGGAGACCACCACTCTAATGTGTGGCTTGAAGTAGAGAGATTTTGATTCACACACACACTCCTAGACTTTTTACTACCGGTTTTGGGGTGGGGAGCATGCCTATTTCAAGGGGCTGTAAGGAATTTGTCCATAATGAAAGATTGGGACCTAACACCATAATTTCCTTTTTATCTGCATTTCATTTAAGGTCATTTTGCCTCATCCAACCAGTAATGAAATACATCATATTCCTAAAATGATCTTGGGCATGTTCCGTTGAATCAAGTTGAAGTAATATCTGACAGTCATCAGCATAATTAAAAACCTTGCACCCTCTTTCCACAAGTTCCTTAATGAGAGGTTGAATGTAAATGTTAAAGAGGTGGGGAGACAGGACAGACCCCGCTTTCAATCTTAAGGTCTGCTGGCTTAAAGAGGTTTGAGGTGCACGGCCTGAGTTCAATTCTCGAAAAAGGAGGTGAGCCAATTTAGGGCATTACCCCTTAAGCCCGCCAGCCACAGTCGATCTAGAAGAGTCTTATGGTCGACCGTATCGAACAGCTCTAAAAGTATCAGAGCTGGGGTGTGCCACAGTCCAAGTCCTTTCTCAAGTCGTCTATGACTGAAAGAATCACAGCTTCGGCACAATGTTGTGGTCGAAATCCGGCTTGACATGGAACAAGATAGCTTGAATTGGAAAGAAAGGAACTCACCTCTTTCGCTATATGTGCTTCCAAACGTTTAGTACCATATCACAACAAGGAGATTGCTTGAAAGTTCTTTAGGATTTGTGTCGTCACTAGGTTTTTTTGGGACGATTATTGCTTTTTTGAAGTCATCAGGACCAGCCCTGCCCACGATGAGATATTAAAAGTTTAGTAAGAGAGTCTACAAGGAGGTGGCATCCACTGTAACTCTTTAGGAGGGCAGGGATCGTGTGGCGATCCTGACTTAACTTTAATACGCAGGTGAAGGACATCCTCGCACCCCAGGGCTGTGAACTTCTCAAGCTTGTGGAGGTTTTCCACCTTTTCTACCCAGTTTCAGTCCCAAATCGGGCAGTAAACTACTGCCTTTCTGATTAGCCCGATTTGTTCCCCCTGAAAAACTCATTCAGGTCATTACAGCTCTCCTGAATGTGATTTATAGGCTAGCTAATCCCATTAGTGCTTCAAACAGTTCTTTTTGTGGATTATTAGCCGTCCAGTTTCATCTGGGTCTCCTGTTTGTGTTTGGTGTTTCTCCTTTGGGCCTTTGTTTCCTTCATACATCTCTCAGTATCCCTCATTTATGCCCTCAGGTGTCCTTCATTCGTGTCTATCACCGCCCCCTTCTGTGCCCATCTGCCCCACATGTGTCTTTTATTTTCCTTCTCATTTCGAGCAGAATTACTATGAATAGTTCCCATCACAAATGGGTTTCCCAAATTCAAATAAATGTAGATCAAGTTATTCCCCCTTCAGTAGAATGTTAAACATGGAAGTAATATCAAGTGTTGATATCATTATTTACTGCACAGGTTTCCTAAAACTGTACCCCACTTTCGTGTGCCTCTTCTGTGTTCTGAGTCAATTAAACTGACGAGTACTGTTCATTGTCCCTCATTAGTACTCCTCGGCGTGCCCATTTCAATGCCACAATACCACTCATTTGAGAACTGTGTCCCTCAATGATGTCCTTTTCTATGCTTCAACACTCCTCCCTTAGGCCACCCTTAGTTCCTCTTATTGGTACACTTGAGAGCCCTTCACTTGTATGCCTCACCGGAGCTTCTTTATGTGCACTTTTTAGCAAGTGTGCATTGGCCCTAATTAAAGGAAGGCAAATGTGCCAAGCTCCCTGGTTGGATAGTAAAGAATAGCTATATTTAGGGTGCATTAGGACCCTCAAGCCCCAGGGCCCTGGTGCAACTGCACCTCTTGAACTAATGTTAGCTAAGCCTCGTTTTGTACGCCTCTGTCTCTACTATATTTATAGAATTTCGCATATTCATTTTTGCCCCTTCTCCATTATTTACTTCCTCCAGGCCGCTCATTCATCCATCATTTCTGTCTACAGTATCCATCACCTGCAATCGAGTGACCTCCAAATGCACCACTGGGCTTATTTCTTCCCCTTTTGAGTCATTCACTCTCACCGTCTTCCTCAGTTATAATCACCAACATCTTCTAATGCTCCTCCTCGCGTCTTCCACTTGCACCCTCTATCCTTCAGTAGTGTTCAGCCCTTCATTTGCTCCTCTCTTTCTCTCTGCCTCCCATTTCCACCCACCATTTCCCTCCCCCGCGTTTATCCTTCCCGGGAGTCCCTCGTTTCTCCAGGACAGCAACACATATTTGTGCCTTAAATAATTCTTATTTGTGCCCCAAGTGTCCATTATGTCTCCCTCTGTGTCCCTCATGTTTCTCAGTTGTTCTCGCTTATTTGTGTCCTTTCTTATCCCTCATTCTCATCCACCCTTCAACGCGCCTCATATTTACATGAACTTCCTTCACTTGCACAACTCTCTATATTTTATCTGGGACAGTGGGATTCATCATTTTTACTCCACTGCCAACTCATCTATATCCTCAATGTCACGTCTTTGTGTTCCTGGAATCCCATATTTCCATAAACAAAACACCAATTTCTAACCTTAGTGAAACTCACTTGCTGACCAAAATATCCCTCATTTGTGCCACTTACCTGCCCTTTCTGTGTCACCCGTTTGTATCATTGGTGAGGTTTCTAGGGCTGGCTCTCCTATAGCTCAAGCACAGGGCCGGGCTGGGAACCCAAAGCAGCCCTGGCAAATGTTGTCAGACCAGCCTCCGTACGGTGCATAGCGAGTGCAGCAAGCGAGTCTGACCACTACAAAGGGGGGTTTGGGATGGTTCTACCTGCTAAGAAAATTTTAGGGAAAATTGTGCATTCTACAACACAGTTGTAATTATATATTCACTTGGATTAGCTTTTAAAGCATAGTAAATGATGACCTTACTGTGCACCAGAATACAACAGTTTTTGTTGGGGCCCTTCAATGATTCCCTTATCCTCCAACAGTGGCTCTCATCTCTCCATAGCCCCTGTCTCACATGTATTTTATTTGTTTTATAGCACCTCTGATGCCAGTGTAGGGTGTCGGACCACTTTACATCACACACACATACAGAGACAATTAATCATACGTGTGTAAATAAGTGTATAGAAAATGCTGCATAAGACAAGGGGGACTACAAGGTGTAGGATTCACGTCATCCATACTGGTAGGCATTACCAGTATGGATGTGCTTGGTCTGGAGAAGCACAATCTCAGAAATCAGAACATAACACAGTGGTTAGGATTGACTTTAATAAAAAGAATTTATTTCTATCCCAACAAACCTTTTTTTTAGCAACATCGGGATAATGGAAGACTGGAAAAAAACATAACTTTCTAACCTGTATCATGTTATGTTATTTTAATTTGATATTGTGCACGAATTACCCCATGCAGTGCATGCAGCTCTTTGATGGCAGTTCATAGCTCACAGTGCTACATTACGATTGTAACTTATGAACTGACCAGTAACAAAAGAATATCTATGACAAAAGTAGTAACCCACTGATTTATGCACATAAAATTATGTTCTTTGATATGCATGGTACACGTTCTTTGCAGCAGGCATATTAACAAACTCTGTGGTACCTTGGATGAGTCAAAACTGCCACTAGACAAAACTCCAATCTCTTTCCAGCTGATACATTAATCACCAGAGTTAACTTGACACTTTTATTGTTGCACGAAAACTGCTGAATATACAAGGAACTTTGCCGTGCTTTTAAAACCGCTGCAGTGCTAAAAAAACAGCCCCCACTAAGAAAACCAGCCCCCAACCCTTCCAGCCTCCGAGGAAACGCAGATGCCTGGATGGTACAGCCAGTCTGGCCTTGCTCATGCACGAAGAAAAAGAAGCTTTGGAAAAGCAAATAGATCTGGCTTTAATTTGCTAAAGCATAGATACACATGAATGCAAAAAGCACAGTCTATTGTGTCTCTGTGCACCTTGCCTCTCTGGGCACATCCTATGTCAGTGCTGCTGTTTTTTCTTTCCCAAGATTGCAATGCTACTGTCACGCAACACAACAAGCTTGGGCGGAAATAAAAGAAAGGATTACCCTGGGCAATAAATGGAAGGTACATAGTAACAAAGACACACACACACACATATTTATAAAAGAGACTGAAAAACTTCATATTGAGCAGTGCTGCACTTGGTATCTTTGACTGTCACTGTACATTCTAAAGTACAGCGAGGGGAACTGTTTGGCATCAGGCACCCCTTCCATGGACTTCCGCATTGTGAGAGGAGAGAGGACGGCTCACCTGAAACTCAACCCGATTGGCCAGAGGCATTTTACATGTCTGTATATATGTGGTATTTGTATAGCACGAATCTAGCTGAAAAGGTAGCAGAGTGCTGATGGGGCCGGGTTCCCTGATTCCAATATACTCTGGAACCCTTGGTACTAGAATGTACCTCAATCCATTGCACCTAGGCATCTCAATGAAATCAAGCTGGATCCTATTGAAGGGACCCCCAGATCTCCCAAAGTGACTCAATGCAACCAGTCTTCTTCCCAGCATTAATCTGTTGACACGTAACACATCTGTGACACACTGCTTCAGCAAACGCATGAAACCATGGATTAAACCACGTCTGCCTGAACCCTCGCACCATGGCATCTCTTCCAATGTGAACTGCTCCATGAATCTGCCTCGCCATAGGGCTCAACAAATCATCTGGCAACACTGCTCGACCGTCAGTCTTCTCACAACCTGCTTTAATCCAACCAGCTTCTTCCTGAGCAGACACTTCTCCCTGCAGACGCTTGACCTCATCCCAAGTGTCCGCCATGGCTATCATCATGCTGAGCTTGGTTCTCTCTGTGCTCTCTCCGGTATATTCCTCATTGAAAATGCACCCTTGTTCAGCACAGAAACGTGCAACTTCATCGGCGTACCTATTGCCCATTGTCACAAAGTCTTCCCCCCCTCCCTTGGGCAAGGCACTTTACCACAGCTATTTCTTTTGGTCGTTGCAAGGCTTCCAACAATTCTCACATATTCCCCATTTCTGATGGGAGAGCCTGATGACGTTAGGAACCCCCTCTGTGACCATAGCTGTCTGAAGTCATGAACCACACCGAACCCATATTGGCTATCAGTGTAGATGGTGACTCGGATCTGATCAGACACCAGGCATGCACGTGTCTGGGGAATGATTTCAGCTAACTGTGCGGTGTGTACTCCCTGTAAACAAGCAGCTTCCACAACTCCAGAAACAGTACAGACAGCAAACGCTGCTCTCAAATGACCTGCATTGTCCCTTAAGCATGAACCATCTACAAAGAGGATTTCATCTGATTCGGGAAGAGGTTCATCAACAATGTCGGGTCTCGGTTTGGTGCAAAGTTCAGTCACATTGAGACAGTCATGGTCTTCACAATCTTTATCTTCTATTTGGAATAGGCATCAAAGTAGCAGGATTCAGTACAGAACATCTTTTCAGAGTCACATTCTCTGAGGCAAGTATGACTTGCTCATAGCGTGTGAGTCTGTTATCTGTCAAATGCTGTGTCTTGGTTCTCATCATCAGAAGCTCAACTGAATGTGGAACATAGACAGTAAGAGGATGACCCATCACAATACTCTCACATCTTTCAATGCTGACACCTTTTGCAGCAACAGATTTGAGACATCCGGGCAACGCTGAAGCTACCGGGTCTAAGGTAGCTGAGAAGTAGGCAACTGGTCTACGGACACCTCCATGAGTCTTTGTGAGTACTGACAGTGCGCAACCTCTGCGCTCACAACAAAATAACGAGAATGATTTGTTGTAATCAGGCATTCCTAGAGCCGGAACGTGACACAGGCTTTCTCTCAGCTCCATAAAGGCAATCAAACAGTCGTTATCCCATGGTACCGGATCACTCACATCCTTGTGTGTCAACCTCTGCAGAGGTTTCGCCTTCAATGAGAAGTTGGGAATCCACTGACGGCAGTACCCAACCATTCCCAAAAACATCCTGACTTCCTTTTGTGTGGTAGGCGCATTCATTTTCATGATCGCCTCAATGCGGTCTGGTGACACCGTCCTCTTGCCTTTCTCAATGCGATGACCAAAATACTGAACTTCAGGCAAACAGCACTGGAGTTTGCTCGGGGACACCTTGTGTCCATTCTCTCCCAGGTGATTTAACAATGCAACAGTATCAATCCTGCAAGCTTCCTCCGTTTCGGACGCGATCAGGAGGTCGTCAATGTACTGCCCAAGAACCGAATTTTGCGGAAGTACCAGACTCTCAAGATTCTTCTTCAAGATCTGATTAAAGATCGAAGGACTCTAAGTATACCCTTGTGGGATTCAACACCACGTTAACACGCGATTTTCCAGACGGAAAGTGAATAAAAAATGGCTTTCCTTGTGTATGGGTATCGAAAAGAACACTTGGCATAGATCAATCACTGTAAACCATTCAGCTTCACAAGGAATTTGAAACAGGATCACTGATGGATTCGGTACCACAGGACAACATGGAACTACAATCGTGTTGCATGATTCTGAGCTTCCCACTTGGCTTCTGCAATCCCATTATAGAGGAATTGCATGGGCTTCCCATTGTTTCCTTCAGAATACCCTGTTTGATCATGGACTCAATCACAGGCTTAATTCCTGCCACCGTTTCCGGCGTCAGGTTGTACTGGGGCATTCTTGGGAATTCAGCATTTGGCTTGATCTGCATCTTAACTGGCCCACCCCCTCGGATTAGTCCCATCTCTTCTCCTGCGAAATCCCACACCTCCGGAGAGACTGAGTCCCTCAAGTTGTATGGCAGATCTTCTGTGGTCAAACAGGAAACATCTCTATGCAGAGATTCTGATTTGCCAATCTGAATGCAATGTCATCATCGTTAGTCTGCAACTCCACTCCCTTGGGTGTGCAATAGATCGTACAAGTCAATTTGCACAAAAGGTCACGACCCAACAAACAGACTGGACTCGAATCGCACAACACAAATTGGTGTCGATCTTGAAAGGTTCCTAGTCTCATAGGTATCTCATCTGTCAATGGGTTGGTCATTCTCTTATTAGCAACTCCTACAACTTGGATCGATTGTCCCGAGAGGGGTAGGTTTGGAACTACTGCGGACCTCACAGTAGAACGGGTATCACCAGTATCAATCAGAAATGTTATGGGATGACCGTCTACATCTGCCTCCATATACGATCCTCTCTGTTCTACCTCTAAGACTGCTCCAAGGGTACAGTCTTCCTCCCCCCTCAGGCACCGTCATTGCAACGGGTCTAGATCAAACTCGTCTAGAGTTTTGATAAAGGGCATCTGCTAGTACACTCGATTCCCCTGTGGAATCCTCGGAGGTTGGGGAACTTGCACTTATGGACTCAGACCCCCTCCTTGTACTGACCTGGGTCTCGTCACTGTATTGACTGGGTCTCATCACCGTATTGACAGCCTCAGGTACCTGCACCATCTCCTCATCTTGGATCTGATTCGTTGGATTTAGTCGACACTCGTGCTTCCAATGCCCAATTTTGTGACAAAAATTACATGCAGTAGTCCTCTTTAGGGTACCAACGTCTATCCCCATCTTGGGATCTATGGGCTTACCTCTTCCCTAACCCGCATGAACCGACGCATTCTGGGTCCCTCCACGATTGTTGCCTTGCTTCCGTCCCAATGTCCCTCCACTCGACTGCACTTGGTCTACCCTATCTGCATTTCTCATCTGGACTAGCATTAGCTTATCCTTCAGTTTTCTATGTTTCGAGTCTCCCTCACCACTACAATATTTGGCATACCGTAGAATCTCGTCCACAGATTTATTTTGCCAACAGATCAGATGCTGCTGGATCATAAAGCTAATTTCTGGCCTCAATCCTAAGACAAATTTGGAAACGAACTGTCCCATATCCTTGGAATCTAACGTCTCCAGTCCACTGTACTGCTTGAAGGCTTGTAAAAGTCGCTCATAGTAAGCATGTACTGATTCCTTAGGCGCTTGGGTAGTCTGATCTATTTTGACCCAATCAATATCTTGTGGGGAAATCTTGGACTGTAACCATGTGATTACCTGCTCAAACTTTTTCATAACTAAAGGTGAAGGACCATGCGTTATGGGGTCTTGGTCGGGTTCAGTGGATGGCCATTCAACTGCAATTTTACAAGCCGACCACAAATCACTTGGTACCACAATGTCAAACAAAGTATTCAAATCGATCCACAATACTTTCGAAATCTTGATGAAGCGATCAACCTGCTTGTACCATTCCACAGGCTTTTCCCTCAGCCGAGGAAAATCGTTTGTAAACGCTGCCAAGTCACCTCTGCTCCCAGGCACATGTGCATACGTTCCGCTTTGGTACCTCTCACAATGGGTAAGCCTCTACTCCTGCTGTCCCCCCTCCTGGAGGCGGCATATCTCCTATCCCCTTCTTGACATTCTTTTTCTTGGACCACCTTTCCTCCCACTTGTCAAGCAAGGTCCTTGCGCGTAACCCTACAATCTATTCTTGAATGAGGGTTTTCAATCTTATGACTCTTTTCTCTTCTAACTCTTGATCACTGTAATTTAGCCTATGCCCCCCCTGTAACATTTTGGTTTTAGACAAATCCACATCATACCTTTGTACCAACTCTGTCAGTTTCTCATGTGCCCTTCTTGCCTTACGGGTAGCATCCTTCGCCAGAAACAACAGCTCATCTTGTTCATAAAGTTCTATCATTTCCAGGGGCAAATTTCTGCTGATTATCTCATCCACTTCCACCTTTAACCTCACTACGTCTAGCACCCATTAGCTTTCACTGCAACCTTGATTGTTCCCTGACTTGATGCACTACTCGATTCTCCGCTTTCACTGCTCTGATTCCTACGAGGATTTCCTTCCTCTATGTTCCAAGGAACATAATGACTCCCATAAGTTCCCTGATCAACTCCTCCTCCTGTTATCCTCCCCGTGGGTACTCTAACTGGAGCTTCCCACATCCTCAAGTCAGAATGCAACTCTGCCAATGACACTGATCTTGCTGCACTAGACCCAACACGCCCTCTGGAAGAGTCTGTACTGGCTTGCAATGGGGTACTAGCCTCTACAGGCACCAAGAATGAACTATTTCTGTTCACTGTACCATATCCTCCAGAACTGACCCCTTCTCCCACTCCTAACCGTGACTGGCTATTGCTTTCCCCCTGATTTGGATCATACACCGACACTATAGGGCCAATGGTGACTAGTACCATAAGGGCTTCTGGCAACCGAGTAGCAACATTAGGTCTGTTCGTCTCTATACCTCTCGATGCTGGTATCCCTTATCCTTCCATTCTTGTTAAAAATCTTTCCCACTACTCTCGCACTAGGGCTCATTTGCGGTTCTCCCGTTTTCTCCATGAGTGCTCGCCTTCCCTTATCTGAATCTGGATTGTATGGCGGAGGACGCTCTGCTGGCAACCTATCTAATACACGGTCATCAGAGTCCCTATCAGACTCTTTCTTCCTCTTCCGAGCGTCTCCTGTTTTCACTAATAGTGGAAATAGCCTCTCTCCCTCGATGGCGTCTACCCTCCACTTTTTCAACCGTGCGTCCCATCGCGCATTCTGATATGCCTTCATCGCCCTTTTCATCCTTCCCTAACTTCGCTCTCTGCTCTTTGCCTGTGCTGCTCTCATCCATGCATCTAATGCCTCAAACTGTGTCGGTCTAGGTGGAGGTCGCAATGAAGCCATCACTCCCTTCAACTGGTACAGCACCTCTAATCTAAATAACCCATAACGTGGAAAAGCCACATCTCCCTCTTTTTCAGTAATCTTCTGCCAATTTTGAAGCCAAACTATGGTGTGGAGTCCTACATTTGTGGCCATGTAATGTGCTGGGGTATCCTCGGGTGGTGCTTCCTCACCCACTCGAGTCACCACTCCTCTATCTCCCCTACAAAGATCTTGTAACACTCTAAAGCATCGCATGATTGAATCAAATTCTTTACCCACAAGATGTTTTCGTTTCCACTTCCTGATGACAATCCACCAATCCCCGCGCGGCTTTACACCAACCGGCCTATCGCAGCGCGGCACACTCCGACGTCACTTCTTCCCCCTCACACAGCAGTTCACCCTCCTTCACAACCTCACTTTACGCATTCACCCACTTCACTCATAGAATCTAGTAACTGTCTGTCCACGAAACAACCGGACAGTCTCGAGTAATTGTCTGCCTCTCCTCTGGCAACTGTCTGTGCACGAAACAACCGGACAGTCATATAAATAAAATCGATCGGATCCAATCGTTCAGACCCATTCACACACCATGACCCACTCGTGTCTTTTACACCTCAAATCTATCTCAGGATCTTAGGTTACTCCTTGAGCCGGACATCAAAATCAAATCTATCACTTGGACCAAGCGCGTTCGGCCCGAAACCACAATCGCTCAACTCTCATCCCAACTCCACAAGACATCACACGATCAAACCACCACTGCAATCTAACACACACATCCCTATTCATACTCACTCCACTGTGAACCGATGTTCCAGCCGAACTGTCACTCTCCGTCGGTCTCCGCCAACTCCCATCGCTCTTCGCTCTCGGTCCTGTAGGATCGCATCCTTTGGGCTCTTTGGGGCTCTATGGCTAGACTTTCCCTAACTTTTCTAGGTTCTCCCCTCACTCCAAGAGGCAACCATCCAAAAGTGCTACCAACTGTTGGGGCTGGATTCCCTGATTCCAATATACTCTGGAACCCTCGGTCAATGGACCGTTGGTGCCTGCTTAGAAGTGTAGAGGGGAGAAATAATTTTTCACTTTAGGTTCAACAGCACAAAGATCATGACTCCGAAGAATCACAGACTCCAAGTTCTCAGTAAGAGGATTTATTACAAAGCCAAAAATAGCTGGACATACAAGCACCTCAAGACAAGGTTGTAGAAATACATTGGAACCAATGCAAAGCCGAACCTACGTGCAATTCTTAGTCTTTGGATCATGAAAAGAATGACAAATTCCAATACCAGAATTCACGCAATAAGTGCCCCTACATCAAGATCAGACTTAATTGAAGGTTCGTAAGTATAAAGCATTAGTCTGTCCCTTCACGACCACTAACGTGACATCCCTACTTAGCATTCCCCAGGCAAGTTAGGAAAAGGTGTCAGAGCGTGAAGACTTCCTAAGAAGTGCACTCACGTTGCATGAGTCAAGCAGCCAAAGGCTACAGAGCTCATTCTAAGATGCTCCTTCCCTTTCCATCGATCTCCTCTCTTCTCCTAACTCAGCCCCCGGGTCACTGTCCCTAATTCCATCACCAAAATCATAAACACGCCCATTAGGCATCATCCGATTGCCTCATCCGCTGGGCACCTCCTCATAGGTGATCTTCCATTTAGTTTCGATACTCCCAGCTCCTGGCTCGATGACCTGGATTCCCAAGCCTTCTCCAGTGAGAAAGAACACCGTCTCACATTATCAGCACTCCTTGTTCAAATGTATCCTCTCCTCCTCGAGCCTAACTCCTAAAACAAAAGCGTTATTCTAACTAACAAAGATGAATTTTTCCGCCTGCAACAGAAACAGGAGAAAGACAAATCCAACATGCACATGAAATTCAGCTTTTAAATCTAATATGAGAGCTTCCAGGGAGAATACATTTCAGGCCTACAGAAACCGGCTAATATAAAAGCATGGCACATAGGCCGTATGGAAAACCACATATAAATGAACATTTTACTAAGCATTACTAAATCAACGCATACCATGAGCACATCAAATACATGAATAATTGTAATCCTCATGCACAAATTCTACACGTTAATGTTTTCCGCTGAATACGTATGCATTGCAACATTAATTTCTCCACGTTTCCATGAAAAATACACCTTCACATCACCTTTCACATTATTACAATACACATTCTACAGTCCCATGTTAATATGACAAAGAATAAGTGCAGGTGCGTACTACTCATGATTATGATACACCCCTACAAACGAAAGAGCACAATTGCACTCTATCAGTGCTATGCAGGGTCAAAGGCATGCATACAGTGATGGTAGAGGTAGCTGGTTATTGGATTGTTACTGTATTGTGATGTAGTGTTCTTTAAAGAGGTGTGTGTTCAAGTCTTTCCTAAATCAGAGCATTGTTACAGCAGTCTATGTATACAGTAATGCACCTGCTGGAGCTGCAAATCACGAAACTTCAAAGACAAAAGAGATGTGTGAAATTACTTTAAAAAGCAGATGGTCAAATTTCAGGAGACAGGGCTTACTGTTGGGTATTTGGAGAGTGTGGGGACAAGGTGCTGCAGGCCCTACTATGCTCTGTGCTTTCCAAGAGGGTGATGATGTGCTTCGAATGCCAGAGCAGTCTGGAGAAAGGCTTTGCGCTCATATCGACTTTACTATGTGGCCAAAGGTGTAGCTTCAGGGGAGGGGTGGTTTGGGGGTGTTACACCCCCTTAGAAATGCATTTTCTGACAAATAGTTGGTTACAGATGATTTCAGTCAGGTATAGAGAGGTGTCTCTTGGATGTCACCAGGAATTTTTACATACGCACAGACAAAAATGCACACACAATCTCTCCCTCTCTCTGTTTTTAAAGTCCTCAAAAATAATCGTTATTTAAAAAAATATTGTTTTCTCTCGCTTAGTACTCCTATCAATCCACTTACATCTCCCTTTCCACTGCCCCTTAAGCCCCTCATGTGCCTTGCTCAGGCGCGCAACGCCCATAGGGCTAACGGTTTTAGTCCCCACCTGCTCCCCAAGTTCATCCGCCCCCCACACCCCAATCGTGTGTCTCAGCTTGAGCTGCTGTGAGCTCGCCTGGGCAATGTCTGGAGTCTTATCTCCGCCACACCAGAGTTTTTCAGAGGTTTTTAAAAGACCGTTTACATCCCTTTGGAACTGGTTAATGAGGCTTTGTTTCTTTTGTTCACTAGTTCCAATACCCCCTGGGTCCCCACTGCCTATTCACTATTCCTTACATTTGCATTTTATTTTTACTGCCACAGTGGGAGAATGCACTTAGTGAAATGGCACCTCACGATTAGGGATGTCACCTTTACAAAACAAAAAATGCCGCCCATTTGTTGTTGTTTAAAGAGTTTGCAAAGGCCTCGCCTTGAAACTAAATAGGGCTGTAAATAAAATTGTATGTATTAATTTGTAACATGACTTTTCTGTCTTTGTTTCCTATTGTTTAATTAAACTTAAACTGTAATTATTAGTCATGGATCATTAATGCAGCCCTAGAACACATTTAAAAGTGCTTTCTATTTGTATTTACGGTTTGAAGTATGCACAGATAAGTGCTAAAAATACCGGCTTTAGGTGGTTTTGCTTATTTTTGTACTGACTGGGACATCAAAACACCGGTGGTGCCAGTAGAAATCCGATCAGCTGGCAACCCTACTCAGGAGACTAAAAGTTTGTTGCAGGATCAGCACATTATTTATTCCCTCCACCCTCCATCCCTGATTGATGCCATAATAGCAATACTTTAACATATCTGAAACCCTACACCAGCATTCAATACAATGCTGAGTTACTCCAGGTGTCTGGGTATGGATCCTTCATTCAGACAACTCACTCCTCATTCTCATCACTCACCCTTCACTTTCACGCTCACCCTGCACTCACACTGCTCACCATGCACTCACTCCATTCACCCATGTCCTACCCTGTACTCACATGAGCACACTGCTCACCCTGCACACACATGACACTCCACTCACCCTTCACTTTCACCGCTCACCCTACACTCACAGCGATCACACTGCACTCACGCGGTTACCCTACACTGACACCGTTCATCCTCCTCTTACCCTGCTCTCACATGAGCACACTGCTCACCTTGCACTGACAGTGACCACACTGCACTCATGCCTCTCGCCATGAACTCAGACCGTTCTCCCTCCACTTACCCTGCGGTCACATGAGCACACCGCTCACCCTGCACTCACAGTGATCACACTGCACTCACACCACTCAGCATGCACTCACGCTTTTCACCCTGCACTCATGCAACACCTAACTCACCTGTCACTCTCACTGCTCACTTTGCAATCTCACTCAAAGCACAACACTCACCATGCATTCATTCCTCCCGCTCTGCACTTTCACCTGCACCCAAACTCATATGGCATTACTCACTCTCCAGTCATTCCTCTCACCCTACTGTCACATCGCTCACTGTGCACTCACATAGGCACTCCTGTCACTCACACAGCTCACCATTCACTCATCTTCACGAACAACTTCACTCACATGGGCACAGCCCTCATCCTGTACTCACACCACACAAACAAGCACATCACTCACCCTGGAGTCACACCACTCACCCTGCACTTCCTCCTCTAACCCTGCACTCACACGGACAAACCTCTCAGCCTGCATTCATACAGGGACAATAGTCTGCAGGAACTCATAGGGACAAACTACTCACTCTGCACGAACTCCTCTCACCATGCACACACCAGTCACTCTCACAGATCAACCTTCACTCTCGCTGCTCATCCTGAACCACACACAGGCACACCACTCACCCTGCATTTACACCACTCAAACCACCCTGCACTCGCTTCTCTCACTGCATGCACTCCTCTCACTGCATGCACTCCTTGCACCCAACACTCACATGGGCCCTACTCCACATTGCATTCATGCAGCTCACCTGACACTCACATCGGTATGTTTTTCAGCCTACACTCGCACCACTCACGCTGCACCCACTCACACTATTCACCAGCACTTACATGAGCACACCTCTTACTTTGCACATATAAAAATTACACAACTCATGAATATACACATATTTCTACAAAAGCTCCCACAGAATACCTGCTAATTCCATGGTACTAGATGCCTATTTAATTCCATCTTCAATAACAAGGCTGGTGCAAGAATAAACTGAGAATGTGAGATGGCACATGGAGGGAGACTAGGGCTGAGGCTTTGGTGTATGGTGCTGGATTGAGGATCGTGTGACACCTTCAGCCATTCCTGACTTTCCATTCACCACAATGCTTTATCTCGGAACACGCAGGTTTTTTTTTACATTGCAAGTTGGGTCTCAAAAACCCAAAAATGTAAGTGTTACTGGATGAAATCCATGGTTGCCGAAGAAGTCAAGCATTTCATAAGATCAATTGGATGCTAATATATTACATGTTAGAATGTGGATTAGTTCATTTCCGATACTGTAACTGCTTGAACCACACCTGAAACCAAATATAAGCCCCGTACAGCTATTTTAAGGAAGTGCACTTTTCATTCACATCATACTTGTAACAAACATTGACAAGGCAATATATTATTATTTTTGAATAGCATAAACAGATTATATTTTTATTAAGCTTCTCTAAAAAGCAAGGCAGGTATAGCAGAACAAGCAGGAAAAGCTTTCTAACACAATAAAAGCAGATTGACTAATGGAAGTTTGAGGGGCAGTGTGTCTGTGTGAGAGTGTGACAGGTAGAATGGTACGAAAGAGTGCAAGAGATATAGTGAGAATGCGTGTGTGAGAGAATGTGTGTGTGTGAGTGTATGTGTGTGTGAGTGTATGTGTGTTATGTGTGCAAGTGTGCTGCTAGTCTAGCATACTGGAGGTTATTCTTGCCTTATGGACAACAGCACTAATAGCATATAGATGGGAGGTGTTGCCTATGGCAAACTGCAGGTCCTGACATGCTTCTAAGAAGACACCATCATTGGCTGTGGGGACTCAAACTGTCTAACTGAGAAAGCTTTTAACCCTGTCATATGCAACAGCAGGGACACAGAACACGCACCACCACACCTTGCCGAAGGCCCTGACATGATCCACCTAATTCTTAGCATATGGGGTGGATCCATAGCAAAACGTTGGAACTGATATTCGAGGTAACTCTTGTCATAAGATTTCTTGTACTCATTTTATAGGGGGTGTCAATGGTAAAATGCCGACTCTTCTATGCCGGAGGGAATTTTTAGAAGTACCCATGACTGTGGCTGAAGTATCCATGGTAAAGTTCTGGCACTGTCATATTGAATGTACTCCTTGGTATAAGGGACTCACCCGTGAAAAAATGATAACCTTGGTATAGTGAAAGTAATATCGGACTTAAGACATTTGAAAAAAATTAGATCTACTCCTACGAAAGGCCAGGCTTCCCTGGTTCCCCATGAAAGTACTGGAATATTTCATGAATGCCCTATAAGGAGCTGCAGCATTTTCGAAATTTGATCCCAAAAATTTCAAAAAATTCTCAGGGGAGAAGTCTACTCTCCCCTACATCATCTACAAGAAATTGTTAAATTGTTTTGCTTGCTGGAATTTGGGGGACGTATCGCATCCCACCACTTACATAGATCTTTTTCCTCATTTAATGTTTATGAGATTAGCTCTGACCCCATTTCTGGGAATGCTTGTCCTGCCCCATTGCTGGGAGTAGGACTGGCTTTAGGGCGGTGCAACTGGTGAAGTCATACCTGGCAATGACTTTGGTGGGGGGTGCGGTGTTTAAAAATAATTTTTGGTTTAAAAGTACATGAACTTCCTTGTGCATCAGGCAGTTTTCAGGCAACAATAAAAGTGTCAAGATAACTCTGGTGATTGATGTTCCTACTAGTGAGAGTTCAAAATGTTGTCCAGTGGCAGTTTTGGCTCATCGCAAAGTAGCACGGTTAATGTGCCTGCTGCAAAAAAACGTGTACCATGCAGATCACAGAAATGAGTGTTGGTGAACTATGAGTAGCACTATAAAAAAATGAAATGTATGTCAGGGAGAGGCAACAGAGATAAGAAGTGCACTGCTGAAGAGTGGTAATAAGTGATTTCATGGAGAAGGAGGTTATGGGGAGGAGAGTGCCAAAAAAGACTGTCATACCGGCTGCCACCAGTGCTCAAGCCGGCCCTGGCTGGGAGTCTAAGTGCCCCCCCCCCGTACCCCCCAAAGTTCGGGTCTAGTTGCGCCCCTGGCCCTGCTTGTCATATATTCTATTTTAAAATTATATGCTAGCTTGATTGTTGGAAAATCTGACCCTCACCGACCAAGCTACGCCCCTGAATGGGATATTCCTCGATCAGAAACAACAGCCATTAGTGGTCCCCAAACTCTCACGAGTGTTGTAGATGGCAGAAATCATCAGGGATTGTCAGGTTCAACTTCCTTCATGTTTCACCGTGTCCTTGCTAGGCAATCGAGTTACTATGTGGCATCAGCCAGGACCGCGCTTTGTGGGACGTGATTCATGCTGGCGGAAAACTATTTTCATACGAGCTCCTGAGACGGTATCCAGAATAAAGAGATTTATTCTGGAAGACAAGTTGTTTCGGAACAAAGTAACTTTGAACTATTTCTTGAATTAGACTTTTGTAGGCAAAGACTTTGGGGGCCATTTAGATTCTTTCGAACTTAAATTATTTTGTGAAGGAAAGAAAAGATTCTATTGACAAGCCATCAATGATTATGATATGTGACTATAATCTGTACTGGAAATACCAGTGATGATGTGCCACCCACAATAGGAATCACAAGCTTCCCGAGTGGAAGGGAGTTTAATCAGTGTTTCAGTGGTCACTTACGCCCTGATGTATTTCACTTTCAGCAAAATCTGCTTCATACGAGAGTTGGTTACACAGAGATATCACAAAGTTCTATTGTTTTACTATAGAGTCGGATGAATGATGTTTATAACCAGTTACTAAAGGATGTCTTATTAACCTTTAAATACAATATCAATATTCAGGCATCCATGCCCAGTAGGGTGAAGAGTCAGAGAGAGATAGCTGGTGTCCCTGTTTCCTCTCTTATCTTATGGTCAGTAGTAGCTGTGGTGATGGGTGGAAGAGTGATGAATCCAGGGTGCAAGGTTACTGCTTTCTGACAGACAAATTGGAAGAAAAGTAGGGGGTAATTTTGTGATTACTTTACCAATCTGAATGAAAACATTCCAGCAGATAATTTAACATGTGGGATCACATCCACCTTCATAATTGACCTCAATGCAGCATGTAGGCTAGGTGAGGTCAGTTCACTAACTAACACGGTATAGGTTTATTGCCATGAAGATTCATCAACTACATTTGTACATACATTCAGTCTCAGATTTTGAGTGCTCCCTGTGAGTGGGGTCTTCATAGAAATATGCAAGGTATACATGAAGTATTTGAAGGAAGAAAGAGGACTTCAGATGTTCAGGCCATTGACATTCAAATTATGTAAATTGGCATAAGTGAGAAGATTTCAAAATAGAAGGTAATAATAGAGGTAATGTGATTAATGAAGACAGGAACCCTCAAACGAGTCTCAAAGATATTAAATCAATGTGTGCTACACTGGAAGCCCCTATTGATACATTAAACTGGCAATCTAGTAGTGGTGGATTTAGAGTTTTTATATTCCGTTTTTCTTTACTGCAAACTGTTAAAGAGACAGCTCATCATTTTAACACATAATATTGAACCTACAATTTCATGTGTTAGGATTAGGAAAGCGGCTATAGGAGCCAGCCTTCAGTTGAAGAATTCACTTTTTCCTGAAACTAGAAGTTATTGCTTGAAAATTCATTGGATTTGTTCAAACCCAGGAGGTGCTGAATGCAAAGTGAGGGCAATCCTGGCAAAAAAATCGAAGGTATATAGCGTCAAACACATTGAATTACTTTTGATAGGACAACTCACACAAAACTAGTGACTTAAATTACATAATCGGTTTTGTCGCCTTCTCTTCAATTTATATGAAAATGGCAGGGTTGAAATGGATCATGGAACATTCAAATGTAGTTGCGGTTCTGTGCACAAAACCTAGTTTGTTTTCAGGAGCTTTGGGCAACAGAGAACATTGAATTGGTAGAGTTTATTTCATGCAAGGTCCCAGCAACTGTGCTGCATAAAAAGAGTTGTCTCTCAGGGTAGTTGTCTGTATTAAATCAAAATATATAATAATGATGGAAGTGCCCAATAGGAGTCCATACATTCAAATTATAAACCTGTTTTGAGTACTGAGCTAAATAAAAAGATCAAATCCATTTAAATGAATGAGTACATCCCCTTGGAGGGGAAGCGGAGAAGCAGCTTGCCAAGATGTTTTGTAACAGTGCACTGTAAGCGAATGCATCATCTCGGAGGACTTATATCGATTTCGACAGTATCTAGGATTATAACGAAGCAAACTAATATCATATACGGGCTACAGAGTTGTCCTTTTTCAGCATTACAGATGTTAAATTGGCTGTTTAGAATGGTCAGATGCACCTTTGCAGCCCACTCAATTTTCATAGTTTGAGAGGGGCACCTTTATTGCAGTTCCAGAGAAAGCAGGGCTCAGAGAGTGATCAATCCTCTTGAGTTGAATCTTTTCACGCTGCAGCATAGGCACAAGCATTTCAAAGACTGGAGGCACATGTGAGTATTACTGTCTCCTTCAACCACACCACCGAACTCCACTGGACCGACCATCGCTGCATCCACTTCACCTTCCGGAAACACACCACGCACCACCGCACCCAACAGATCCCCCGCCGCTGCTGGAGCAAAGACACCAAAGACCAGCTAACCACCACCCCCACCCGGAGCCCACCCGCCGACCCCACTGACACCGTCACCGCCGCCCGCAACCTCAGACAGTGGATCGACGACTGCGCCAACACCCTCGCCCCGATCAAGAAACCCTCCAACAGCCACACCAGCAAGAAAGCCAGCTGGTTCACTGAAGACCTCCAGGCCTCCAAGCAAACCTGCCGAAATCTTGAGAAGAAATGGCAGCGTGAACGAACACAGGACAGCTACGCAGCCCACAAGAACGCCACCCACAGACACCATCACCTCATCAGATCCGCCAAAAGGACCTCCCTCAAAGACCACCTAGACAACAACGCACACAACAGCAAAGAGCTCTTCAACATCGTGAAGGAACTCTCCAACCCCAGCTCCAACACCAACGACATCCCATCTTCGCAAGACCTGTGCGACTCCCTTGCCACCTTCTTCCATCGCAAGATCACAGACATCAACGACAGCTTCAACACCACAACCGCCCCGACAACCACTGAGACCTCCGCCCCCATGACCACCATCCGCACCGACCGCCTGCTCTCATGGACCAACATAAACGACGACGACACCATCAAAATCATGAACACCATCCACTCCGGATCTCTGTCAGACCCATGCCCACACCACATTTTCAACAAAGCCAGCACCACCATCGCACCCCATCTCCGGAAAGCCATCAACATCTCCTTCGAGACTGCAACCTTCCCGGAGAGCTGGAAGCACGCCGAGATCAACGCCTTACTCAAGAAACCCAAGGCGGACCCCCAAGACCTCAAGAACTTCCGGCCCATCTCCCTGCTCCCGTTCCCGGCGAAGGTCATCGAGAAGACCGTCAACAAACAACTGACCCGTTACCTCAAGGAGAACAGCATCCTGGACCCGTCCCAGTCCGGGTTCCGCAGCAACCACAGCACCGAAACTGCCCTCGTCGCCGCCACCGACGACATCAGGGCCCTGCTCGACAACGGAGAAACCGCAGCCCTCATCCTCCTGGACCTGTCAGCCGCCTTCGACACGGTCTTCCACCGCACTCTACGCACACGCCTCCACGACGCTGGGATCCAAGAGAAGGCCCTGGACTGGACCTCCTCCTTCCTCTCCGGCAGAACACAGAGCGTCCGCCTCCCCCCTTTCCGCTCCGAAGCCACCGAGATCATCTGCGGCGTACCCCAGGGCTCATCCCTCAGCCCAACGCTGTTTAACTTCTACATGGCACCGCTCGCCCATGTCGCCCGACTGCACGATCTCAACATCATCTCCTACGCCGATGACACCCAACTGATCCTCTCCCTCACCAAGGACCCCCACACCGCCAAAACCAACCTCCACGAAGGAATGAAAGCCGTCGCCGAGTGGATGAAGAACAGCCGACTGAAGCTGAACTCGGACAAGACGGAAGTCCTCATCCTCGGCTCCACCCCTCGGCCTGGGACGACTCCTGGTGGCCGACCGCACTGGGAACAGCTCCAACACCCACCGACCACGCACGCAACCTAGGGTTCATCCTCAACTCTACCCTCTCCATGTCAAAGCAGGTCAACGCCGTCTCGTCCTCCTGCTTCAACACCCTCCGCATGCTCCGCAAGATCTACAAGTGGATCCCCACCGAAACGAGAAGAACGGTCACCCAGGCGCTCGTAAGCAGGTTGGACTACGGAAACGCCCTCTACGCAGGAGCCTCAGCCAAACTCCTGAAACGACTTCAACGCATTCAGAACGCCTCCGCATGCCTGATCCTCGACACCCCTCGCCGCAGCCACATCACACCCCACCTGAGAGACCTGCACTGGCTCCCCGTCAACAAGAGGATCACCTTCAAGCTCCTCACCCACGCACACAAGGCACTCCACAACACCGGACCAGCGTACCTCAACAGACGACTCCGCTTCTACACCCCCACCCGCCAGCTTCGCTCCGCCGACCTCGCCACAGTCCCCCGCATCCGAAGAGCGACCTCCGGCGGCAGATCGTTTTCCCACCTCGCCGCCAAGACCTGGAACACCCTCCCCATCTACCTACGGCAGACCCAAGACCTGCTGACCTTCAGAAGACTCCTCAAGACCTGGCTTTTCGAGCAGTAGCAGCATTCCCCCCCCCCGCCAGCGCCTTGAGACCCTCACGGGTATGTAGCGCGTTTTACAAATGCTCTGATTGATTGATTGATATGAACAATAGAAGGTTATTGGACAATTAATAAACTAACACTGAGTAGCTATAATAGCCACAAGAACAATTTGCAAAAGATGAGTTCATTTAATCTCACAGCTCCTGAAATTATAAGCAACGGTGATAATAAGCATTTAATCCGGTCTTCTGTTCGACAAAAGTGACTGATTGGTTTACATTGCAATAAACAAAGAACCAACACTTCGAAGAAATTTCAGCCAATCAGTTAAATCACTTAAACCTATGCTTAAAATTAATTGCCTAAAAAAGAATGTAACAATTTAGTGTGGGAAGTGAAGAAAGATTGTTGCAAGAAGATGTGGACGGCAAAGAAATGGGAAATTGTTAAAGAGAGATTCCAGGAAATTTGGGAAATTATTTATTTAGTTGCAGTTTTATATGGCGCAAACAAGAACCCATAATAAGAAGCACAATATACAGCCAACGTAGAACAGCAGAAAGACAATAATAATAGACGGTCACCTATAGTAATACATCTATAAGGTCACAATATTAGGTCCCACATTAGGAGTTTTTTTATATTCATCTGGATCAAGAGTCTTTTTGTGAGGTTGGTTTGCGTCAGTAACAAAGTCAGATGCTGCTGGAAGAGAAGTACTTTAAACTTGCTCTTGAAGTTCTAGGGAGAGGGATTTGTCCTAATTACAGTTGGAATGTTGTTCCAGTTTCTGGGAGCATTCGCTGAGAGAGCTTTCTTCAGGATTCAAGGTTTTAGAATGAAGGAGTTTCAAGCTGAGGGAAATCTGTGCTTAGGAGAGAATGGAAGCCTCTGGAAATGTCTAGTTTGTGTGCCTAGTAGTTAGCATCCCCTCCATACATAGCCTTGTGAACTTTGAAGGTCAGCTTGAAAATGGTCTTTGCCTCAATGGGGAGCTATTTTAGAGTGATTGGAGTGGGGGCAATGTGGTCTCATCTTCAGGAGCTGCGGAGTAGTTGGGCCACAGGACTGAGGGCTCCCTTCCATGGAGTTAGATGAAGTTAGGGAGTTGCTATAATCGAGTCTCGAGAGTACCAGTGAATGAACCACGGTTTTAAATTCATCTATTGGGATAAGAGACTTGATATATCTGAGGATTCTAAATTGATATTAAACTCATTTCACTACTGCGTTAATATGGACGTGGAGATTTAGGTTTTTGTCAAGAGTAAATTCAAAATATTTCGTGCTTTAGACAATGGATGGATTGCAGTCAAGCAGGTCTGCTGCATCTCGCAAGACTTGCACTAGTGTGGTGCAGTGCAGTGGCGAAGAGTAGAAGGAATTATGTTTTCTGGGTGTTTGAGATAACGGAACGACTGCCAAGACTGGAGGATGCAAAGGGTTTATGCAAGAAGGTACGGGTCTTTGCAAAATTGTTCATCTTCTTGCACGTAAGGATGATAGATACAACTGCAATCAAGTTCAGGTATTCATCTAGGTAACATCTTTTAAAACAGTGTATGTAGATGATGCAATGACAACATATGTACGCAATTTCTTAATGTCCTTGCACCTAGAAGTGATTAATAGTTTGGTCAAACAAATCATCATGGCTGCTTAGGCCGAACCACTCCTATGCAAGCCATGCGCAATGCTATGCCCACATGATGGGTACAACACTGAAGGGCAAGCCCTCTACCACACCGCTCCTGTGCAGGAATCCAGTCAATGTGCAGTATCTTATGTCCAGACGTGGGCTGGATGCAGGACCTGATCGAGCACCAGACCCTGCCATGTACAGCTGAAGGCTTTGTATAGTGAGTTATACACACATGCTGCCTGTGTGCAGGGCCTGGCCTACGTCCTGAGCTCAACCATCGCTGCACACAGCCAAAGGCTGGGTACAGTAGCTTATCTTTTTATGCTGAATCGTATGAACGCTCCGCATCAAACATTATCCTTCCTACACGGTTGTCATTGATATCATCAGTGAGGTCATCAATGACATTTGAGATGTCATCAGTGATGTCGTCAATGTCAGTAGAGATGGCATCATGCCATGCATGGCGTAATGAGCAGCACATGACAGGCATGAGTTACATTATGCATTCCTTACAGTAACTGGTGAATTTGTTATGTTATCGAAAATTTCTAAAGCGCACGTACACCATCAGGTCTCTTGGCGCTGAGTTACAAAGTCACCGTTTGCAGAAGTCTGTGTCTAACTATATGCTTGGATAAAAAGCCATGTTTTCAGCTTTTTCCTAAAACGCATGTAGTCTGTTTCTTGTCTCATAGTGTGGGCAAAGAATTCCAGAATTGGAGTCCTTGTTGAGAAACGTGACCTTCCTTTCCGTTTGCGTCTAAATCTATGGACCACCAATAGATTCATATGCGTAGATCTAAGAGTGCGCTTAGGGGAGTATCTGTGAATCCTAGAGGATATATACTTGGGGTCTGCGCCGTGAATAGCTTTGAAAAGGATGCAGCCCATCTTAAACATGGATCGCTGCTCCACTGGAAGCCAGTGGAGCTCCTTCATCAGCGGCCTGACATGACAGCGTCTGGGTTGTTGGTAGATGATTCTAGCTGCTTGATTTTGTATCGGCTGTAGTCGATATTTTTGGTTGCATGGAAGGCCTAGATAGATTGCTTTCACATAGTCAATTTTTGACAAGATCATAGCGATAATAATTTGAATGCTGGCCTCTGCTGAAAATCTTCTAATTTTTCGAAATTTCCATAGTTGGAAAAAGCAGGAGGAAGGGACCGAGCCTTTCAGAGAACTCAGATAGATCTGGTCAATTTGTATGCCAAGGCTCTTTATCGTGTTCTTTGGAATCGGTGCAGAGCCTAGCTCCGGAGGCCAGTGAGCAGGAGTCCAATGCAAAAGTTTATTGTTGGGGATAATAGTCTCTGTTTTTTCAGAGTTTAGTTTTAGTTGATTTTGGTTCATCCAGTTTCTGATGAACAACATGGTGTTCCTTAGAGACTCCTTGGAGTCAGTAGTCAGCGATGGTAAAAATCAGCTGCATGTCGTCAGCATAGTTATAGGTTTTTACCTTCATTTGTTGAAGCGTGCGTATTAGGGGTCGAATATAGATATTGAAAAGGTACGGAGACAGAGAGGAGCCCTGCGGTACTCCACAGTTCATGCTGACAATGGCAGATCTGTGGGGCAAACGCCATACTGATTGCTTTCGATCCTGTAGAAAGGATTTAAACCAATTTAAGACAGCACCTCTAAGACCCGCTGCAGCAATGCATTCCATCAGAATGTCATGGTGGACGGTATCGAAAGCCGCAGATGGATCCAATAGGATCAAGGCCTGAGTGCATCCCTCATCAGCCTTTCCTTTTAGGTCGTCCATAACGGATAGTATGATGGATTCAGTGGAATGGGAGGGTCGAAAGCCTGCCTGGTGGGGGTTTAAAAAATTGGTTTATTCTATGAAGGTGCTGAGAAGTTTGGCTACGTGTGTCTCTAAGAGTTTGGCTTGGGAGGAGGGCTATGGGCCTGCAATTATCCAGCTTCTGAGGGTTTACACCTTGTTTTTTTTGTAACGGAATGATCACTGCTTCTTTAAAAGCTATTAACTGTTAAACTATTAAAATTAGCTAATTTAACTGTTTCTCTTGTAACTTTAACATTACTAACTTCAATTTTTATTAGAATTTATATCTATATACACACCCTAAAAAAAATAAACGTAAGTTTGCCCAACCTCTGGGCTTTTTCTAAGGGATGGAGGTTTTTTTTTTTTTTTCCAGAACCCTCTGTGCCGGTAAGTCCAGCAGAGTTCTTACTGTCCGGCCTTGCACAACTGTGGGATTATCTCTAGTGTCCCATAGCCTTGCACTAACACAGTGCTGGTAGAGGAGACCCTGATGATGAAGCACGCCAGCTGGCATGAGTGAGGGGATCCGTACCTTTCTATCGAAATCCATGAAAATCCAAATGTGACTTGGGCACAACAGACTATCTGCATAGGAAAAGGAAAGAAGCATAGGTAATCCCGAGTCGTTTTCTTGACTACATTTACAGGAGAGCATCCCAGCCTTTATGTGGGGATTTAGGTATTATATGGGTGACGGTGCTGGTGACAGGTTCTTTAATCTTTCTATTGACTGAACTACTTGTTTGGGAGGGAGAGACCACCATGCGCTTGGGCTTTATTAGCATGTAAAATCCAAGACATTATCCAGTGCGTTGAATATGCAAGTATCAGTCGGTCTAATGCAATCGGCCCTCAGTGACTGGAAAGATTACAGAACTTTGTCCCATTATTGTTGGTTCCAGTTCAAAGAATAGCAATTAAATGCCCTACAGCACGGAATTCCTAGCTCTTGTAGGCAGCATTCACATAAGATAACTACCTGCCTCTCAGTTTATTCACGTAAACTGAATTTCAGGAGCATAGCACAAGTACATGCTCCCTGGGACCCGCAGTGACTGAGAAAACTCCTTCTAAGGATTTAGTTTCAAAAAGCTTAAACGGAGAGCAAACTTCTTCCTCAGGTACTTGCCAACCAATGTTGATTGGAATTACCTTGTGCCTCCGTTATAAGTACTTTGAGGAGAGCCAAGCAGGAGAAACAGGAAAAACTGTCCGTCACGCTCTAACTGGTGAGTGAGTTGTGGGAAGCAGGTTTTTATTGTAGTCCTAGCCACGTAAGTAGAATGCCCCTAAAGAAAGTGAAGGCCAATTTTTTGCATGATAATACCTAGTGGTTAATTTGTAAAAAAAAAAAAAAAAAAAAAGTGCTCAGGCTCGCGTCAGGTGGCAGCTTGCACCGCGGCCTAAGACAGGACCAACTACTAATCATGAAAAAGGGGAGAGGATGTGGGTATCAGCCAGAGCTGCCGACTTCGGAGTTGGGTAACCAGTATAGTGTAGCTCCTATTTCCCTAATAGGCTCTGCGCATTGGAATAGTATATCCTATAGGTTTGACATAGGACTAAGGTCAGTATGTCCCTATCGAGTATATTAAACTTAATTACTTGTGCCAGCTAGCTCAGAGGCCACTAGAAACTCCTTGACAACAAGAAGGGAGTAGTTTCTGGCAGCCGCAAAACATGACCACTGTGTTTCCCTTTAGAATCAGAACGTGTCCCAGAGTCGTGGAAACAATAGATAACTATTTCACTCAGCTCAGTCGTGCATGCTTAGTTTTCTCCAAGTTACACAGAAAGAAATAGAGCGGGCGTTTCAATAAAAGATTTATTGAACAGTCTTGTTTCTGGTGTAAGTAAAATGTGCTGTTACGATCACAAGACAGTATGCGAGATAAATAATGTACAGTGTGAGCAGTAGAAATAAATAATGCTGCGAGAGCATTATCTTTTAGTACATATGCTGTTACATAAATAACACAGACTAAAAATGCGAGTACTCATACAATGCGTTTCTAATCTAGTTCTACCCCAATGTACCTAACCTAACCTAGGTGTAGGAAGAGGTATGAAGTAGGTGAAGTATTCCTTACTATGGTATACTAAGAGTACGCTAACCCCAGTATGCCTAGTATGCCAAGAGTCCCTCTAGGTTCTAGTCTGCTCCATACCTGAAGAATAAGAGAGGTAGGAATCTCTTTGCCAGACTCGAACTCCCACACCCCGCAAGGGAAGTTAGATCACTGGAAGCTGGACTCTCTGCGTGCAGGGATGACAGCGTCTTCTCAGTGCGTCAGGCCGGGAAACGGGCTCCTCTGAAGTCGAGGTCTCCTCTGATTTACAGGGGCTAGGGAAGGTATATTTATACCCGAGAATTACCTCAGAATGTTAGCATTGACGTGAGTCGGACAGCGGAAGACGTCATGAATGAACCCCTAAGGAATAATGGTTCATGCATAATATACGAGTCCTTGAAGAAATCAATAGACCTGGACTAGGAAAACTCCCGCAGCCTAAGGGTCTGTTCTTCAAGAACTCGTTGTGACGTTAGGGTGGACGGATGTCAGAGACCATGCCTGTATTTGGAGTGCACGGTTAATGCCTAAATAAGGGCTGGGATTTTATGCCTATATAAGGGCAGGGCGAATTGTGCCTATATAAGGACATGATACTGGAAAGCCCGTTTATGGACACCCTAAGAGGAATACAACACCCACTCCACTTTCGTGTGTACGATAATACTAAAATGCTAAACATTTAAAATGCTAAACATTAAAATGGAGTACCGCATATTAAAAAATATTTCATAAAACCATTTAAAAGGGCATTTAAAAAACCAATTAGAATGCAAAAGGTACTGTACATTTGAAGCATTGCTTTTCATTTCAGGCATAAAGTTCGAAAATAAATGCAATTGGAATGAAATAAGCAGTAATATTTACATTTGACAGAAAATGATCGATAAGTTGTTCAAAAATCAAAGTCATTTCATGTCATGAAAATAAATGATCTGTTTTAGACACACAAGATGACTAAGTGTCCGTGGAAGTACCTTGAAGTCTGTATTATAAGGCTAGTTCTACTTTAAGCAGATTGTAGTGCTATTTTCGTTAGAAAAATGGGAAAAAGTTCAATATTGGTAGAGTTCCAATTGTTTTTAAAAATTAAGGCCAAATTGTTACTGCATCTCTGGAACACTGTATGCTGAATCAGAGTCAGTTTACGGGTCTGGTGTAAACATGAGATCATCTACTTCTATAGACAAAACATCGTCCACTGTAGTTGGTGTCAGTTGGAACACCTCGTGTAGCAGATTAATTGCAGAGATGTGACGCTTCGCTTCCAGCATAGGGTGCCGCAGCAAAGTACGCGTCCGTTGTTACCTGTGTGCCTGTAGATCTTTCTCGTACCTCAGCAGCAGCCGGAAGCGTCTGTGAGATCTCAATGAATGCTGACATCAGGATCGGTAGCCGCTGGGGACAACACAGAGCATGGGCCGTTATCGGGACCAGCAGAGTATCGACATCCGTTGGCGTAGCTGATGGAAAAGTTAGACAGGTGTCCAACACGCATTCTTCACCGCATAGCAGGCATCGTAGAACAGGTAAGATGCAATCTTGCCAGATTGGTCTGAATGACAGGAACCAAGTTGTATTAAGGTCCCGTAGACGAGTCATGCCCAATAGCTGTACTATTCGCTCACAGCACTTTCGTTCAAGGAGAGCTTTCTCCATTTCGCTCGGAGTGATGTCTGCGAATAGGCTGGCCATAGCACAATAGCAGGAAGAGAAATAGAATTCCGGCAACAAGTGCTAGAATTAATGGTATGCCACCAAACACCGAATGTGCAAAGTTCGGGATGATTCCGAGTATTGCCTGGAAAGGTGCTAACAGACCGGTACAGATGCTCTTAAATACATGTATAATGCCAGTTGTATCAGACATGTTGAAGATACGGGTTATCATTTCTACGAAATGTATAGGGCAGTTTGTACGTATTAAAGTCTGTATCTCAGCCGAAGTCCTTGCAACTTGTAGATCATAGGTTTCTTTGGCCGAGGTCAAAGGCACTGTTTGCTGTAAAAGCATGGCTTTGATTCTGCTCAAAGTATCAAATCTTATAAAAGAGACGTTAAGCGAAGGCCATAGAGGCGACTCCCTGACTGTGTCTGTTGGGGAAAACAATACTTGCATACAGCAAGTGACCCTGGAGTTGACCGTTACTAGATATGGGATGCCTGTCAACATGCCGCAGCAACTCTGATCATTCAACATGAGGTAACTCCCATTCGAAAGTTGTCCAAACGTTGGATTAATCACAGCAGCTGGTGTACCCTGCTGATGGCAAGACAAATTTGCCACAGAACCATTACAAGCCCCGTGTAAAGAAATGTCCTGACATATAAGCGAACCGCTTAGTGCAAGTTTACAGTTTGTACCGCTCAAAAACACTTCACGATCCCCACTCCAACATCTATATGTATACGGTAAATCCCAAGATGTCTCAATGTATTCCTTACCCAACCTTTCATATTTGCCTGCTTGCATTTGTCTGAGGCAATACTGAAACTGAAAAGTACTCACAGGTAATGTTATTTTGCCATGATTTAACCATTCTGTAGCTGGTTTTTCTGCCACTGTGAATGGTAACTTTTCCAGTTTTTCAATGCTCAGCACTGTATACCTTGCTCCTCTTTGTGCCAGTTCGATCTGTTTATCAGTTAGATTGTATTCTGCAAACAGAGCAGTTGTGTTGATGAAACGCCAAGGCACATAGCCCGCTCGCAAAGATTGCAGCGTCCAGCTTAATAACATAATAGAACGTAATTGAGACTGGCCTTGCTGTAACATCGCCAAATCTTGTTCTAGTATGTCAATAGCAGAGGATACAATGCCATCCAATGAATATATTCTGGAGGACAAAGTTGTTAACCCATTGTCGACCACAGAGAGTGTTTTCTCTAAATTAATACGATCAAGTTCACGTATTCGTTCTGCAGCCTCCATCTGCGATACCTTCCATGCTTCATTATAGGCAGCATAAATGCCGGCATATATGAAACGTTTTTGACGCGGTTTTCTTGGTCCAAGCAAGAATTCCCCAAGGTCTGCGCCCTTTTTAAGTAAGGTTAAGTGTTGTTTCACATCCTGTAGTGTAGACTTATGCAGCCAATCGAGGCATAATTTTCCTACACTATATGTTGTTACTACCCCCGGATGTGGTCTTTGGACGTATCTTGGGTCTGGCCTATTAATAGTAAAGCCCTGAGTTTTATTCAGGAATCTTTCCTGACAGTTATTCGTGTCTGTGGGCCAGATCAACCATTTTTTCCAATCAGGATTAGATCTGTTGAGTTGTAGTATATTGTCAACTGTCACCACTGCCTTTGTATCGTTATCTCTGGCAGGTGTTGGTACAGAAGGTGTGTTCATCTCTTTGATCTTGGCTAATCCAAGACAAGATGTTTGTTGGACGGTTTCATTCAAAAACATTATTTGTTCAGGGATGATACAGGCTCTAAACAAAGCTTCTATACCCTGTACTTGCCAATCTTTAGTACCCCACACAGTTTTTGTGTCTATTGTGTCTTTCCAAAAGTCGAAACCCTGTCTAGACAGTTGGGCATTAAATAATGCAGAGTAAATCTGTTTTGTATTTGTCAACATAATTTTCAGTCCTGTCTTGTTTACATTTTTATAGTAAAACATTTCTGGATCAGATGTAATGTAACCTGAAAAATATGGAAACTTGTTGGCAAATGTTTTTGAACTACCTTTAGGTGGTGTAGGACAATGTTCCCATTGGTTAAACAAACACATTTCTTGGATATGCAGATTTATGCAAATAATGATGACCATAGTGGTTAAAACAATACATTTGTTCATAGTCTGATGAACACTCTAAATATTCATGTTTAGAAAATGCAGCAGATTTTTCTAGGTCAAACATTATATCATTGACAGTCTCAAAGTCCCAATCATCTGAATAGGTACTGGACGTAATTAGATCACTTAGTGAAATTTTAAACAAATGTGGAATGTTCAATTGTTCCGTCGGACCGAAGATTTCAAAATCTGTTTTATCCCACACTATACCATCCTGTATAGGAACAGCTGTGATGTTCACTGATGACAAGTCTCTTGCTTCACGATGGGAAGATTTATGAGGTTTCAAAAGTACGTTCACGTCTTTCCCTTCAGTGTTCACATGGATGTATCTGTCACTTATAAGCACGCTCACAGTTGTTACCAAAGCTAGCCAGAGCAGGAAAACAAAAAGTCCAGATGTAATCCAGAGTTCAATCCATGGAGAAACCAAATAAGTCTTTTTCAGAAAGTGAAGAAAGTCTTGTACTTGCTGCTTGAATTTCAATGATGCTGGCGTCGTTTCAGGTTCACTCGGATCTTCTGAGAACGTATCAAAGTTAATGAAATAGCCAGAAGCAGTTCTGTCAATTGTTGGAATTGCATCAGGATTTGTAGAAATCACTGGAACCAGTTCATCACCTGCCACGTTGGTGTAGACAGGTGTATTTGGACGAACTGTTACTTGGTGCTCAAGAGGGATGAGTTCCATAGCGTTGTTGCTTAGTCCTCCATCAGTTACAGCTGAGTTCTCGATGGTTATCAGTCTTTCAGTCTGAACCTCTTGGATAGTAGCGAGAGGAGTGCGTCTGCTACTAGGTCGGAGTCCACGAGGCCTACTATTTAGTATTGGCCACATACTGTGGTTTGATGAGGTCGATGGACACAAATCTTTTCTCCTTTCTTCCAGCAAGGGGCGGCAGAAGTACTGTTCTTGTTCCTTGAACTGCTAGGACAGGTACTGGTTGTCTGTAAGAAGGTCCAAATTCCTTCTTGTCCGCGATTTTTTCTCTGACTAGATCCCCAACTTTTGGAATCCAGACAGGCCTTGCTGGGACAGCCGGTTGATCCCCAGTGGTGGTGGGCTGTAGGAATACGTTGCTTTGTTTCGTTCTTAACTGGTTTAGTTCCTGTAAAACAGCCAAACGATCTTTGATATCAAAGGGTTTATTTTCCACCACTGTGCCTACGTGTTCAAGGTCTGGTACCCACATTCGTGTCCCAAACAGGACCTCATATGGAGTGACCCCCCCTAGAGAACTTCTTGGCAGGTTGTTCAATGAGCGCTGAACCCCACTAAGGTGTTTGACCCACCCATCACCCGAACCTAATACCCTAGCTGTTATAGACTGCTTTATGTCCCGGTTTTTCCTTTCCACAACACAATTTCCCTCAGGATGGAATGGAGAGGAGTACCGCAATGCAACGCCCAGACTGGCCATGGCTTCTTTGTAAGCCCTAGAGCTAAACGCAGGACCCTGGTCAGAATGTAGCGTGCCTATTGCGTATGTGCCGATAAAGACTCGCAAATCTTTTATAACAGTTAGAGCGTCAGCCGAGCGCTGAGGCCATAACCATAGGAACCTAGATTCAGTATTTGTGGGAATGCCTTTGTCCAGTAGGACGCAGGCGTGTAGATAGTCTAAGGCTGTCTAACAGTGGTGTCTGTACTGGGTTGCCGCATTCGCAGCATGGTGTCTGGTGGCTCTCTCGCTGTAATTTACAGTCTAAGCAGTTGTTGATGAATATGTGAATTTCTGTATTCATTCCAGACCACCAGTACATCTCTTTTAACGTTAAAATTGTTTTAGAGATCCCTTGATGTGACAGACCCTCCCCCAAATGTGTTTCATAAATCAAGGCTGCTCTACGTTCCATGTTTGGAATTACCCTATCCCCCACTCCAGGGATTCGAGCAAAAGGAACGTTGTTCGCATCAATTACATAAGAGTACTTGAGTGGAAACTTTTTGGTAACGCTGCACTGCTGCCTTTGCTTGATGCATTGACAGCCAACATTATCTCACCGTCTATTTTTGTTTTTGAACGAGTGATCGCAGCTACGGAAGCCGTCTGCACAGCCCCCTTTGCGGCTTCGTCAGCCAATGAATTCCCTGCAACGTGAACGCCATCATGTTGATGACTCAGTGTGTGGATCACGTGAGCCTTTGGTAGTTCGTTTTTCAACTGAACTACTTGTTCCCAAAGCATTTTATGCTTTATTGTGCCACCTTTCGCATCTTTGAAACCATTTTCAAGCCAGTTTTGTATATATTCATTATACGACTGAACACAGTAAAAGGAATCGCACACTATTAGTGTGGGGAATTCTCGATCTGTACTTTCAAGTGCCAGTTTGAATGCTTGAAGTTCAGCTCGCTGAGCTGTACAATCTCCTAGAGATTGAGTTTTTGTGACCATGGGTCTGAAGATGCCATTTTGCATGCGACCTTTAACGATTGCACACGCTGCACTGTAAGCTTGCTTACTCCCTGTTGCGGGCTGTGCGGATCCGTCAGTGTAAATTATGAATTCGTACTGATTGAGAGGCAGAATTTCAGTAGGCAGAGGACATTCATGTTCGTATTGCAGGAATGCTTGAGTTTTTAAATCTGGATCAAAAACATATTCAACATCTGTTGCAGCAAGAGAATTAACCCATTGTATCCATCTTGGATGTAATGCTTTAGCATTTGGAATGCTTGCTTTTGTGACCGCTTCTAAAGCCAGTACTGGGGTTACGACAATAATGCGTTTCCCTTGGGCTAAGGCTCTTTCTTTTGCTACAGCGGTTTGAACTGCTGTCAGAATTTTTCAGTTGAACTGAAGCGCATTTCCGCTTGTGTGTACAAATGGGATATGTATGCGATTGGTATTTTCTCACCCTCATTGAAGGTTAAGTAGGTGAATCCACATTGACCCGAAATTATTCGGATCACCAAATTTCGTTGACTTACACGTGTTTGTAAGTGATTTGTTGCTAACATGTTAGCCTGGAGTGAACGCAAGATTTCTGTGTGTTCGTTCGTCCAGTTTCTGATCGAAAAATCAGGTTTGATTAATGCGTAGAGAGGTTTAACCCTTTCTGCGTAATTTAGAATGTATGTTCTTCCAAAATTCAGGAAACCCAGGATGGATTGTAAGTTTTTTTGCGTTTTTGGAGGTTGGAGCAGCGCACACTTTTCTAAAAAGTTAGCTGCCAAGCTCTTGCCTTCAATTGAAAGCTCATATCCTAGAAATAGGACATTGAGATGGGCAATTCGGGACTTTTTAAAATTGAACTTGTAGCCCTCAGAGGCGAAACCCAGTATAATGGTGCTCACCCTGTTCAAGTGTTTTTCCAAGTCATCGTCTGTCAGATAAATGTCATCGACGTAGGACAATGCCTCATTGTCATAAATTTGTAGTAACTCCGTTACCCTCGCTGAGAATAAACCTGGGCTGTTCTTGAACCCTTGTGGGAGTCGACAAAAGTGATGCTGGGTCCCCATTATGGAGAATGCTGTTAAGTACCTGCTTTCAGGTGCTATGTTTTGACAAAAGAAACCATTTGAGATGTCTAATGTTGTTTTATATTTTTTACGCACAATGTTATTCATTAATGCTGTGCTATGTGCATTTTGCACTGCAAAAGTTTTAGAACAAGTGTTTAAGTGTCTGTAGTCCAAAACTAGACGATATGTATTGTCTGGTTTGGAGACAGGAAACAAAGGATTATTCATTGAGGAGGTGCATGTTTCAATCACCCTTGATATTCAAGTTGATCTAAGATCTCCCTGACCTGTTTTTAGCTTCTTGCTTTATTGGGTACTGCCGTTGTGCAGTTGGTTCATGTTTCAGATGTATTTTATGGTGAGGTGAATCCTCATCCCATCCTACATGATTTTTATATAATGCTGGGGCCTGGGCCACTGCCCATTTCCTGGCATATGTATATCTCAGATGCATTGGTATATGGTTGGAGAAGGCAGGCATAATTATGTCCTCGCCATGTAGGCACTCCCTGACAAATTGTGGTGGCCAGTCCTTTTCTGCTAGAAGTATGTCATAGCCTTTTGATAGTCTTTCCCAAAAAAGTGCTTTCACCTGTCTAGGTTTGTCTCCCTCCATCCGGAGTGTTATGTCATATAACTTTTGTGGAGTACTAACCCTGGTGTCTACAGTCTCAACTGTAATGTACTCATTCAAGTCCACTATCTCCAGAAGTTCCTTCAGGTTCTGGCGAACTATTGTGACTTCTGCTGCACTGTCCAGCATTGTCTGAGCCCATTCTCCGTTCTTGAGTTGTGTTCTCAGTATTCTCGGCGTGTCTAATCTTTAGACCTGCTACTTTCTTTTTGGAGAATTGAGGTTTTACTTTGGTTTTTGGAGCGTGTTTGTCGTCTTTCGATTTCACGCGTTCTTCTCTATGTTCCGTTCGTCCTCTTCTTTCCGAAGTCTGTGATGAGATCTGAAAGGGACGAGAGGAACGTGTATCAGTATCTTGATACCTGTCAGGTTTTCTCAAATTATCCCTATTCCTGAGGTTATACCTCCTTTCAGAGGGCTCCTTTTGAGGAGACCTACCTCGGGATTGAGAACGTTTCTCGTTTGATTTTTGTTTAGTAGACTCCCACTTCTTTTTAGAAGATGTAGTTGTTTGTTTAATTGAGTCCTTCTCAGGACTTTCAGATAGCTTCGGCTTCACTGGTCTTCCACCCAAACTATCTCTGCCTAATTCTGCATAAGATTGTTCTATAATTCTGGGTAGCTCTGTTTGATGTTCTGTAACATCAAATTCCCTTAATTTTTGGCGGATCGCCACTGCTGCTGCCTCCCCTTTAATATTAGATAATAATATTGTTGAGACCTGGTCGAAATTTTTCAGTAATTTCATACCTAAATTTAGAGCAGGCTCTGCCCCGTATTCGTTTTGAATTTGTTTCAGGACATCTGGTATTACCGCAATTGACGGAATGCCATGTGTTTTAGTATAGATGGCAGCAAAGACTGAGCCCTAAGTGGTGCAGTCTTCCAGTTGTGGTGTGATCCCCATCGGTAAACTGATGGTTAGGATTCTGTGTTTCTCATATGGGCTAGTATTTGGAAATACTGCTTCGATTTGAGTAATTTTTTGAGCTATCCAGAAAGGAATTTGCTCACGTTTTGTGGGCATTTTACTGATGACTGCGTATAGAGTCTGTGGTGTAATTTTTAGTGTATTCCCCTGTTGGGGAGTTGGATTTGGAATTATCAATGGTGGTTGGACTGTGAAAGTCCGCATGACATATTGGACCAATTGTCTGTAGATTTTTATTAATTCTTGTATTTGAACAAGTAAGTCCTCATCTGACATTATATCCAGTTCAGGATGAGGTGTGTAGCCGGCTAGAATCGGCCATGTTGCTCCTGGTCTACCTAGTGGACCGAGCCTGGTAATGTTTCTGTGATGTTTTAGGGCGCCTTTAAACCAGAGCTGATGCTCCTGGTATGTTAATGGAATTTCTATATCCTCGAAAGGAATGTATTCCTCTGGTGGATCATCTTCTTTGTAGAAGTGAAACATGTGTGTTACTGAATTGGATTCAGGAAATATTACCCATGAATAGAATACCTCTGTCTGAAAGAATTTGTGTGCCTCCATCACGAAAACTGCTCTACCTCCTCTTGGTGGTAGGCCATGTTTTATAAGTTTTAGAGTAATTGCTCTTCTTAAGTTTGGAGTGATGTTTATGACACCCTCCTCGGTTTCATTTAAACCTGTAATGTTAAAGCCTGCTGCTTGGGCTGGATCAGCCGCAGCTCCACCGTTTCCGGTGTCTTCAGTCATTTTGTTTTTTGAAAAATATAGAACAAGTTTCAAGGAAACAAAGATAAGGTGCACAATATTTTGGAACACTGTATCCTTCAACGTTGAGCAAAATAAACAGCTAATATATAGGGTACTGCCCTATGTAGCCGTGGTGGATACTTAACCCTGCCCACTCCAGACGTCTTTTGGAGTATATGGGTAGGGGTCTTGAGAGAAAAAGCACGGCTGAGTTACTCAGTATCTAACGTTGAATTACTGCCTTACCAAAACGTTGGGCGCCATGTAGTGTAGCTCCTATTTCCCTAATAGGCTCTGTGCATTGGAATAATATATCCTATAGGTTTGACATAGGACTAAGGTCAGTATGTCCCTATCGAGTATATTAAACTTAATTACTTGTGCCAGCTAGCTCAGAGGCCACTAGAAACTCCTTGACAACAAGAAGGGAGTAGTTTCTGGCAGCCGCAAAACATGACCACTGTGTTTCCCTTTAGAATCAGAACGTGTCCCAGAGTCGTGGAAACAATAGATAACTATTTCACTCAGCTCAGTCGTGCATGCTTAGTTTTCTCCAAGTTACACAGAAAGAAATAGACGGGCGTTTCAATAAAAGATTTATTGAACAGTCTTGTTTCTGGTGTAAGTAAAATGTGCTGTTACTGTCACAAGACAGTATGCGAGATAAATAATGTACAGTGTGAGCAGTAGAAATAAATAATACTGCGAGAGCATGATCTTTTAGTACATATGCTGTTACATAAATAACACAGACTAAAAATGCGAATACTCATACGATGCGTTTCTAATCTAGTTCTACCCCAATGTACCTAACCTAACCTAGGTGTAGGATGAGGTATGAAGTAGGTGAAGTATTCCTTACTATGGTATACTAAGAGTACGCTAACCCCAGTATGCCTAGTATGCCAAGAGTCCCTCTAGGTTCTAGTCTGCTCCATACCTGAAGAATGAGAGGGGTAGGAATCTCTTTGCCAGACTCTAACTCCAACACCCCGCAAGGGAAGTTAGATCACTGGAAGCTGGACTCTCTGCGTGCAGGGATGACAGCGTCTTCTCAGTGCATCAGGCCGGGAAACGGGCTCCTCTGAAGTCGAGGTCTCCTCTGATTTACAGGGGCTAGGGAAGGTATATTTATACCTGAGAATTACCTCAGAATGTTAGCATTGACGTGAGTCGGACAGCGGAAGACGTCATGAATGAACCCCTAAGGAATAATGGTTCATGCATAATATATGAGTCCTTGAAGAAATCAATAGTCCTGGACTAGGAAACTCCCGCAGCCTAAGGGTCTGTTCTTCAAGAACTCGTTGTGACGTTAGTGTGGACGGATGTCGGAGACCATGCCTGTATTTGGAGTGCACGGTTAATGCCTAAATAAGGGCTGGGATTTTATGCCTATATAAGGGCAGGGTGAATTGTGCCTATATAAGGACATGATACTGGAAAGCCCGTTTATGGACACCCTAAGAGGAACACAACACCAGGTTCTAGTCTCGGCGGCTCCACATCCTGTGATTCTAAGCAAATCACTTAACCTCCCCATGAATAAACAAATAGTATTAATATTAAACATATAACTGTTGCTCACTGGTGTTCATGAAAAGCGCTGGTGTTGAGCACCGGAAACCACTGGCTCCAATTAAGCACTGATAGTACCTGCTCACAGGTCATTGAATGACAGCATGAGAAGGAGTGTGCAGCGTCCGATGCTGCGGTCTTTCAATGGCAACAGCAGAAGCAACATGGGAGTGTACAGGCAGCATGAGTAAAACACGTCTGCTGATGCAGTTAGAATATACACTCACAGAGGGTAGAACTAAGCAGGGCGACAGAAAAATATTGGAATGTTGGAGCAAAAGGTGCTGACCCAGACATTATCGACCCCTCTGCTTTCGTCAATGGAGCACCCCATTCCAGTGTTCTAATACAGCCTTAGAGCCCTCAGCAGATGTTTATATCAGCAATTTAAAGGTCTGCTCGAGTGTTTGGGCCCAAGCTAGGAGCTCTCAGCAAAACTCTCAACATTCCATTGTGCTAAATGTTATTGCCTGCAAATGCGGGTAATAATGCCTGTTAATTACCTGTAGCCCTTATTATTGTGCTGTGCCGCAGGCAAGGGCCCTTAACGAGGGGAGGGTAGTTCAGGCACATTATTGCCATGTAGGTGCAGGCAATAAGGCTATGATCACCTCTCCTGTATGACACAAGAAACGTGTACAGGTAGAACAGCATGCTGAAGGGGAAACTGATTTTCATTTTTGTACATCCCTGGTTTATATCCGCGTTCTGCTTTTATAAGAAAAGCAAGTATTGCTTCCTTGCTGCGGGATGCCCGCTCCACCCTTTGCCTGGCTGAAAGCACGTCCGACCAACCACAGAAGCACAGAAACATGTTTGTTTGCGGTTCGTTGTGTCTGATCGGGCTATAATTCTAAGTCTAGTACGCAGCCAGCTTTTAGCTGTTTGTAGGCAAAAGCCTCTTGTGGAGCATAGCAAAAATCTAACAGTGAGCCTAAAGCCCGCCCACTGCTTACCATTGGCTGGCTTTATTGTAACTAATTTTCTTGCTTCTTATTGAAAGGCTTCCCTTTCTCCTCTTGTGTTTGTAACTCCCGTAGACCATAGCCTATCTATCACTCTTTTAATTAGCTGACATGTATCCTTCCAATGCTCACTTTTAGGGAATTAACTTTTTCTTTTTCATCAAGTACTCCATGACAGTGTGCGTGCTTTCTTGCTCTCTCTCCCTCTCTCTGTGCCGCTTACCCTCGCAAATACCAATACCCCATTACTTACACTTCACCTGCCCCCCACCCCCACTTCTGTTGCTCCCTTACTCCTCTCGGCCCCTGAAACAAATGTTTTCAATTCATTTTAGGTTTTTTGGAGGGACCTGGCAGTTGCAGTTTGCTCAAGGATGCTAGCATTCTGGAGCTTTTGTGCTCCATCAACAATAAGAGAGCAAGGGTTTTTATAGGGGAACACTCCCAGTCCCCTGAGAGATTAATCAATAATCAAATGAGGGAGTTACCCCAAACCAAGGGATAAACGAGATACGAAATAAAAGAGAAGAAAGAGTAAAAAGTTATTTCTTTTTTAGAAGAACCCTCACTCACCAACCTGGTTGGTGACATGCTTCATCATCGGGTTCCCACCCGAGCAGCCGAATGCCACTCGGGTGTGCTTCGACGCCTGATTACAGCGGAGCAGGTTATTTTGTGACAAAAGTGCAAGTGCGTGAAGGGAAAAGTGAGTTAAAATTCTCTTTATTGTTCCCTAAATTTTAATATGGAGCAATAAGACAAGATTAAAAGACAAGATGAGACCCCTGAGTAGGTTAGATTGACCTAGGGCATCTGGACAGTGAAATTTGTGAGACAAGACAGGGGGTCTACATGTTTCAGCCTTTTAACGACAACGCTAGGCTTTCTTCAGGACCAAATTCGTGACACGAGGGGTATGCACGCGCTAAGGTGCACCCGTCTCTGAGTCACACATATAACATACTGCCTATCAGCCGGTACGCCTTTCAGCCTTCTGTGAAAGGTACAGTGTATCTGGAAGACAAACATATAAATCACATGTAGTCATCCTAAGATAATGCGCTGTGTAGTGCCACAACGATCAGTCCATAACTTCTCATATGTATCTCAATCGAACAGACATACAACGGTGGTATGTATCTACCTCATGCAAAACACACCATGCACGTAGCTCATGCTGTGGCTTTTCACACACAAGGTGCTTCAGTGGTTAAAAATCTGAAAAAAGGAGTCATATTCAACCCCCATTCGTACAGCATACCCACATATCGCCATATCTATGTGGATGTCATTGCGCTCAACTTTCTGTGAGCATAGCAAATCGTGGAGATCATGTTTAAAATACACATATGCACATAAGGTACAGCCGTACTAGTGCCCGTGTTGAAATCATGACAAACATGAAGGAGAGTGAGACCATAGCTTACAGTAGACTAAAATCAGTCTGGCCCCATGGAAACCGTGGGGGGGGGCGTCGGTTATTGTCAAACCCTGCCGGGTATAAGGGAGAGAGACAAAAAGCAACATTGTGTTAGTTACGTACCTCTCAAATGTGCAATCAAGGTTGCGGAGCTCACCCGCATTAGCCAAGCACTTATGTCATCAAACCGGACTGCCCGCCGTCCTACCTAGGAGCCATCCGCACGGAATCCCAAGGTTAGCATGGTACGGGATCCAGCGGCTTTTAAATGTTTGAAGAGAGAGGCGCGCGCGGCACTTCCTGGTCAATGACGCATCACGCGCTTACGTGATCACGTAGGTGGGCGTGGCCACGGGGCTGATGTCAGTCCGTGTTGCTGAGGGGAAAAGCGTGTAAATGTATTGTATTTTAAACTCGGTTTCAAATACAATGAACCGAAGGTTTTACAAACCAAACGGGGGTGTTAACAGTCCCAGCCGAGGAGCGTCCAGGTGACGTTAGTCACAACTTGATGACAAAGATTAAAATGTCAAGAAAGCTGTTAGAAAGATTATCAATAAAGTTATGCACAAATAGGGACATATGTGTAGTGTACTGATCACACAAAAAGAAGAAGGACCTTTAATAGCTACCACTCTAAGCCCTGCCAGTAACATAGGTCTAGATGTCATGTGAACCTATTGGTAGTGTTATTGGTTCATGTGTATAAAAAGACCCATGTGAACAAAGGGACTCCTTTATTTTAAAGTTCTCTACATTGATCATTTCTCAGATCAGGTTATATGTGTGGAGGTACTATTTTTGTTTCAGAGAATTCCATGGGAAATTATCATTAAGCCCTTCCTTGTGGGTCGACAACCTGTAGACCCAGCGCTGTTCTTTCTCCAGCAGGCGCTGTTGGATATGTTCTTTGGCTCTGACTGTCTCTATGACTGTCCACCGTATGTCGTTGGTGGTGTGATTGGTCTGGAGGAAGTGTTCTGTGAGTTTTGTTGTGATCTTTTTGCACCTGATCGTGCTCCGGTGCTCGCAGATCCTTTGCTTTACCTTCCTTCCTGTCATGCCTACATATCGTAGGCCGCATGGGCATGTTATGAGGTACACAACATTCATACTGTTGCAGTTTGTGTGTGTCCTCTGAGTCCAGACTTTTTCAGGTTCTAAATTCAGGGGTTTTGTTGCAGTTGTTAAGTGACACACACTGCAATTTCCGCAAGGGTAGTGGCCAGTGATGTTAGGTAAGCCCCATGCGTTCAGCACCGTGGATGTTTTCTCTTGTTCCCCTAACCTAGGGCGAGTAGCTACAAGAGTGTCTTTCAAACTCCTCGCCTTTTTGAAGGAAAACAAAGGTTTTTCCCATCTTAGATTGCCAGTCTGAAGGATTTTCCAATGTGTGTTGATGGATTTTGTCAATTGATTGGAGACTGTGCTGTACGTGGTGACACACGTCAGTGGTATTTCCTTGTTGGTTTTAGGTTTTTTTTCCAGGAGGGCTTCCCGTGGTTGATTCCTTGCTCGTTTCTGGCATTTGTTTAGTATTTTGTCTGGATATCCCCTGAAGGATAACTTTTTTGATAGGTCCTACTGCTTGTACCCGATAGTCTGAGAGTTTACTGCAGTTTCTCCTCAGTCTTGGATACTGTCCGTAAGGGAGATTCTCCCTGAGGGCCCTCGGATGAAAACTGTCAAATTTGAGGAGGTTGTTCTTGGTGGTCGGCTTATGGTGTGTCTTTGTTTCTAGCCTGCCACTCTCTTTCGTGATTATTATATCTAGGAAGACTATGGTGTTGGTAGCCATAGTATGTGTGAACCTTAGATTATTGTCACAGGTATTGATCCAGTGGAAAAAAATCAATCAGCACCTCCTTTGGTCCTTGCCAAATGACAAGGACATCGTCAATATATCTCTTCCAGAAAGAGATGTGGGAAATGAATGGATTGGTCTCACCTAGTATGTATTTTTTCTCGAAATCGAAGACGTAAAGCCCTGCCACACTTGGGGCGAAAGTGCTTCCCATGGAAGTCCCATTGGTTTGGAGGTATAAGTCCCCCTCGAATTCGAAACATTTCTTTTTAGTGCCAATTCAGCGCACTCGAGTATGAATTGTTTAGGTGTCTTATATGTCCATTCTGTCTCATTAAGGGCTTTGCTCAATACTTCCAGAGTGTCATCTTGTGGAAGGCTGGTATAAAGGCTTTCAATGTCAAAGCTAACCAGAATGGTAGAATCGTCAACTGTGATGTCCGCAAGGAGATTGAGTAGACTCTTGGTGTCCTTCAGGTAAGTCTCAGTGTTCTGTACCAAAGTTTTCAGGAAAAAAATCACAGAAACGTGATAAAGGTTCCAGTAATGACCCTATCCCTGACACGATGGGTCTTCCAGGTGGAGGGAGTTTATTTTTATGCATTTTGGGCAGTGTGTAGAAGTACGGAACTTTTTCATCACTAGTCGTGAGAAAATCCGCCTCCAATTTGGAAATGTCTCCATCAGCCTCAGCAGAATCCACCAGAGATTTTATTTCCCTTTTCAGTTCCTGGGTAGGGTTGGTAGACAAGGGGGTGTAGTTCTTCCTGTCTGTTAGTAAACGGCGGCATTCCGTTTGATAGGCTACTTTATCTTGCACCACCACTCCACCACCTTTGTCTGCCTGTTTTATAACAATTGTGTCACAGCTCTTTAGTTTTTTTAAGGGCCAGATTCTCCTCTTTACTCATATTGAAAAAATGTTGTTTGTCCTCCATTTGTTCAACATTGTTAAAAACGGCCTGTTCGAACGTCATCACCTCTACAGGGGTCGAGTGGGGGGTTGGATTAAAAGTGGATTTCAATCGTAAGCCTGTTTCACAGGTCCTTGTTTTTCAAAGAAAGCTTTTAGCCTCAGCTTCCTAAAGAATTCTGAAAGTTCGCAGTGCAGACTGAACTTATCTAGTCTGGCCGTCGGGACGAAGCCCAACCCTTTATTTAGAACCTTTTCTTCAGTAGGTGTGAGGGACATAGTGGACAGATTGGGGACGAGGCCCTGCTGTTGCTCGTCCCTGCCTGCGGATCTCGTGTCTTGCTCCTCGTGTTGTTCCCTAAGGGGTACTCCTCCTCCCAATGGACCTGATTCTGTCCTTTTCTTCTTCCTCTTCCCCTCCTGCCTCTCTCTAAAAAAGGCGGCCTGTATACGTTCTGTGCCAACAGGGGTTGTGGGAAAGGTGGGTTCCAACCAAACATATGATATTGTTGGTGTGGGTTGAAGGGGCCTGGGAAACCACCCATCATGGGAGCATTATAGTTTGGCCATGTGTTCTAAGGATTCTGAAACCTGTTCTTTCCTCTCTGTCTAAACCTCCCAATACCTCCACTAGAGCCCCTGCTAACCAAGGAGTCATCCCCCGAAAGGTCTGAGTTCCTGTCAGTCTTCACAGGAGGTGAAAAGTCTGGGTCAGAGTAGGGGTATGTTTTAACATACGAGAAGCGTTTCAGGTCCTTCTGAAATTTCTGAACCTTTGATTGAGTCAAGTTGTCTTTGTACTCGTTTATTTCTTTATTCAATTCATCAAGCTCTCTTGTAAGCTGTGATAGTTGTTTTAAAGTGATTCTCTGTGAGCTGCATCTCAACCAGCATGGCCTCCGATAGTCTCACAGCAGTGTTTATTATTAGTACAATCCAGTCACGCGTACAGTGCCACGCGATCTGGGCCCCATCTTTTCTGAGCACAGGGTCTTCTAAAAAGATGCGGGGTGCATTTGTGGCTATTAAGCCTTTAGGTGCAGTGTTATTCCTAAGGTATTCAGTTAGTATGGTACTATGCAGAATAGTCCTAATTCTATTCTTCTTCTGCTCGGTCAGCTTTTCCCAATCCGTGGTTTGTGCTATTGTTTGTGCTATGTTGGCATCTGCAAAAAGGGAGGGTCCTGCCAAGATGGCATTGACCTCCTCGTCCGTAAAGGATAGGCCCTGGTTCTCCCCCATGTTTGTCAAAAGCGATGAATGATACTCCAAAGTGAACTCTCACAGCTGTGCGCTGCCTAAACTCAATCAACAATAAGAGAGCAACGGTTTTTATAGGGGAACACTCCCAGTCCCCTGTGAGATTAATCAATAATCAAATGAGGGAGTTACCCCAAACCTCCATAGCCCCCTGGTCTCCCCACCCGCTCCTCTGCTGCTACCCCATACCTCACCACAGGCCTGGTTCTAGAGGGTGGGCCAGGCCCACCCAAACATGAGCCTGGCCCACCCAAACATGAATCTTGGCCTTTGCAGCGACGTCAAGGCGGCCAACAGAAAATTGGCACTATAATTTAAAACGTTGCTCTGAACGTAATTTTTCTTCTCCTTCTAGGAGTTGCGTGATTGGGCCTGGGCTCTCTCTCACAGGCACCCCCAATCACGCATGTCCTTTTAGAATGGTGGGCTGTGTCTCCGCCCACTCGTGCAGGTAGAATAGGGGCATGGCGAAGGGGACAAATCCTTTCTTTGGCACCAGGTGACCTTTGCATGCTGCGTGGATATTTCCTTCTTTTCGGCGCTGGAGACAAGGAGTTTGTTTATCCTGATTCACCTTTCCTGACCCCTTCAGCTGCTTATCAGATCGGGCTTTGAGACAGATTTCCAACCGAGCAGGTAAGAGAATGTGTGGCTATTCCGTTTTTAAAAAAATCTGCAAAGGCCCAGCAAGATACATACTTCATGTATGCTTCGAGAATGTGTGGCTATTTGTTCATATTTTTAAAATCTGTGAGGGCCCAGCAAGACACATACTTTGTGTATGCCGTGTATATTTCATTTAAATCATTTGTATCATTTTCATGACTGGCTCTGCCACAAATGCAAGACAACAGTAAAAATGTCCAGACAACTCTGGTGATTAATGGTCCTGCTGGAGAGCAATCTTTTGTCTGTTTGTAGTTTTGGAATGCAGATAAACTGTAGTTTATGTGGATAGCTCAGTGGGTTACTGCCTTTGTTACAGAGATTCTTGTGTTACTTGCAGTTCAGAAGTTACAGTCCTAACATAGGACAGTGACCTATGAACTGACATCAAAGAGCTGCATACAAACCTGAATGGTATAATTAGAACTTTTTTTGTGTGTTGCGATATAGTTAGAATTTCCCCAGTCTTTCATTATTCTAATGTTGCTATAAAGAGTTTGTTTGGGCAGATATACATTTTAATCAGTAAAGCCAACCCCCCAAGGGTATGCTTTAAATTCTGTGTTTGTGCTTCTCCAGACCTATCCCTCTTAAAACATACTGCCCACCAGTATGGATGATGTGATTCCGACACCTGGTAATCCTCATTGGCTTATGTGACATTCCCTATAGGCTGATTTACATACTTGTACGATTCATTGTCTCTGCATAGTGTGTGTGTGATATAAAGTACTGTGAAACCCTACACTATGAGTAGCGCTATGCAACAAATGAAAAGCATATGAGAGAGGGGCTACGGAGAGATGATGGGTACTGTTGGAGGGTGGCAATGAGGGCATCCGAGGAGGAGGTGAATATGGGGAGAGTCTATGGAGAGATCAGGGGCACTGTTGGAGGGTGGCAGTGAGGTAATCTGAGGAGGTGGTCATGGGGGTGCTACGCAGAGATGAGGGGCACTGGTGGAGGGTGGTAGTGGGGGAGTCTGAGGAGGGGGTCATGAGGGGGAGAGGCTACAGAGAGATGAGGGGCACTGTTGGAGGGTGGCAGTGGGGGCATCCGAGGAGGAGGTCATGAGGGGGGAGGGACTTTGGAGAGTTGAGGGGCACTGGTGGAGGGTGGTAGTGAGAGAGTCTGAGCATGAGGTCATGAGGGGGAGAGGCTACGGAGAGATGAGGGGCACTGTTGGAGGGTGGTAGTGAGGGAATCCGAGGAGCAGGTCATGGGGGGGGCTATGTAGAGATATGGGGCACTGGTGGAGGGTGGTAGTGAGGGAGTCTGAGGAGGGGGTCATGAGGGGGAGAGGCTATGGAGAGATGAGGGGCACTGTTGGAGGTTGGCAGTGGGGGCATCCGAGGAGGAGGTCATGAGGGGGAGGGGCTTTGGAGAGATGAGGGGCACTCGTGGAGGGTGGTAGTGAGAGAGTCTGAGCAGGAGGTCATGAGGGGGAGAGGCTACTGCGAGATGAGGGGCACTGTTGGAGGGTGGTAGTGAGGGAATCCGAGGAGGAGGTCATGGGGGAGGGGCTATGGAGCGATGAGGGGCACTGGTGGAGGGTAGCAATGAGAGAATCCGAGAAGGACGTCATGGAGCAGGGTAAATATAAAAAATGTAACCTCCTAATATTTTCGTACTATATTAATAAACATGTTCGTTCAAGTAAATAACCAACAATGTATGTAAAGGGTTAATGGTAACATGCAATTCAGTGTGCAAAGTAATGGACTAATAATTGTTTACGTTTCTAACATAACATAATATTTGCGTACTAAAAAATAATAAAATGCATGATTTGTGCTTTTAAATAAAACGTGTGGTTGCAAAATAAAGTGATGGTAAGTAAGGGATAGCTTTATATGTTGCTTCTGCTAGGTAATACCTAATTGGGGTACGTAGAAAGACGGGAGGGAAACGAAAGGGTTTATATTTCTTTGTTTTAATAACATTTTGTTTTCTTTGAAAATAGTGCGCTTAGGCCTGCCGAGCAGCAATATAAAATGGCAGTGAGTTACTAGAGTGCGCATGAGCGGATGCGACCATGTGATAGAGGAGAGAGGCTGTGGAAAAGGGATGATCACTGCTGATGCCGAGAGGCTAAGATGAAAGTATGGTCAAGGCTGCTGTGACCCTTCTGAGCAGATGTGTGCCAAGATGATCAGCAAGAAGAGTGAGAAGCCTGGTTGAATCAATAGAAGGAACTGTGTTATACAAAATGTAGCAGAAAAAGATACAATTTGGACTGATCGAAACGAATGAGCAAGTGCATGAACTGTGGGATACGATGCTTGCATGGACATTCCACACGGAACTGGTTAAGACCAGGAAGTTTGATTAAAATATATAGGGACCTGAGTTTTTGACCAATGAGAATGAATCGCGCCATGTAAGAAGAAACATTTTATGCTGTAAGCTAGAATTAGGGTATAAGAAGACCTACTCTTGGTGGGAGGAGAGAGAATGCTGGAGTAGAATGCTGCGGGATGCTGGGGGAGATGCTGAAGAAGTTAGATGCTGTAGATGGGAGATTTTGCGGTTGCTGATGCTGACGAGCTGATGCTGCTGCTGTTATTTTCCTTTTCCAGTTGAGTATAAGATGCTGCTTTAGGAGAACTCTTATTTGATAGATTTTTATTAGAATTATTAGGATTTCACAGAGAGATAGATAGGTTGATCTATAGAGTTCTTAGTATGATAACCTCATTTTCCGTCTAATAAAAGTGCCATGCAATTTCAACTATTCTTATATTGATGATAAATGAAATGATCTGAATAATAAGATTAATCTCAAATTTCCTGCATTCCAAACTTTATATAAACTTTATTATTCTTTAAACAAATGACTCAGTGATTTTCTTTAGCATAATGATTAATATTGAAATGGTAAAAGAGTTCATTGTGATTGAGCTGGTCTTAATCACCATCAACTGATTCCTACTAGTTGGTCCATCGACCAATGAGCGGAATACCTTAAAAGCAAATGAGAAATACTATGTCATTATAAAAGAGGTATCCCGTCTCCTTCCAGCGAATCGTTTTTCTCCTAGGTTTCATGACGGAGGAAAATCCAGGGAACAAATGAGTAAGTGAATGTATATGCGGTGTTATGGGCCCCACCGTCATATGGATATAGTGTGTGTGTGTTAGAGAAATAATTCCACCTGGATGACCAAAAGCATAATAGGAGAAATTATTTTTATTGTAAGCGCTGGATCAGATTTCTTGGTAGCAGAGGATGGTTACTATAGATTAGTTTGGTGATTATTGATTTCTGATTATAGATTATTGATAAGTTTATGTCTAACATTTTTTGTTGAGTCGCGTTATGTTATATGTAAGTTTTCACGCTTCCGGGAAGTAGGAAGTGGAACACGTGTGGCAAGAGAAGTCGCATGGAATTTTACACTGTCTGAGTTCATTTTGGTAATAACACAGGTTGTGTTAATTAGGGACATTTTGCGTATAAAAGGTGTGTAAGTGAAATAGTGATCGGTTTTCTTGTGAAACTCTGGCCTTAATTCTCAGGAGCAGTATAGTCTCCACATGTGTTTTATCCTCAGAGAAACGGGTTTACCGCTTGCTTGAAAGAAGGGTAAGGTAGAGGGAAGTGCTACTTTATCGACGAAACTGAAAGTTCTGTGGTAGGGTAGAGGTAAGCGCTGCCTACTGGAAAATACAGAATTCTTGTGTGAATGGTCAAAGCTATCTTTTCGGTTTAGCGAATCAGACAATGGAAATGTGGATAAAATGTTGTAACTAACAAGAATTGTTGAAAAAGAAATTGCCGATAAATTTTGTAAAGGAGGGGTCAAGAGTAGAAGTGACGTAGACAAAAGCCGCGCTGGGATTGGACAGTGCGCCAGTCACATGAGAACAGGAGCAAAGTGACGTAGACAAAAGCCGCGCTGGGATTGGACAGTGCGCCGTAGACAGAAATCGCTGTGATTGGAGTGTTGGTGTGAGTCGCGCTAGCATTGGTTGAAATAACGCATAGGGAACAGTGTTGAATTGCGGATTGTTGAAGGAGAAAAAGGTTGTGAATCATGTCGTACTATGAGTATGGAAAAGAGAAAACGTCTTGGATGTCGAAAGTTAAGAACTTCTTTAAGAAGGACAAAAAGGTAGTGACTAGAGAGGGACAAATAATTCCTCCGCCGAAATCACCAGCTTCACATATGATGCTGAAATATGGATATCATACATGCATATGGTTAGAAAATTGGACAAAATACACCAAGAACGATGGAGCATTGGCCTTTCCTGAGAATGGTTCATTTAATGTAGCTGTATTACGGAACTTGAGAGAAAAGATGGTAATGTTAGAACCTAGACCTAGACCGACACAGTTTGAAGCTTTAGCGGAATGGGAAGATGAGATGTATGAGCGAGAGAGATCCAGGGGATTGAAGAATCATGAGTTTATACCCGGAAGGTTGTGGGGAATAAATCATGAGGACAGAGTAAAGCGTTGGAGATACGCTAACATAGCAGGAGGTTTGTTTCCAGCTTTTGCGGTTGAGGAAGAAGCAAAGAGAAAGTGTACCGAGAAAAAGAAACATGTAGTGGTAGAAAAGTATGTGTATGGTGGTAGTGAAACAGATGACGAATTGCTGGAAGATATTTTAAACAGAAACCCACCTCCATACCAACAGACTTCTGTGGTGGTGACACCTAATGCACCGCAAATGGAAACTGGGAGGAATAAAAAACCCGAACGAAGAAATGAAATAAATAGGTCACAAGAAACATTTAAAATTTCACAAAATGAAGAGACAGAAAGTGACAATGCAACTGAACTAGCAAAAACGACAAAAGAATTGACTGAGAAAATAAGAGAATTGACAAAGAATATGGAAGCTGTAACTGTACCAGTAACGATAGGTCCAGTAATGCCAATTTTTGAGAATCAGAAAATAAATGAACATTCTTTGGTGATTCCCATGAATTCACATTTGCAAAGAAAAAGAGAAGGGATGGAACTGAATAATGAAGGTGCACACAATTCGGCTAGTACGTGTAGACCAAGTCCACCTACAAATTTGACGATAAATGAGAGTGAGATTAGGAGAATGCCTATGGTGACAGAGTCCGCATCAGGAACACCAGAAAGAAGCAATGATTGGATAGAATTAAATAGTACGCCTGTGGGTCCGACTCCAGAAGAGTTAATAGAATGGATGAAAGCGCTAAAAGCAAAAGAACCAGAAGAAAAACCATTAGATGTAATAAGGTTGAAAATAGACATGGAAGAGTTGATTTTAGGAACAATTGGAACAGAAAAACTAAAAAATTATCAGGATGACGAGATTATGTTTTTGTGCAAGAGTCTTACTTGGAGAGCTAGAAATTTACATGACAAATTGGAAGAGATTGCAGGTGAACTAGGAGTGGAATTCGTGAAAGTGAGGACGTTGCAGAAACCGTACAGAGTAGATTTTTGTGAGAAAGACATAGAAAATTTGAACACATCAGGAAGACTGACCCAGATAAAAGAGCTGATTGTTTTATTGAGAAAATGGGGTGATGTGGATAGATGGAGAAATAGATGGACAAAGAGGAATGAGAAAACAACAGATAAAGCATCTTTGGCTTTTGCAGTGACAGATAGGGAACCAGTTGCTAGGGAATACCCGATGAGAGAAACACCAGGTGGTAGTTATGTGCATGTTCCGTGGACCAGACAGGATATACTGTCATTTACAAATGACTTCCCAAAATTGAGAGAGAAACCAGTAGAATGGTACAGACAAGTGGAGAGATTTGTTAAGGTGTCAAAAGTGCTGTGGATAGATCTAGATGGATTGTTTGACATAGTAGTGCCTGCTGATTTATGGACAGAATGTAAGATTACAATTGATTGGCCAACTGTAGAATATCCAAGGGATGCCAAAACAGGAGCGCCAGGTCCAGAAGTGATGAGGAAGTATGATCAAGTAGTTACCTTTTTGAAGAATAAAATTCCACCAAAAGAAACAGATTGGGTAAAAATAGACAGAACAACACAGGAAAGCAAAGAATCAGTGCACGCGTACTATGAGAGATTGTTGTTGGTTTTCAAACAGTATAGTGGTTATGAGACGCTAAGTGAGAAGGACATGAGTCACTTTGTATATAGGTTTGTGTATGGATTAACACCAGAGATAAGTGAAAGGATTAAGCAGCACCTGATAGGATGGCAGAATAGCACAGTAGATGAAGTTTTGAGATATGCTAAGTATTGCAGTGATGAAATTGAGAGTAAACAGCGTAAATTGAAAGAGAAAGCCATGTGGGCACAGGTGAAAGTTGCAGAGAAGCAAGAAGCTCAATTGAATAATACTAGCAGTGAAACAGGACAGTTTAAATCCCGACCTAATATAGGTAAAGGAAAAGGACAAATGAGCATAGATGAGGCGAAGAAAAAGTGGCCATGCCACAACTGCGGAAAGCTAGGGCATTGGAGAAACGAGTGTAAATTTCCTCCAAAACCTAATGTGGAAAATCAATCATTAAATTCACAGGTGCAGAGTGAGGTAGTTACTCAACAAGGTCAGGTGCCACAACCACCACTTCCCAAGAGTGCTAACCAACAGAAATACAGTGCAGAAACAGGATTCTACGGAGGAGAACAGGTAAAACAGTTGTCACGTGCAGCTGAAATTTCACAATATTGGTTACGACAGAATGAAGATGAGTCGTATGAAAGTTCATGACGGTGTCTAAAAGAGAGGGAAGAGTGCGTGCTTGGCGCAACTCTAGAGGTAGATCAGTCAGGTCCATTTGTGGATGGAGAAGTGAATGGTGCAAATGTAACATTCCTTGTTGACACTGGAGCTACCCGTTCTACTGTTAGGTCAGTGGAAATTCCAAATCTTCCTCTCTCAGGTGAACATATACAAGTGGTTGGAGTTTCCAATCAGCAAATTGAAACGCCTCTTACTAGATTAGTAAAGGTAAGAATTGGTCCATTTAGTGAAATGCACCGATTTGTGGTGTGTGATTGTAGTCCCGTGAACCTTTTAGGACGCGATTTGTTGTGCAAAATGAATTGCACAATTTATTGTACTCCGGACGGAATTGCATTTCAGACTCCAGATGAGGATGTGTTGTATAAAATGACAATGGTAAATTTAGAACCAGAAGTAAATGGTTTGTTTCCTGTATTTGATGCAGAGAAAATCCCAAATGAGTTGAAAAGGACAGTGAAAGAAGAAGTATGGGACTTGACAGGAGAAGATGTAGGATTAATGAAAGGAGTAGATCCCGTTAAAATTACAGTAAAAGAAGGAACGAGTTACCCAAATACGCCCCAGTATAAATTGACTCCAGAAATAATTGAAGGAATAACGCCAGTAATAAATAAAATGATTGAACAAGGAATTCTAAAAGAAATCATGAGCAGTCCATGTAATTCGCCAATAATGGGACTGAAAAAGCCAAATGGAACATATAGAATCGTACAGGATTTAAGAAAGGTAAACAAAATTGTTGTGCCTTGTTGCCCAATAGTACCGAACCCTGCTGTGATTCTATACCAGATTCCACGCGAAGCAGAATGGTACACTGTAATTGATTTATGTCATGCATTTTTCTCTATTCCATTGCATCCAGATAGCCAGCCAATATTTGCGTTTAGGTTTGGAGAGCGTATTTTGGCATGGTGCCGAATTCCTCAAGGGTACACAGAAAGTCCCTCAATCTTTAATCAGATCCTAAAGAAATCATTGGAAGATTTAAGAATGCCAGAAAAGTCAGTAATGGTTCAGTATATTGATGACCTACTGGTGGCATCAAAAACGAAAGAAGCATGTGTCAATGATACAATTGCTTTGCTGAATCATTTAGCAAAAAGAGGACATAAAGTGTCCCCTTCAAAATTGCAGTTTTGTCAACAAGAAGTCCAGTATTTAGGGCATAAAATTGAGAAAGGAGTACGAAAGGTAACGACAGAGAGAATAAAAATGATTCAAGGAATGAGAGCTCCAATGACACAAAGAGAGGTAAGAATGTTTTTGGGAATGGTTGGATATTGTCGACAATGGATAAGCGGTTTTTCACTAATTGCTAAACCATTGCAGAAACTGACAAAGAAGGATGTTAAAGATCCTTTTGAAATGAATGATGAAGAAATGAAAGCATTCAGAGAGCTGAAAAAGAAATTGTGTGAGGCTCCAGCATTGGGAATGCCTGACTATGAGAAAGATTTTGAACTGTATTGCAGTGAAAGAGATGGATGTGCATTTTCAGTTTTGGTGCAGAGACATGGAACTATGAAAAGACCAATTGCATATTTTTCAGCTGTTTTAGACCCCGTAGCGAAAGCGTTGCCTGGATGTTTGAAAGCAGTTGCTGCTACTTGTGTGAGTCTGGAACAGAGTGAAGGCATAGTGATGGGGTATCCATTGAGAGTGTATGTTCCCCATTCTGTGGAAATTCTTTTGACAAGAACGAAAACCCAATACATGACACATAGTCGGCTGACTAGGTATGAAAAGGTAATTTTGAGTGCAGATAATGTGACCATTGACAGATGTATGAATGTGAATCCTTCAACATCATTGCCAGATGAAGAGAATGTGATTGAAATGGATGAAGTAGATCACGATTGTCTGAATGTGCTCGAATACTGTACAAAACCAAGAGCTGATATACGAGATGAGCCTTTGAAAGAATCAGATTATATTCTGTTTGTGGATGGCTCATGTTTGAGAACAAGTGATGGAGTACTAAGCGCAGCATATGCAGTTTGCACAGTAGCAACTGTATTGGAAGCATCTTGTCTGAAAGGTGTACGGTCTGCCCAAGTTGCAGAATTAGTAGCTCTGATTCAAGCATGTAAGTTGGGAAGAAATGTACGGGTTACGATTATGACTGACAGCCAGTACGGCTTTGGGGTCGTGCATGATTTTGGTCAGATTTGGTCACAAAGGGGTTTCTTGACGTCTGCAGGGACGCCCATCAGAAATGGAGATTTTGTGAAAAAGTTGCTTGAGGCGATACAGCTGCCTAAACAGATCGCTGTCGTGAAGTGCAATGCACATAAAAATGGGGAAGACTACATTACTGTTGGCAACAAATATGCTGACGAAATGGCACAGTACTGTGCAAAGAATGTGGTTTCTTTGAATAAATGTCGTGAAAGAGAGCATATTTCTTGTCCTTTGCTTTTTACTAACTCAATTGAAACATGGGATGAGGTGAGACAGTTACAAGAAGCTGCAGAAGACGAAGAGAAAGATACTTGGCTAAAAGCAGGATGTAGAAAACATGAAGAAACTGATGTATGGGTTTACAGGGATGAGAGACCAGTTATGCCTGATAGCATGATTTCTGACATGGCACGGATGTACCATGGACAAGCCCATATTGGGAGAGATTCAATGATCAGACTTTTTAGACAAACATGGTACAATCCAAAATTCAGAGCCATAGCTGAGAGTCTTTGTCAGAGATGTCTTATTTGTCAACAGTTAAATCCAGGAAGGAAGACAGTAGTGAGTCTAGGAAGAATAGGACGAGAAGGGGGTCCTTTCACCAGAATGCAAATGGATTTTATTGAAATGCCACCTTGCAGCAGATTGAGGTATGTTCTAGTGGTCGTCTGTTTGTTTTCTCGTTGGGTGGAGGCATATCCAACAAGAAGGAATGACAGTATAACAGTAGCAAAACTTTTGCTGCGAGAATTCATTCCAAGGTATGGTTTTCCAGTCACGATTGAAACAGATAGAGGAACACATTTCCAGAACGAATTAGTTAAACTGATTTGTGAAGCACTTAGTATTAAACAGAAACTGCATTGTGCATACAGACCAGAGGCTTCTGGAATAGTAGAGCAAGTAAATGGAACGATCAAGAACAGGTTAGGAAAAATGTGTCAAGCTACAGGACTCAAATGGCCAGATGCTCTGCCATTAGTTCTGATGACAATCAGAAGTATTCCGGAAAGGAAGACTGGACTCAGTCCACATGAGATAATCATGGGACGAGCAATGAGACAAGCACAAGTACCTGTCAACAAGCTACTGACTATAACTGATGATCTAGTACTGGATTATTGCAAAGGATTGGCTGATGTGGTGCGTTCTGTGTTTCATCAGGTTGGACCGGATGCGACCACTCTTGAAAGAAAACCAGCTCACGACTTGAATCCAGGAGATTGGGTTCGAATAAAAGTCCACCGGAGAAGAAACTGTTTGGTTCCTCGCTGGGACGAACCACGACAAGTGATCCTAGTGACGACCACCGCAGTCAAGTGTGCAGGAGTGAAACACTGGGTACATGCCAGCCACACCATCAGAGTTCCAGAACCTAAAGATCGACATGTGAGTCGGCATCTGGAAATATCAGATAACAGTTCAGCATCAGAAAGAGAAGAGGAGACAAACAAGGTGCCAGAACCTGAAGATCGACCTGTAAGTCGACATCTGGAAGACCCAACTACAAGTGAAACGATAGAAGAAGAAGAGGAAATAGAAGAAATAGCTGAAGTTCCAGAATTGGAAGATCGACCTGTAAGTCGACATCTGGAAATATCTGATACCAGTTCAGAATCTGATACAGAACATTCAGAAGGAGAAGAAATTACAAAAAGAAAGTGGAATTTTGAAAGCATAAGAGAAGAAACTGAGCCAGAAGACAGTGACAGTGAACAACCAAGTACAAGTTGTGGTAAAATTCCTTCGAAGATAATATTAATAGATGAAGAAGGGAGAGTTTCAAACCAAAAGTTAGAAAAATCGGAAAAACCCCGAGGAGCAGTAGGGACAGATAGTCAAACACAAGAACAGGGAAATTTAGAAGCAGATAGAGAAACTGACACAAAATCGGAAGAACCTCGAGGAGGGACAGAAATAGGTGAACGAAGGAAGATAAGAAAAGAACCACAAGTAGATGAAAGCGAAATCATAAGCTTCAAAATAAGAGGAAGTAACGAAAAGATTGAAACAGAATCAGAAGAAAGTGGAGAAGAAAGAAATGAAAAAATAGAGACAAGAAAGAGAAATTGGAAAACTGAAAGAGAGGAAAAAGGAAGTGAAGCAAAAAGGCCAAGAAAAGGAGACAATTGGCCCAACCAAGTAAGAAAATTAAGATACAGAATAATAAAATTGGATGGGAAAAGTGCTGAACAAGTGAATGAAATAACAAGTCAAAAAGAGCAAGGAAAACAAGGTGGAAAACACTTGCAGAAAACGAAAAGAATAAAGAAAGTAAATCAAAAGTACAGATCGCCTGAATGGTTGTATCGTGCTTTGACTAGTCACAAAGAAGAATTGAACACTCACGAAAACCCAGAACAAAGAAACCTGATGGGAGAAAGTGAAGTGCAACAAACCTGAAGAAGTTTAGATAGTTTACCGGATTTGACAAAACACTGAACTGACGAATTTACCGGATGTGACAAAGAAAGAATTCTGAGAAAGAATTAAAAGAAAGTACCAAGCAAAGACAAAATATTGGAAATACAGAGTGGCAAGCAAGTCATTTCTGAGGTGTAGTGACACAATTTTCTAGAAAACAAGTAAATAAGGTTAAAAGACAAAATGGAGAATACTAGAGATAGAAAGTGTAGATGTGAGTTTTTAAGTAGATGGTGCAAGATGTGCTGTTTTTGTACAGGTTTATTAATAACAGTATGGGTGGTTTTAGCAATAACTATTCCAATTAGTTTAGCGGTAGTGGAAAAGTCTAATAACACAGAGAAAGGAAAAGGAGCTAACACTCAAGAGCCAGTTATTTTAAAAAGTAGTGCAGAATTAGATAAGGATAAATCAATAACAGATTTTTCAAAAAATGTTTTTACTACATTACTGTATGAGTATGTAGAAACAATGGATGTAAGAGATTGCTATGTTTGTATGCAGTTGCCTGCATCTGTAGCAGAGGGTGTGACTTATCATCACCTCCCTTTGACATATGGAATAACATGTAGTGTATTAGCAAGCTTATTTTATAAAACAGGTAGATTAGAATATTATTACACTGATATAGATAAGATTTTTGCAAAAGTTTCTGTAGTTCCCGAGCTTAACAAAATAAAAGAAGGAAAGACGTTTGGTGAATATTTCTTAGAAGATAAGATTTTAACATCAGATAATATATTTAGGTACAACCTTACCTGTGAGTTAAAGAAGGAAGAAAAGGTATTTCTAGAAATGGTTGAAGAAAGAAGAGTGAAATTTGAAAGAAAAGTGATAGAAGAGACAAAAACACCTCTTTGGGCGTTTGAGGAAGACCATCATGACAAGAAAAAGACAAATGCAGCTATGACTCTGGATTGGCCCCAACAGGGAAGGTTGTGCATTAGAAGAAATAAGACAAGATATGACAATTATTTTGTGGGTTCCAGCAATTGCTATGACAATTACAAAATTTTAGGTGGATGGGGATTCAAAGGGGGAAAAGATCCAATATTTCCAGGGATTTATTACGTTTGTGGGAATAGGGCTTATTATAGGTTGCCGGACCATTGGTATGGGTCATGTTACTTAGGCCTGGTCTTTCCAAAGATTTTTCATGTGGATAGAAAAGAAAAAGGAACACACAAAATAATAAATACCTTTACACGTAGAAAAAGGGAAAGTTTTTCAGAAATAGTAGGTGATATTTTTGGTGCATTGATACCAGCAGTGGGAATATCTTTGAATGCATTTAGAATTCGGAAATTATCCACAGTGGTAGATCGTTTATCTACAGATACTGCTGGAGGGTTCTTAATGGTAAATACCGAGATGGTTGCCATGAGAGCTATGGTGATGCAAAATCGTCTTGCCCTTGACATTCTTTTGGCAAAAGAGGGCGGAGTCTGTGGAATGCTGAAAGTCCAACATTGTTGCACTTACATTCCAGATAAAAGCAAAAATATACAGAAGTATATAGCAAATATTACAAATTTGCACAAAGAACGTGTTCCACTGGAGGTTGAAAGTGTGTGGGGAAAACTTGGTAAAGGGTTTTCTTCTGTAACAAATTGGTTAACAAGAATGAGTGGATTAATAATAGGGAAAGTTATAATAATAGCAACCATGATAATAATAATATTAATACTGAAGCTTGCAGTAACATGTATAAAGAGAAGAAGAAAGCAGAATAAGATAGAAAAAGAAAACATGATAAACAAGGAAAGAGAGAGAGAAATAGGTGAAATAGAGTTAGAAGAAATAAAAGAGAACATGTACAAGAAAACGAAGAAACAAGTTGAAAGGGATACAGAAGTATAAACTAACAAAAGCAAATGGATAAAAGATATATGCTGTCTGAGAAAATTGTATAACTTGGGTTTTGTGGTGATATTAAAAATCACCAAAGGGGGGAGTTGATGGAGCAGGGTAAATATAAAAATTTTAACCTCCTAATATTTTCGTACTATATTAATAAACATGTTCGTTCAAGTAAATAACCAACAATGTATGTAAAGGGTTAATGGTAACACGCAATTCAGTGTGCAAAGTAATGGACTAATAATTGTTTACGTTTCTAACATAACATAATATTTGCGTACTAAAATAATAATAAAATGCATGATTTGTGCTTTTAAATAAAACGTGTGGTTGCAAAATAAAGTGATGGTAAGTAAGGGATAGCTTTATATGTTGCTTCTGCTAGGTAATACCTAATTGGGGTACGTAGAAAGCCGGGAGGGAAACGAAAGGGTTTATATTTCTTTGTTTTAATAACATTTTGTTTTCTTTGAAAATAGTGCGCTTAGGCCTGCCGAGCAGCAATATAAAATGGCAGCGAGTTACTAGAGTGCGCATGAGCGGATGCGACCATGTGATAGAGGAGAGAGGCTGTGGAAAAGGGATGATCACGTGCTGATGCCGAGAGGCTAAGATGAAAGTATGGTCAAGGCTGCTGTGACCCTTCTGAGCAGATGTGGGCCAAGATGATCAGCAAGAAGCGTGAGAAGCCTGGTTGAATCAATAGAAGGAACTGTGTTATACAAAATGTAGCAGAAAAAGATACAATTTGGACTGATCGAAACGGATGAGCAAGTGCATGAACTGTGGGAAACGATGCTTGCATGGACATTCCACACGGAACTGGTTAAGACCAGGAAGTTTGATTAAAATATATAGGGACCCGAGTTTTTGACCAATGAGAATGAATCGCGCCATGTAAGAAGAAACATTTTATGCTGTAAGCTAGAATTAGGGTATAAGAAGACCTACTCTTGGTGGGAGGAGAGAGAATGCTGGAGTAGAATGCTGCGGGATGCTGCGGGAGATGCTGAAGAAGTTAGATGCTGTAGATGGGAGAGTTTGCGGTTGCTGATGCTGACGAGCTGATGCTGCTGCTGTTATTTTCCTTTTCCAGTTGAGTATAAGATGCTGCTTTAGGAGAACTCTTATTTGATAGATTTTTATTAGAATTATTAGGATTTCACAGAGAGATAGATAGGTTGATCTATAGAGTTCTTAGTATGATAACCTCATTTTCCGTCTAATAAAAGTGCCATGCAATTTCAACTATTCTTATATTGATGATAAATGAAATGATCTGAATAATAAGATTAATCTCAAATTTCCTGCATTCCAAACTTTATATAAACTTTATTATTCTTTAAACAAATGACTCAGTGATTTTCTTTAGCATAATGATTAATATTGAAATGGTAAAAGAGTTCATTGTGATTGAGCTGGTCTTAATCACCATCAACTGATTCCTACTAGTTGGTCCATCGACCAATGAGCGGAATACCTTAAAAGCAAATGAGAAATACTATGTCATTATAAAAGAGGTATCCAGTCTCCTTCCAGCAAATCGTTTTTCTCCTAGGTTTCATGACGGAGGAAAATTCAGGGAACAAATGAGTAAGTGAATGTATATGCGGTGTTATGGGCCCCACCGTCATATGGATATAGTGTGTGTGTGTTAGAGAAATAATTCCACCTGGATGACCAAAAGCATAATAGGAGAAATTATTTTTATTGTAAGCGCTGGATCAGACGTCATGGGGTGGAGGGGGGGCTACAGAGAGATGAGGGGCACTGGTGGAGGGTGGTAGTGTGAGAGTCTGAGGAGGAGAGGCTACGGAGAGATGAAGGGCACTGTTGGAAGGTGGTAGTAAAGATATCGAGAAAGAGGTCAGTGGTGGGGCACCAATAAAGACTTTCACACAAGCGCTAAAGCCGGCCCCGTCATGGCCTTTCTGTTTTTGTTTATTTAATTAGCAGTCGGGTCATTAGGGCCACTGTGGAACATATTTTAAAGTGTGTGCTAATTATATTTACTGTTATATTTAATGTTTTAAGTTTGAGGGGTATTTTACTAATGTTTTTTACCAGGAATAATGAAAAAGGAGCCGGATGGTGGCTGATATGGGGCTGGGGCCCAAGGTCAGCTTTGAGATAAGGTGCACGAGAGATGGATGGTAGAAAATGGATAATCAGGGCTGGAAGGGAGTGTGCTGCAGAGTCCGGGGTCAGGTGGCGGTAGTAATGAAGAGAGATTCTCTCTGAAGGCTGGCAACAAGGGAGGCTAGGTAGTGTTACTTGCCCGATACTCCCACCTCAGAAACCTCATCTTCCCATCAAAGGGACCTTACATGGGATGCATTTCAAAAAGAAAAATGAAACGTCCGTTTCATTTTTTAAGAGCAGGCAGCGGTCCGTGGTACCACTGCTTGCTCTTAAAAAATATTTTCACATCCATTCACAAAGGGGAAGAGGTCCCCTGGCGACCCCTTCCTCTTTCCGAGTGGCTTGCCACCTACTTGGAGTAGGTGGTAAACTGCGAGTGTTTTGCGACTTTAATTGTGGTTGCAAAACAATGATACATACAAATGCGGCTCGCTATTAGGAAGGGACGCCCCTTCCTAATACCGTCTTGCACAATAGCATTTGTACATGCAAGCACGGCAGGGGAGGGCCACATAAGCCCCTGGCTGGGCGGCGTACTGACCAATCACAGCGCTGCTTGCAGCATTGTGATTGGCTTAGGGGAGGGAGCCTGGCTGCCTGCTTCCTGTTTTTTTTTTAAATGAATATTATTAAATTGAACCCCCCTGCCAGACCTCCCCGCACGACCCCCCGCCAACCCACCACTCCTCTCCCCTCCCCCCACCCCCTCCCACGAGTCGCGACTGCTGCAGTGGCCCACCCAAATAAAAATTCCAGTAAAAAAAAATAATCTTTTTTTATTTAAATTTTGCTGGAGGGTCCAGCAGCTCATATTTGCTGTTGGCCCGCTCCACTATCTAAAAGAGAATTTAACGCCAATTAAATTTAGCAACCTAATGCATGCACTTGCATGCGTCACCACGCATGCGTGCGCAGACAGAATCACGCAGGAAGTAGAAAGCGCCTTTTTTTCCCAGACGCTGCACAACAGACAAAAAGCATTGGCAAAGCCAATAGGTCATCCTCTTGTGTTTGCCAATGATTGTTATCTGCTGCTGTGGGTGATCAGGCTTGCTTTCAGCAGGGCAAGGAGTGGCGCCTGCACCCTGTAGCGATGGAGGCTTTTTTTAGGTTGAGCCTAGAAAGCGCATGCGCTGTCTGCAAGACCTTGTGTATCTCTTCTGTGGGCTTTTGGCACTCCTATTGATTGCCATTGGTTGTTTTCTGTGGCACTCTGAAATGCTTGCTTTTTATTGGTCTATTACTGCAATTATCACTCCTTTGTGTGGCTGGTTCCTGCCAGGGTAATTTCACTAATGGTTCCTTTTGGTTGTCCCGCAGGAGGCAGTGCCTCTGCTCGTGCATGCGTGGTCTGTTTACTTCCTGCAGGCTGAAAAGTTCCCAGCAATTCATTTGTGTTTTTTAATGTGGGCTTTTCTTTCTGTAGTGTCAACGATGGTACGTTCTACCGATACTGTACACTTTTATATATTTTTGTAATTGTGTTGAATTATGTTTCAAATCACCATTGTTTACTTTTTTTTATTTTTTTTTATAGTAGACAGCGAGAGTCGGCAAGGACGAACCCTTTTCCCCAGTTCCTAAGTCTGCAGCTCTGCATATTACACCACATCCTCTCTCTAATGAGGACTCAAGGAGAGTGCATTGTGATAATGCGCTAAGTTCTTTCTGACATGCCCTTATTTTTGATGCAGTGTAAACAGGAATGTTAATATTAGCCAATGGGAGGGAGATGTAATACATGGCCTCTCGCTTAAAGCGAACTGCTGCGGCAGAGCCAGCTTCGAGCCCCTTACAGGCCTCAACTCCTTACCCCTCTCAGCTCCGACTCTAGTTGTGTTTTACTCAAGCGTCGCTGTCACTTATCATCCCAGCTCCTATGCAGCCAATGGCTGTTTAACCGTGTTTCTCTGGCAGAAAGGCTGAACAGACGGAAAAGCGAGTATACGCAGACTCTTGCTGAGGGAAGCCGGCATTTTCTCCAATTGTAAATGAGCGCATGGAGGTGGGGGCTGCCATTTAGCTAACCGCACTTTGTACACGAAGGCTGGCAGGGACACAGCTTATGAGGCACTTTTTTCTAGCTCCTAATCTCCGTGGCGCTTTATCCTTTGAGCATGATTCCTAGGTTCGGAAAATAGTACTCAGAAATGTGTTCTTGACGACTCATGTGTCACAGGAGTTGGATTAGAAAGAAAAAAAAAACTTGGAGAAGTGAACAGTGAAGTAAAACCTTATGTCTTGTGAGAGTAGAGGCCTTACAACTCTGGTTGAAAACTTTGCTTTTTATTTTTTATTTCCATTTTCGATATTTTCAGGCAGAAAACGACAATGGTGACCATTACAGAAAGAAGTCTACATAACGTGTGAGAACCTCTTCAAGCCTTGGTACCTTTTATCACAGCACAAGTGTTCGTACATCAGCAGTGCTCCAGTAGCTGTGTGTGTTCAGCCTTATATTCAGATCCAGGCCAAGGCCGGCCTTGCTGACCCTTTAATGTGCAAATGGTGCTTCAGCCCTGCACAAAAGTGTTTGGAGGCTGACCTCTGGGCCAAGGGCCAATACATCTACATGAGTTCGAAGTGGTGGAGGAAACAGCCGGGGGAAAACAGCAGGGCAAGGCAGATCTAAGTGTGCCATAATCTATCTGGTGTGACTGTTTATTTTATGTTGCATTTAGTGTTACGTGATCTTGCTGCGAGCATAGACCACTGTTCCAGCTACACTCTCAGAGGCCATTAACCCCCAACACCTGAAAAATAAATTGCTTTCCAACACATTATATTTCTTCTCACCCCCAGGAAGTGAGGCTGGGTAGCATGCCCCTTCCCTTAACACAGATTGGACTTCGATTTTCAGCTATCAATTAATATATAAATATGCCAAATGACAGAGCAGGAAGGGCAAGTCCAAGCCAGGCAGAGCGGCAGCATCATTAGGAGGAGTTTGTCCCTGGCTTGTGTTTTGCACTAGCCCGAAAGATCATTCTATTCCTCTGTCCGTGCTGTAATGATGTGTTTTCGACAAATTCTTTTTCTTTGTCATTTGAAGGTGAGGAGCCTAGTGTATTTGTAGAAACTGAGATGTATTTTTGTTCTGTCAGTACAAATACGTCTGTGAGGTACGTGGGACTTTTTTTTATTTTTCTTTTGTTGAAGTTACGTTTGTAGTTTGTTATATTTGTGTTTCTGTGTGAGCACCTACAAGTCTACTTTTTTGTTTTGAAAACGAGGATGCTATGTTTTGTCCTCTGGTGTTCTTGCTTGTGTACCTCCTCTACATATTGTAATTGCTGAAATGTGTGGTGCAATAGAGTTGGGAGTAATGGTTCCGACAAGAGCCATCACTCCCCCACAGAAGGCTCAGAAGGAGATGGGTGTGGCCGGATGAACATCAGGTCGTGGTAGAGTGTGAAACTATGAAGTTAAGATTATACCAACTGCCTTTCAATTTGAGAGAAGAAAAAAATACATAAATCTACATCCAAGCAGGTGCAAAAGAAAACTATTTCAGAAGTCACTCTGCTCTTAACCCAATAAGGCAGACTGCGAACATCAAGACGGCACTTTTAGGTAACACTATAATTAGACGATGTCGAAGAAGCATACCAATAACACTATTGGAACTGCCAAGCCCCTGACCTCTGGACTGCTCGCCTACTTCCCACACAGCACTGCTTTTGTACTCAACCTCCCCACCCTCTGGCGATTCATTCTACGACCTCTGGAAAGTGCTTCACCTCCCGAAGTGAGTGACTGAGATTCCAGTTCCGAGTTTTCGCGCTGATCAAGTAGGCGCGTGAGGGAGAAGCGTGGAGAGACGCGAGGAGAGACGCGAGGAGACGCCGGCTGCTCCAGATTACAGCCTTTGGCTCCCAGCTTGTGATCCCCCTTGCTTGCAGTCCCCCCCCCGTATTTTACACCTCGCGGGGGAGATTTACCGATCCATGAGCTAATGGAAAGCCGGTGAGGCGGGAACTGCGGCTGTGGATGAGCGTTTCAACCCCCTGCTCTGTTCTGTTCCGCCTAGTGCGTGGAGGACGTTGTGGTGGACGTTGTGGTGTCTTTCACAGCAGCAACAGCAACAGCGGGCTTCAGCAGGCTCAGCACTGCTCCAGTATTGCTCCAGGGCCGTCCGGGAGACCACCGCCAGGAGCGAGGCGACAGGCGGCACCATCGTGGTAGCAATCAAGTGGCAAGCGACAAGCAAGCGATAAGTGGGAAGCCGCAGCGAGTGTGATCGGCGTGTCTCCCCGCTTACCCACCCTCCCCCAAATACCTTGCCCAAATTTGTCAAAATTGGCCCTTCAGCTGCTCCATAGCTACGCCGTTGGAAAGAAAGGAAAATAACTAACTCCACGCCTCTGGGAGAGATAATTCAACCGTGCCTTTCAACCGTGCCTTTCCCCGAAGGCTTCATTCTAACAAAATAATCATTTATTTATCTACTTAACTACTCAACTACTTAAAGCCTCTAATTGTACAACCACCTTCAAGTAAACTCAGCTTGACGTGCAGATACTCAAACGTTTAGTGCCCTGTGCCCCGGACTTAGCGATTTGTTTGAACAACATAGTGGCTGTTAAACGCTATAGTCCGGAAGAGCGTGGGAAAGAGTGTGGGCTCCAATAATCTTGGTAAAATCCAGAAATGCGATCAGGGAAAATAAGAGGAGGTGATAAAAAAGACAAACATTTGCATGCCCCAGCCAAAAACGGAAATGATGAGGATAAAGATGAGGACAAGGAAGGAAACTTGATCAATATTATAGCCCAAATGCATAACTCTTCTGGAATGTCCCCGGTAAATCCTGGCACGCTAAATATAGAGGGTATAGAAGCAACAGATGTAATAGAAGTACGGCACGAGCACGGACTAATAACAGACGTGTCATCTACCATGGCGAACATCTTGGAAACCATAGAAAAATCTCCGTAGAAGCCGCCCCACAAGCCAAGTGTTTTGGAAGTAAGAAGGCAACCCGTACGGCCCTCAATAGGCACAATTCTTGCCCAAATAGCAGCAAACGGGCATTGATTACGGACTTCTTAAAGGTTTCTATTAAAACAACGGAGGGAAACCGGAGTCGTCATGTTATGAAAGCTATTAACCATATCAATTTAATCAACAATGATCAAGCCAATGATGCCAATACGTCCTCACCAGGGGACAGAAGTACAAGTATAAGTACAACTAATAGTGAGGCAGAATGGAAAGAAAACAAAGACCTCTGGCACATGGAATTGGGTATTACGGACGATAAAAATCAGGAAATTCAATGCCACCAATTACTAACTTCTAAAATTTTCTGCCCTTCGGAGACCCATCAAAGGAAAAATTCCCAGGTATCTGAGGTATTACTCCACCATTCGTCTCATCCGGATTTGCCTTATCAGTCCCAACAACAACAATCTCGACCTGGACACAGTGGTCATAACGGCCACAGTGTTCATGACCATCACATTGAAAGTAATCCAGTACATCAGTACAAAACAACTACTTCTAGTCCCTTGGGTGTGCCCGATCCATCGCTGGGGGCCCACTCCCCCAACAGTCAGGGGGTAGTCAACACAAACCCCGACATCCAAGTCCATCCTGATTCATCCTTCCACACGTCGGAAAAAGCAGAGCACTTTTGCCAAGATAAACCAAATGATGTGCCGATATGTCAACTAAATCACTCAGGATTAGTTTCCCAGACACCACCTATTCAAAACAAGGCACCACTCAACAGGTTTTCAGGCTGCTTGAGCGAGCCATCCCCAGGGCAATCGCACCATCGGGACCACCGTGCCAGCTCACTTTCATCAACGTCTCCAGTCTGGCCCCATCTGCTAGGTACAATGGACACAATTGGTAGAGCAATGATTCTCCATGCAGATAAATTGGACACTCAAGTAGACCTCTTAAATATTCTTGCAATCCATGTTCAGGGGGTCGAACAAAAGCTGCATAGCTTTAACAAGATGATCCTGAAGGTGCAGCGAGATCGGGAAACAGCTTTTCAAACGTGCCATTGTCACTGTACCCGAATAATTGATAAATTAGCGTCTGTTCCAACCATCCTTACCGAACTATTGGGTACTACAAGGGGAGTTTTAACCATGCCTGAAACAGTAATAGAGGAAGAAAAAGCAACAACAGTAGAGAAAGAACATGCAGTCTCAAAGGAAACAGATTCGGAATGCCCTAATCCCTTAGCGGGGAAAAAAGCAGCGAAATAGAGTTAACTTCCAAATCAACATCATTTACACTCAATCCATCAAGTGTTCTAGAAAATGTAGGGACCAGGACCAGGACCTCTCACTTCAAGACCAATGCAACCAGTCTTTAGAAAGACATTTAAAAGTATCTAAGCTTTTATCAAAGCGGGAGCGAAAACGATTGAGAAAATCCAGAAAGCATAAACAAACAAGCCAGGTACAAGACTCATCCCTGGCAACATCAGTTCAAAATGGAATTCATCAAGAAAATAACATAACCCACAACAGTACGGAAGTAGTAATCCTCAAGGAGCAACCGATCTCGCTCCTTAATCCGTCTGTTACGCCCAATACTTCAAACCATAATATAAGGGAGCCACCTCCGCCAGAAAAAATATATAGCTTATTCAAATCTGTAGCTGGGACGGAAAAACATATCTTAAAAGCTCAGGCTACACAATTAACAGCGAGGAGTTCCAAGTTGGCAATAAGGAAAACAACCCAGGGTGTGTCTATCTCGGCTGAGGAAATTGGCACAGACGTAAGTTGAGTGCCGGAAATAAACAGGGGAGGTGAAATTCACCCACAAAAAAATACTCCAGAATCTCGAGATTTACCCCAGATCTCCCGAGAGCCCACGGTGGTGAAAAAGAATTGGAAAGGACCTCAGACATTGAATTGCAGTACGATTCTCCAGCTAATAACAAATTGGTCTTTAATCCGCAATATGTTTCACGGGGAACGCATGACATTCTTAATAGAAGTGTTTTGCTAAAATTATTTAAAGTCCTTCCACCTCTAAGCCAAATAAATACCAATGACATTGAAAGTATTGAGTTTAACCAAAACCAGAGTCTCATTGGTCAAGACTTTACAACAGCTACATTTATCAACAATACGCTCACTGAGCAGATTTGGCAGCAGAAGGACTCGTTTGCTAAATGGGGAATTGAGTTAAAAAGGATAATCCCCCCCTCGTTATCCTAGTCCACTACAACCACCTCTTTATATTGCGAGTCTTTTAAAAGGGGCAAAGGGCCCGGATCAACATAGCCAAATAAGGGATAAAGAGTACCCGGCCAGGAAAATTACCATCACTTTTGATCATTCTGAAGGCACATTCTTGGGAAGGGTATGAACAACCTTACCAATAGCCCCACATGTACATCAAGGTTGTAACATCTGTTCCTGGAATGTGCATGGCCTGCACTCAAAATTAGAAGACCCCGATTTCATGGACTTTATCACACAATATAACATTCTTCTTTTTCAAGAAACCTGGCAGATATCTCCATCCTCAATAACTGGTTTCAAAGAATTCTTGAACCCGGCTAAGAGAGCCAAAAAGTATGGAAGAGCAAAAGGGGGCCTTTCTATCTTTATTTCAACAGAAATCCCATGGCACGCTTCCATCATAGATTTAGATTGTTCTTGGCTGTTGTGCGTCAAAATAGACGTTTCGGTGTCTTATACCCTGCTTATACTTAACATCTATATTCACCCCGCATCCAAACAAAAGAGGTTAAGAACTGAACAATTAATTACCTCATTATCAACATTAAAACTCGCCCATCCAGATGCTAAAATTATCCTGTCGGGCGATTTCAATATGAATCTACAATATGCCAGGAGTAAGGGCAAAACAGAGGCCACCCCTGCCCTTAATCGACAGGCCACATCTGGCAAGAAATCTGCAGCCCGCCTGAAAGATCTTTCGATGTGTGCACTCAATGGTCAAGGCCTGACCGATCATCCCGCAGCATACACCAGGGTTACTCATAAAACACGATCTACCATTGATTACACGTTTACGGATAACGACCTCCTCCCGTATATCACAAACTTCCAAATAAAAGACAGGGCGGAAAGTGATCATCAACCGCAATCCTTTACCCTATTAAAATCCTTTGCAACTTCAGAGAAAGCGAAGGCATTATCATCGTTAACACAATGTTATAATCTAAAACGCCTTCGCTGGAATAAAGACAACATCGAGGACATCACAAGTACATACACCAGTCTTTTGGAAAGATCTAACTCTGAAACTCTGACCATAAAAGCTTGGGAGTCCTTTATTTATGAAATTAATAAGACATGTTCTAAGCATGTCCACGCCCACAAAGCAGGAAGCCCAAAAGGGGCAGTCTGGTTCACCAATAGCCTGAGGAAACAAAAACAACAACTAAATAAGTACCTCAGACAACTACGATCACAGGGACCAGAAGGCCACCAGGAACTTCTGCTCTTAATTTCAAACACAAGAAAAAAGTTGAAAAAGGATATAAAATTTACTAAAAAGAGTATCAAGAACATATTTGGGCGAAACTTCTTTACGCTTGTAAATTAAGGGACTCCAGGCTCTTCTGGGAACAAATTAACCAACTAACTAGTGGCCGGAATCGACATCATAATTCGGATATATTGGAGGCCACATGGAGAGCTCATATCGAACTTTTATTTAACGAAACTCCACCCTTATTGGCCCCAAATAACGGATTATTAACAGGGAAGGAGGCTGGAGGTCGAGGTAAAGTAATCGAAGTTACGTATAATGAATCCCTCGAAGAATTTGTGCCGTTGTCAGACATTCAAGTCCTAAAAATTATAAAAAATTTAAAATCTGAGGGAGCCCCAGGTCCGAACGGATTACCAAATGCTCTGTTTCGGCATGACCCCCCATTTTGGTCTCAAGTTTTGACACCTCTCTTTTCCAAAGCTATAGCCGATACGCTGATCCCTGAGTCCTGGAGAGGAAGCATTCTTAATCCAATCTATAAGTCGGGTTCTCGCTCGGATCCCTCCAACTACAGGTTGATCGCGTTGATAGATGTGGAGGCGAAAATCTATGCATCTAACCTCCTGGTAGAGTTAGAGGCTTGGGTCAGTCGAATAAACCTAATACCACATACGCAAACTGGTTTTCGGGCTGGGATGGGTACCCTTACGAACATCTCTGCGGTCACCCTTCTAGCCAACCAAGCTTTTGCAAAATCAAGGCCTCTGTACGCCTGCTTTGTAGACCTCAAAGCGGCTTTCGATAAGGTTCCAAGAGCCACTCTATGGGCAAAAATGCAAGCCTGGGGGCCCCGCCCAGACTTCTGGACGCTATTATTAATTTGTATTCTCACACGTGGGTCCAAATCAAGAAAGGAGATGGCTCCAGCGTAACCAGTAAGATCCCAACATTAAACGGGCTAAAACAAGGATGCGTTTTAGCGCCTTGTCTGTTTAACATTTACACCTCTGATCTCGACAAGTGCCTCCAGTCAATTCCAGCTGACCCTCCAAGATTGGGTAAAATACCGACACCGTGCCTCCAATATGCAGATGACATTGTGTTGCTAGCACAAACTCCGGTGGGCCTGCAGAAATTGATCACGGGATTAGGAGCCTATACTACTCTGAACCAACTCACGATCAATCACCAAAAGACAAAAGTAATGTGTTTTTCAAAACATAATAAATTATCAAAAAGGCACACCTTTTCCTGGAAATTGGGCGACCAATTGTTGGCCCGGGTTGCTTCCTATAAATATCTAGGCTTCCAGTTAGACTGCAAGCTCAATTTTAAGCAACACGTGGAACAAGGACGCACGAAAGCTAAACAATTGTTATTTGCCTTCAAAATCCTGAGGAAAAAACTCATAGGTTGTTCTACCGGTCATCTGCTAAAAGTGATCGCCGCAAAATTTTTACCTTCCATCTCGTATGGCTCAGAACTTCTGAATACTAAAGATGCAATAATATTAAATACAGCACAATCTATATTTTTCAAAAGACTGTTTTTAATCCCGCTACATACTTCACAGGAACAAATTCGTTTAGAATTTGGACTAAAAATCAGATCATGGCCAGACAAGGTGCCTTGGTAAAGTATTATTGGAGGAAGAGGGAGGCAGAAGATAACACTCTAGCCCACCGTTGTTGGGTCGAAATTGAAAATCAAGGTAGACTAGCTAATTCAATCACGATAATCCTGAAGGAATCTTTGTCGGCATTACAGCTAGAGGAGGCCTGGTTAACACCAGTAACGTATGTTGGATTCAAAAGCGTGGTGAATACTGCAATCAAGCGGATCTCTTTAATAGCTGATAAAATGAACTTTGCAAAAAAAATCATGCTTGGGCGGTGATACAGGCCTACCAGAGGCTGAAGCCGCAACAGTATCTGATCGAACATTTCTCCCACCATAAAAAGCACTACCTGATGTTGCTACGAATGGGATCATTCCCCTCAAAGGATTTGACCCCGAAATGGAATCATATATGGCCATCTAAGGAATGTCGCCTTTGTGGTCAAGGGGAGGAGTCACTACTACACCTACTATGTACTCTCCCTTTTTTACTGAAAACCCGTAAATCCATTCTTCGGGAGATTTTAAGGAATGAACAGATAAGAACATGTAGAGCCGCAGTCATTAGGTGTCTTGGAGGGTTTTCGATTCCCCGGTCTTGTAGCGCTATAAAATTCTGGAAAATAGCAGCAAAGGAACTGGAAAAAATTGATTCAGTGCCTAGCAGCTAATAAATAATCTGCTGGCTGATATCTTTAAATGTATTGTAATGCTTGTTAGTTTTTTAATTGTGGTCATGACCGTAAGGCCTTTTTTTTTCTCTTTTATGTTTAAAAAAAAAAATAATAATAATAATGCTCATTTAAAGTATAGTGTTTTATGATGGTTTGCCATCCTTTTATGATTTTTAACGAATCAATAAAAGTATTTTTGACTGACTGACTATTGGTATTCTCTCCTAGCAATGGTACCAGGACAATTCCTCCTAATTACTCAAAATAAAGACACAGGCTTTAGCAAATCTATTGGAAATCCATTACACTTGTAATTAAAATTGTCTACATCTCATGTAGAGTAAAGAATAGAGTAATAAGTAAGGAGGGAAGTTCATAAGTTCATACATAAACAATGCATAAGATAGCACACTGGAATAATGCATGATGTGATAAATTTTCGAGGAAATATCTATAGTCACGTGAAATGACTGTATGTTGCCCACGAATATAGGACTAACAAAAATGATATATGATGCCATCGATATCACATGAACTGAACAGATTACAAAATCAATAAAGTTTGTGACAAAAAAGGATAAGAAAACTATTTTAGATTTTTATGAGCCATTCTGTAACAAAGGCATTTTCCTCTGGTTTCTGAATGTAAAATGGCTCTAGTACTGTAATTCTGCAATTGAGGGCCCTTTGTCAGCACGGGGCCCCTAGCAGTAATACATGAATGTGAACCCGTAGGTTTGCAAAAGGCCATTTTTGTTTCACCTCTGCCATTTACAGGGCACATTTACCATTTTTACCAACCCATTTGTAAGATCATGGCATCAGTCATTCATTTCACTAAAAGACACCTATGAGTGTAGCGAATCTGCAACATCAATATTGCAAGCAATATCAATATTCTAGTATAAGCCATGTTACAACACCTATTGGGCCCTGACTACCTCATCACGTGTCAGGAAAGATGGAGTACAGAATCTACATTGCAAGGGCATTGGCAGCATATTCTTCTTGCAAGCGGTAAATATATGGCATAAAGGCATTGTACAGAGCGATCGATTCCGGTCTGTCAGGGTTGGTAGGAAAAAGGTTAAGTAGATTTTTTTTGCCATTCGTCCAGCCATTTCTAATCATCCCTTCATAGAAACACAATTGGGAAATCAGTCATTCCACCTTGAGAGAGGGCAACCTGAAGGGTAGTAGCTTCTAGGCTCCACTTTCTGAAGGTGGATGACGTCGCCTAGAATTCAACCACCAGTCTTTTGGTGTCCCTCTGGCACATACTGCACACAGTGCCGTTGGCTGTAAATCTACTGATTACAGCTTACCCTAATCTGTCGAACGCAGCAACGGTGGGTGCACTAAACACAAGTGCTAGCCTCCTACACCTCCTCACGCTATGCACTAGTCCACCTCTCCCCCCACTCGGTGCCTCTCCCACTCGCCTCTCTCTTTCGCTCTCATTTACCATCTCTTACCCCTCTCTCACACACACACACACACACACACACACACTCTTCCCGCCTCTCTCACGTGGTTCACTTCAGGTCTTTGAGCACAGTTTCTTTTCCGTGCCTTTTTAAGGTTTCCCTCCCTCAAACCCACCCTCTCCTCCTCTTCTTGGGGTGTGTTCTGCGTGCACAGGGGCACCCTCTTTATGCATCTGTGGCCTTCTCTCCCCTTATTTCTCTCCTCCTCACACACGCTTTCTGCTCCTCTATCTGGAGTTTCATTCGCCACTTCATGCAAACAAGCATTTGCAATGCAGTAGGTCTCACATTTACGAAACTCTTGTAAATGAGACCTATTGCATTGCAAATGCTGGTTTGAAAAGCGCCCATGTGGCGCTTTCACTTTAATGTCGGCCGCACCCCTTTCCTTAGACGAGCCGTGTCGAAAGAAAGGGGCGCGGCCGCCATTAAAGCGAAAGCGCAGTATGGGGCTCTTTTACAAAAAAAAGCATTGGTTTGTCAACTTTTTTTTTGTAAAAACGCCCCCATGCCGTGGTTTCTTTTTAATGGCAGCCGCGCCCCTTTCCTTAGCCGCGTTTCGTCTCAGGAAAGGGGCGCGGCAGCCATTAAAGTGAAAGTGCGGCATGGGGACGTTTTAAAAATAAAAGTTAATAAATTGTAAAAAAAAAAAAAAAAACACATGCTGCCGCGTTCGGCAGCGCAAATAAACCAAAGGCACGGCCGTCACTGTATGAACGTGGCGTTTCATGCTATGAAGAAAAAAATTTAAGCGATGGGGGAGAGGTGTCGAAAACTATTTAAGCAAATAGTGCTTGGAGGCTGTAATTAAAGCCTACCGAGTAACAACACATCTAACAGGGGGTGTCCTCATGGGAGTTTACAATTTG